>SJYA01003327.1:426175-438387 GCA_006410615.1 Neotragus moschatus | reverse complement strand
ACACATATATATGGAATTTAGAAAGATGGTAATGTTAAACCTGTACGTGAGACAGCAAAAGAGACACAGATGTCTAGGACAGCCTTTTGGACTCTGTGGGAGAGGGAAAGGGTGGGATGATTTGGGAGAGTGGCATTGTAACATGTATGATATCATAAGTGAAACGGATTGCCGGTCTAGGTTCGATGCAGGATGCAGGATGCTTGGGACTGATGTACGGGGATGATCCAGAGAGATGGTGTGGGGTGGGAGGGGGGAGGGGTGGTCAGGATTGGGAGCTTATATACACTTGTGGTTGAAGCACATCAATGTATAGCAAAATGAATACAGTACTGTAAAGCAAAACAAACTAAAAAATAAAAACTAAAATTAAAAAAAAATGTTCAACCATAAAACTAGTAGAAGGAAAAGTCTTGGACAAATGTAAGAAATAAAACTATATGCTAGAAAATATTTCACAAGTATTCATATGAAACATATTGTTTGAAAACCAAAGTTAGGTTGATGATCCCTGGCAATATATTTCTCAAAGAAAACACTTGCAAAACATGGACATATTTATATAGATTCATTATGGTCATAGGACTTAAAATTTCATTTTCAAGCTTTCCTACATATTAAAAAAAAAATCACTGTTATGCAATTAGCAGCTCCAGCATATATACAGTCTTTTAGTGGGCATGAATGGTGACTCTGAGCAGGAGTGCTTTCATTATTACTTCCCTTTCCATATCCTTAGTTTGAACACAATCCTTCTGGATATGTGCATGCTGTTCTCAGTTGCTCAGCTGTATCCGATTCTTTGTGACCCCATGGACTGTAGTCTGCCAGGCTCGTCTGTCCGTGGGATTTTCCAAGCAAGAATACTGGACTGGGTTGCCATTTCCTCCTGCAGGGAATCTTCAAGATCCAGACAGACCTGTGTCTCTTATGTCTCCTGCATTGGTAGGTGGATTTGTTACTACTGTGCCACCTAGGAAACCCATTCTTACTTGAACAAAATCCATCTGGATGTGTAAGGTTCCCTAAAGGAATGCCAAGCATACTCTAATAACATTTCTACTTATAGCATCAAGTTCTCTTATACATGAAATGGATCTCGACTTTCCTAAAAGATTTGCCCTTCAAAGTGCTTAACTTTCATTTTCTATCTCCTCATTCCATTCTTCAGATGAATAAAAGAACCATTATTTCATTGCAAGTAGTGATTACTATTAAGGAAAAATCCTCCCTTTCACTCTGCTATGCCTTTGGTTTAGAAGGAAGAAATATTTGTCAAGGTTTATTTTATCATACTGATACATTTGTTCATTTTGGGTTGGGAGAGAAATATCTAAAACCCACATAAGTGTTTAATTCCACATGTATTTTGATCTCAAAGACATCCTTACCTCTCTAAACACTGTGTCATGTAGAGTACAATGAAAGGGCACCACTTTCTTGGGGAGATATGTAGGAAGTCTTTCATACATGTGGACACAAAACATGAGCATCAGGACTGGATTGGGATCACAGATGTCAGTAGCCTAGTTCCAAAGAAGAGAATTATAAATTACAGGATATACAAATAAAATATACTAAAAGAGCTAAAGCCCAGTACATCAACTGCTGAATTACTTAAAACATCTTAAAATGCTATTGATTGACAATGACACTGAAATGTTGCTATGAGCAAACAAAATATTGCTGTGAATCAGAATAGTTTGACCTATGTGTTAGAGGATGAATCAGATGTATCATAAATACATGAATGACCTCAAAGTCTCAAAGATCCCATGAAAGCTAGTCAGAGGTCAGAATACTGCTGCTGCTGCTGCTAAGTCGCTTCAGTCGTGTCCGACTCTGTGTGACCCCATAGACAGCAGCCCATTAGGCTCCCCCATCCCTGGGATTCTCCAGGCAAGAACACTGGAGTGGGTTGCCATTGCCTTCTCCGAGAATACTATGCACTAGAAATACGGACAAATGTGATTACAGTATCATCCATGACTTAAAGTGTATAATGCAATAAAAGATAATAGAAGTAGACAAACTGCTGAAGTAAAAGACGGCAAGAGGTTTTTTTAACAAAAGCCCAAAGGAAGAGGTAACACATGAGATGGCCTTGAAGAATACTTGAAGGGTTTTAAATAGGTTGGTGTCTGGAGTGAGGAAAAGGTATATCCTATCAGAAAAGTAAAGAAATCTCGGGCAAGGATATAGGGAGCATAGTGTTCAATTGGGAAAGAAAAAGTACAATTTGAATCACACATCAGATCAGAAGGGACAAGTGGTAGAAGAAAAGACAAAGGACTGCAACAGTCACACAGAGGAGGGTGTGGATACCAGGGAGAGTGGCTTGATTTCGGAACAAGAAATAATGCAAGAGCAACAATTCATGCAGATCAGGTGGGTCGGGGGGAGGTGGTTGGAGAAGCAGTTATCCTAGAACAAATCACAGTGTGGCAGAAAACGTAGTTACACTAATAAACAAGATAAATTAGTGATGGTTGTTGGCAGATATCTGAGATACAATCCAGAATTATAGAGGAATAACAGCAGGGACAATCAACATAGCTAAAATGGGCATTGAGCCCAAAACGTCAAGTCAGGAGCAGAGGAGGAAGGATTATTTCTATCAGTATATGTTGTGCCTATGATCTCCTAGAAAAAGGCAGAGGTAGTGGGGAAGAATTATCCATAGCAATAAAGTACTGGGCTTGGTCTGAGGCAAAGACTCAAAGACATATAAAACACCACTGACACACAAGCATCTCTGTCATTGTCAATCAACAAGGACCTCTCTGCACTTTCCCTGGAGATTTACTGTGATTTAGTAGTGCACATTTAAGTTAGCAACTGAAAATGATCTGGGCCTGGCCTGGAAATGCAAACAGTGCCAGAACTCAGGTTATCTGGAACTAAAGCACCTGACTCTGAAATCTGGCAGCAGTTATAAGCAACTACTGAGACCCCATTGATCATCTGCTAGTACACATTCCCAAATATAGTCTTTCCTTTCTTTGGAAGAACAGAAAGGTTTATTCTTTCTTGTTTTGTCAATAAGCAGTAAGGCTAACCAATAAAGGTACATGGGAAGGGGATTATTAGGGGAAAAATGTGGAAGAAGTTGCCAGTCTTGGCAGAGTAGAAAGATGCTAGTGAGGAAAACTAAGACATATATCAGGACCCCAAAGTTTCTCATTAGTATTGTGACATCTCACATGTCTTCACTGAAGACAATGTTAGTCAACACATACAGGATCATCATTCAACATAAGAACAAACTAAAAAATGGAATACAGAGTTTAATTTCCACAAAGTGAAGGATATGGCCCTGCATGATGGGCCATCCTCTGGGTGTGATCCAAAGAGAGCTCTCTATGGTGATGGGAAATGTATTAACTGGGGAAGGGGTAGAACTAGTGGCAGGATACTCTGGGCCCCAAGTCTGAGGTCTGTAAAACTCCTTTGAACACTATTTTAGTTACTACAGCATAAAATATACAGGTAGCAATATAAAAGTCCATCTTTAAAGATGGACTATTCCAAAAGTCCATCTTTGAAAAAATATGTAATAGGGCAGTATTTTGGAAATGAAAAAAAATGCTTATCTTAATTGAAAAAAATGTGATAGAGTATTAGAGTGAAAAACTAGAGAAAAGATCACTCTTAGCTTTATGATAAAGTTCAATGAAAATAATCTAAAGAAATTGCATTTTAGTCAATTCTAGGCTTAAAAAGCCAAATGTCAAAATAAGTTATGTTTGTTTAAAACAAGATGTTCATGTGAAATATATTTCAAAGATACAATCATTACTTTCTCTACACAGTCCTAACCTAGGAGAACTTTACTTATATTTATCCATTTTTCTCCTGACAGTATTTTCCTACTTAACTAACAAAAGACAGGGAATTTTTGTAATGCCATAATAGAGGAAAATGGTGTAGTAAAAATCTAGCAAACTAAACTCACATCTTGCTACCACAAAGTACCATAATCTTTACCAAATCAATTGGCTTCCCTAGGTCTCAGTGTCTGCATCAGTAATAAGAAGAGATGAGATGGTCCTGGAGCTTCAGGGTGGGTTTAATTTGCTATGATGTCAAGATATTCCAGCTTCCAAACTAGATACCAATCAAAACTAGTAGTACCCAAAGCCATACAATAATCTGACACAGAACACTACTGACTGCCTTCCCAATAGCATTTTTCTCCCTTCTTTACCAAGAATCCCAATTTTTGCGGCTCTTCCATTACTTTTATCAAACATTGGTTTAACTACAAGCATGAGATGCAGCTATGGTCAATGATATGCAATGGGATGTATATTGTGGGACCACTGGGAAAGTCTACCTAAAGGAAAATGAGAAGCACAAGAAGTGGTATTATTCAACCAGACCCAAGAATAGCTGTATAATGGTGTTATGTAAGAATTTCAGTAGGAAGTTTGTAGTTATTAGTGCACATGCTTAAAACAAAGCCAATAGGCTAAGAAGAACTGAGCAAAAATGAATCTTTGATAATTTTGTTGATGAAATGAATAAATATCCCTATAATATTTTACTGCCTGATTCATCTTATATAAAATATAGAATTTATTTTTAAAATTCTTTTATTCATGAATTGTTATTAAGACTGAAAGCATCCAAGTTGACATAAAGAAAAAAAATTTTCAGAGAAGTTAGATATCTATTCACCATTAGCTTCCATCATTACTCAGTGAATTATATGTAGTAGAATCTAAGTATTAGCTATACCTATCTATCTATATATAAATATCTCCATGTCTCTACATGAGGGAATAAAAATACATTCTATGCTGAGTTCAAATAAACTGCACAATAGCTTTGCTTTAAAAGGGAGGATATGTAATAATAGTCACATTCCAGATGCTAGGATTCCACATGATATAACATTGGTACAGAAACTTATTGAACTGACTCAACAGTTGCAAAGAACAGCATAATAAATAGAAAACTCAAACATTAATAAATAAGTCCAGTGGTAAGTTTCACAGTATTCAAATGTGGACCAGTGCTAATCATTAGTATTAATTCACAATGGTTAAATTAATTTAAGGGTGATATATTTTTGAACTTTGACATTTGATGCAGTGGGTAAATTTGGGCTGATAAAAAGTTAGGGAATTGGAACTGACTGGTAAAATCTTGGTAATTATCAGGTAAGTTAATTGCTAATTTCTTCATTCATCAAATCTTAGACATCTTCTCTACATTTTTATGTAGTAGATACTCAAATCTTAGGATCTATTTTTTGCTACACAATAAAATAAACATTTTGAGTCAATTTATCTGAGGAAGTCAAAAAGCAAAGGAGAGAATCACAATGCAAGATGACTTATATTTTCTAAACAAAGATATTTTAAGTTTCCTATAAACCCTTATCAAATTCTCAAAGGTCACCTTAAACACCAAATGCCCCATGCAACTCTTGCTGGTTCTCTTTTCAGAATGGTTTCTTTCCCCTTTGATTCCCACAGGACACAGTTTCTGTTTTCCTGGCATGCACTGGCTGCTTTGTACTGGATCTTTTCATATACAAGTCACTATTAGTCATTAACATATTTGAAGGCATGAGTGTGGTTTTACCACATCTGTATCACTTGCAAGGTCTATCCAGCATATTTTATGGAGGAGATTCAATCAGTCAAACTGACAGGAACTGTAATACGTTTATTTTCTCACACTAAATCATTTAATTAGAGTTTATCCTTAAAAGTCTTATAAAAGAACTCTCTGACCAAAATGCCTGATTACAGTATCTCTTTATAGCTCTACCAATATAAAAGATAAATGTCAGACCTGGTACAAAGGGATTTTAACATGTAAATGACTTTAATACAAAGAAAAAGCAAGCCATTATGAAACATCATTTCTTTAGCAGGTGCAAGGAAGCACTTTGTACCAAGCCACGTGTGAGCACTGGTATCATCAATCTCTCTGAGTCACAGAATGGAAAACTCAGAGTTTGTTGTAATGGTCCTTTTGTGGATGGTCACCAGGTCTGACAAACCTCATAATGTCTCCTCTATCAGATGAGCCCCCATTAAAATGAACTGAGTAGAGAAAATATTTTTCTATTTGACCAAGTTAAATGGCATTTATAGTCTGCTTATGCCTCCAAATAAACACCTTTCTCTCTTACCACTACCAACCCAAATCCATTCAAGACCCAAAATAAGTCTTGCCTTCTTCACAGTCTTTGGTGGATTAATCTGGATCACACTGATCTCTTCTTTTATCTGAATTCTTATTCTATTATTTTCCTACATTGTCAATTAAATTAGTGGAATGTCATTTAGTATTGAACTTGCATATATCTTGTCAATTCAATGAGTTTGTATATTCTTAGAAGTCACAAATCATTTATTATAATGCTTCATTACTCTGAAGTAACAAAGGGCTCAGAAAATGATAAGCAGATAATGTTTTTTATTGTCGCTATAGAGAACAGTGAGAAAGGCCAGATGGAATTACAACTCGGAGGTCTAAACATAATAAAAAGCTACATTGACACTGTGACTTCTAAATTGATATTTATTTTAAGACTAAGGTGAAAATTTTTCTTTCTGCTACTAAATAGGAAAACAATATAACATCTATATTCATATTCAAACAATCTGTTCTTTAATTCTTAGGGCTCAGATAATATTAAGAAAGTAATGCTGTGAATTGAAAACTATAACTACTTATTTATTATGCAGTTAGATATACATAGTTATACCCATTAAAAAATATCCAGTAGATTTCTATGAAGTCATAGTTCAATTTTCACATTTTAGCAATATTCCATGAAAAGACTGCTTCAATATAGATTTAAAATATATGAACAAAGGAATATTATAAAGGAGTCAACATTTTTCCAAAGAAGATGTAAAATGGCCAACAGGTATGTAAAAACCTGTTTAACATCACTAACCACTCAGTTCAGTTCAGTTTAGTCGCCCAGTCATGTCCGACTCTTTGTGACCCCATGAATCACTGCATGCCAGGCCTCCCTGTCCATCACCAACCACTAGGGAAATGTAAATCAAAATCACAAGGAGACATCACCTCACACCTGTTAGAATGGCTATGATTGAAAAGACAAAGGTTGGTAATGGTGTGGAGAAAATGGATCACATGCACACTGTTGGTGGGAATGTGAACAGGTGCAGCCACTATCGAAAATAGTATGTTGGTTTCCCCCAAAAAATTAAAAATAGAACTACTACGTGGTCTGGCAATCCCACTTCTGGATATATACCCAAAGGAAATAAAATCAGTTACATCATAGCTATCTCTAACTTTACATTCAACTGCACTATTATTCACAAAAGCCAAAAAATAGGATCAACATAAGTATCTGTCGATGGATGAACAGATAAAGAAAGTGTGGTATATTCTTACAATGGAATAGTATTTAATCATAAAAAAGAAGGAAATCCTGCCACTTGTGACAATATGAATGAACCTGGAGGACATTATGATACCTGAAGCAAGCCAAACACAGAAAGATAAATATTGTATGATTTCAACTATATGTGGAATCAAAAAAGGCATACTCAAAGAACCAGAGAGTTAAATGGTAGTAGCCAGGGGATGGAGATAGGGGAAATGGGGAGATGCTAGTCAAAGGGTACAAATCATTATTTATAGGATGACTGAGTTCTGGGGATGTAATGTAAAGTATGGTCATTATAGTTAGTGATACATTGGACTGTATATTTGAAATTTGCTAAGAGAGTAGATATTAAGCATTCTCATCACAAAAACAGGTAACTTGGACACGATTTAGCAATTTAGCATACAACATGTGTAAGATGGTTGATACTGATGTGTTAACTTGATCATGATAATCATTTCACATTGTAAACATATATTAAATTATCACCTTGTAAAACCTAAAAAGTCACATTGTACAAGCTAAGTATACACAGGTTTTATTTGCCAATCATACCTTAAAAAATTGGAAAAAATAAGCAATTAATAAAATATTTATAGAATATGTGATTTTAAGGCACCCACCTGTATGTCCATGTCAAAGCCAATTTCATGAAGAACATTTGTAATAATCAGGCAATTGTGCAGATACTGTTCAGAACTTCTTGGTTGTGTGTACATGTTTATGAAATGAGACTCAATCTGGAAAAGATAACAATCAAATCTTTAAGTAATAGAATAAAAATAACAACTTTTTAACTGTTCTCTGTAGTTCAGTAAACAATCATTTCAATATTAACATTTATCAATAGACTATTATAATCAAAATAAAAGAATAAATAAAAAGGGAATGCTAGCCATTCAGATGTAGGTTCAGTTCAGTTCAGTTCAGTCGCTCAGTTGTGTCCAACTCTTTGTGACCCGATGGACTGCAGAATGCCAGGCCTCCCTGTCCATCACCAACTCCTGGAGGTTACTCAAACTCATGTCCATTGAGTCAGTGATGTCATCCAACCATCTCATCCTTTGTCGTCCCCTTCTCCTCCCACCTTCAATCTTTCCCAGCATCAGGGTCTTTTCAAATGAGTCAGTTCTTCGCATTAGGTGGCCAAAGTATTGTATGATTTAAAATTAAAACATTTAACAGAATCAGTTTGCAGAAAATATTTCAAATTTTAATTTCTAAGTTCTTTAAATAAAAGAAGACCACTGCATAAAAAGGACTCTTACCAAAAATGGGCAATAGGCTCCCAACACTGTTGCAAAAACAAGGCCATCTGAAAGGTCTTTATCAAAATTTACTATCCATCTCTCAGGGGGAATAACACCTGTTCCAAAAAAAGAGAGAGAGTAAATATAATGACAGTTTTACTTTTTAAAAATACCTCTTATGGAAATTTGAGCAAGAGTCAAAGATTTGCCTTTGCTTAGAAAAGAAAAAGCATCATATTTCAGAAAAAGAAAAAAAAACTAAAATTCAGAAGCTTAGTAATATGAAATTTATCTATAAGGTATTACAGGCAACTGCAGACTGTCCTTTATTTCCACTGGAATCACTTTGAATAATGTACTACTATGAAGTAATGGAAGAAAAATCTGACATTTCAAAATTACCCACTCTGTTGAGTACTGTGCAGTTCAAATGTTTCATCATCAACTTGGGTAAGGAGGCTCAGAAAGCATGAGATTTCCAGTAACTTTAAAGTTTTAGTGCCTGTTTCACTATTTGTTGTAGAAATTCCTTCACATGTAGGGTAAGTATGTGAAAGAGTTTGGGAATTCATGGCTTAAAGAAACTAGAAATAACCTATAAAAGATAATACAAAATGGAGGAATAATAAAAGTAATTTTCAGTTACAGAGACGACTACTATGCTGACACAAGGGGAAAAAAAGTGAAAGTATCTGGATATTTAGTAAGAAAAAACAAGCAACAACAAACAAACCTGTCCTATACTAGGAAGGAATGAAAGGTGATTTAAATATCAGAAATTACTGATATGATGAATGTGACATTTCCTTTTTCAAAGTGTTTCCAAAAGGGCCTAGTAGAACCATTTCTTAATGGTTTGAGATGATTTATTAACTGAAAACAAGAGTAAAAATTAGTGATCTTCATAAATCCCCTCTAATCCCTTGATTCTCATTTTCTGTGAAGAATAAACCATGATGGGATATGTTCATGACATGTATATAACTTCATGAAGTAGGACTGTTTTACATCTGGAAGACTTAATTTTCTCAGGAAGGAACCACAGATGTCCTGCATACTTCACAGAAACAGTGCCCAGTACTTTTTCATCTGAGATGATATAACACTGAACATTTCCTTAGGATTTCTACAGCATATTATTGCAAAATCAGTCTAGCAAACAAAGGTCACTAGGAATTTTCAACTAACATACAGCAAACCATATTTTGCACTATATTTTTCAAATGATTATTTTTCCTGACAGAAACCTATATACAGTTGTATGTCTGATATAAGATGTGATACAACCAAAGTAATTATTTATAAGTGTACTTTTCTAGTTGGCTGAATAATTATAACCTAAATGTACTTCTCCATTTCTATCTGTCACTCACAGCTTTTAACAAAAACAAAGGGGCTCACTTTTGCAGGCAAAACTCATTTTTCTACAAACCAGAAACAACAATTCTAACTTTAATCAGAAAAACACAATTTATTAGCTTATAGTGAAACTGTCCATTGGCAGTGGATACAGACTGAATCCTCTAAACATCCCATCCTTATCAGAGAAGGGATAGAAATTTCCCTGAGAGAGTTTAACATCTTATCACGAAAGATTACACTCACAAGAGGAAAACAACTAATTAAAAATTTCCTAACTAGAAGTTAATGAACAGAACCTAAGCATTATAGTGTTACTTCCAATTCCACCAACTACAATCCAGCACCACAGGATTCATTATGACCATCCCCCTTTGCTTATTTCTAACTTCTTTTTTCAACAGTGAAAAACCCATCTCTCACTATTTAAAAGAAATTCGCTTATTCCTTCAGCCACAGTAAACATAAAAAAGTACTTTCAGAATTGCAAACCTGTCCCCCTGTAAGAAACCGGAGTTACATGCATATGTATAGGTCTATTGGCCTTTTAGTTCT
Organism: Neotragus moschatus; assembly: GCA_006410615.1. Classification (NCBI taxonomy): domain Eukaryota; kingdom Metazoa; phylum Chordata; class Mammalia; order Artiodactyla; family Bovidae; genus Neotragus; species Neotragus moschatus. The sequence continues at coordinate 427,836 of SJYA01003327.1, read as the reverse complement.
ACACTAGGCAATCACAGTATGGTAAGTCAGCTCCTTTCTCCTCCATTACATTCAGTGAGGTTGCCAAACATCTGTAAGGCAGTTAGATTCATTTCTCACAGTCTGCATTCCATCCTGAATTACTAATTTATCTCTTGGTTGATTAAAAATATATATATATGTATACACACACATTTGACTAATTAAAAATATATATATATATATATGTATATACACACACACACACAAACATTCACTCTTTGTGGATTTTGACAGATAGACTCAGGATTTTAAAAGACACATTATCATGTACTCACCACCACATTTCCATACAGAAAAATTTTATCACTCCCAAAATTCATATGGGCATTTTAGAGTCAACTTATTGATAATCTACCAAAATAAAAGTGTGACAGGATTTTAACTGGGGTTACATTGAATCTATAGATCATTTTGACCTCTCAAAAATATGATATTCACAAATTATAAGATCAGTTGCATATAATAATTATCAGACCAGCCACTTGAGGTTGAGATAATCCATACAATACATGGGAGAACCTCCATATAAGTGCATCATTAAACTAGAAAGAAAGTGAAGGCTCTTTACTATGGAGAAGATTGATTAAAAATAAAAGAAGGCCTAAGAAAACAATATCAACTGTAAGAAAAAGTAATTATAGCAGCTACATATAAGGGAAAAGATACAAATATTATGTTAATATATTTTAAAATTTTAGATGATATTAATTTCATTAAATTAGCTATAAAATCTCAGTGGAAGATAGAAAATAAGAATAATCTTATTACAGTTCTTTAATCATTTATTTTAGAATTAATAGGCCTAGATGGTTTTACCAGTAAATTCTGCAAAATTTAGGAACTAAGCAATTTCCCTAATATAGAAACTCTTAAATAAGTGGGACTTCTCAAGTAATCACTGAGGTTTGCATAAAATTATAACAAAAAAATCCTAAAAAGTACAGAAAATATTTACAAATTATCACTCATGTAAACTGAAGCAAAAATTAAAATATTAGTAAGCTAATTCTAGAAAGGTATTTTAAAAAGATTAGCTATTATTACAAAATTGAATTTGTGCCAGGATTGCAAGTGTAGTTTACAGATAACAATCAATTTAACTTACCATATTAAAATACACAGATATCTATCTACATATCTAAATAGTTCTGTAGTAGTCATCATAAAAATTCTATAAAACTAAGGAGAGAATGTAAATTCCAGAACACAATGAACATAATCTGAAAAATAAACCTACAGTAAATATCACAGTTAATGAAGAAATGTGGAATACACTATAAGATTAAATATGAAAAAGATCAGGTATAATGTAAGATTATCTATACTAATAGAAGGCTAGAAAAAGTCACTTCATGTCTCAGTTTCAACCAATATCTTACACTTCAAAAGAAGTACAAAAAAATACATCATATGCCAAATTTACTAAGGAAATGTTGTAGAACAGGTTTCACTCTTGAATATCTCACTCACTCTGAGAATATAAAAAAAAAAAATTTAAAGCCAAAGAAAGCAGTTCACTTATAGGGGAGGAGTTGCAAGCTGATCTTAGTTTTTCCAAAGCTATTTTGCTGGCATAACACAATGGAGTTAGAGTTCAGAGAAATACAGTGATTCCCAAGTTTGATTCTCAGTCAAGATGC
>SJYA01003327.1:409171-419742 GCA_006410615.1 Neotragus moschatus | reverse complement strand
AGGCCCACTATCTATTCTCTGCAAGGTTTCTCCTTTCCAGTTTAAACATTTCACTACACATTCTTCCTGAATGCATGATTTCTGAGGTGGATATAATTCTTATCTTTGTATGTCTACAGGTTAGGTGTTTTTCCTTTGGCTTTTTTTCAAGATGTTTTCTTTAATTTTTCTGCAATTTGAATATAATATGCCTAGGTAATAAAGGTTTGGGGACATTTACCCTGAGCTTCCCGGATCTGTGGTGTGATGTCTGACATTAATATGGGGAAGTTTTCAGTCATTATTTTGGGGCCTCCATGGTGACTCAGAAAGTAAAGAATCTGCCTACAATGCAGGAGACCTGGATTTGTTCCCTGGGTTGGAAAGATTCCTTGGAGAAGGGAATGGCAACCCACTCCAGTAGTCTTGCCTGGAGAATTCCATGGACAGAAGATCCCAGCAAGCTACAGGCCACAGGGTCACAAAGAGTCAGAGATGGACATGACTGAGAGACTTTCACTTTTTTTTCTTTCAGTCATTATTTCAGTTCAGTTCAGTCTCTCAGTCATATCCAACTCTGCGACCCCACAGACTGCAGCACGCCAGGCTTCCCTATCCATCACCAACTCCTGGAGCCTATTCAAACTCACATCCAGTGCATCAGTGATGCCATCCAATCATCTTATCCTCTGTCATCCCCTTCTCCTCTCGCCTTCAATCTTTCCCAGCATCAGGGTCTTTTCCAATGAGTCATTATTTACTTCAAAGGAATTGCTGTTTATAGAAGGGATTTCTTTTTCAAATATAATTGATAAATAAATACTGTTCCATGAACAATTTAAAAGCACCGATTGCTTTTTGTGTTACTATGGCCTAACTGCTTCATCCCTTAGAGTGCATCAGAATCACATGGCAGGTTTTTTAAAACGCAGATTGCTAGGCCCCACCCTCATAGTTTCTTAATCATAAGGTGTGAGGTGTAGTCTTATCCATCTACCCTCCACAATACCACTGCACCAAGTTGCAACCATGGTGAGAATTTATCAGTGGAGTGGGGATGAGTGGAGCGTCAATGTTGAAAATTTTAAATCTGGGATACTGAGTATGACTTTTTCTCAGTCCAAGTTAACCTAAGTGCAGTCCTTCACAGAGCTCCTTCTCATGGACCTCCACAGTTATTAACCAGGCTGAGCTGTACTTAGATGGCAACCCACTCCAGCCTTCTTGCCTCGAAAATCCCATGGATGGAGGAGCCTATTAGGCTACAGTCCATGGGGCCACAAAGAGTCAGACACAACTGAGCAACTTCACTTCTTCACTCACTGAACACAGAAAGTGTTCCCTTCTAACTCAACCATTCAATCTGATCCTTGCATTGGTTCTAGAAGGTACACGCTAGTAGCTTAATATACACTCAGTTGTCTGGAACAGGATAGAGAAATATATAAAACCTGAGTGTGTCCCTTTATGCGCTCATTCTTTCATTCATTTATTTAATTTCCCAAACAGTATTTGATATCTTTTGTTATCCACGCAATTTTCGGAGAAAGCAGCAGTGAACAACAAAACAGAAGAGACTGTTTCTGTTAAGAAGCTCACATTCTCCAGGAGGAGGCAGGGTATAAATATTACTGGGGATCAACACCATTGAGAAGAATGAAGCAAGAAAGAGAAGGACTGAAGGAGGCACTAATTTAGAGAGGGTACTGGGAAAGCTTCTCAGATAATATATTTGAGTAGGATCTTGAGTGAAGTGGGCAAAGGAATTATGAAGATATCCAAGAAAATAAAGCTCCATGCAGAGGGAACAGGAAGTGCAAGGGCTTTGCAAAGGCATGAGACTCAGTGTTTTAAAAAGCAGGAACTAGGCCAGTGCCCATAATGCATTATTCTAAAAAATGTGGCAAACTCCTTGAAAACAACTTGTGTATACCATTCTGTTGGTAAAAATAGAACCATAATAATTTTATAACAAAAGAACATATTAATTTCTAATATATGTACATATTTTATAACACTATGGTTAAAGTGTTACTCCTCAGAATTCAAACTATTTACATCTTTTTTTTTTTTTTTTAACATTTCTGAACAGGTCAAATACATGTTTATAAGATGTGAATCTTATTAAATTGCAATTTCAAGGGAAATTGCTAGATATTATCAGCATGTCAATTGGAAGGTAATAAAATATTAATGGTTACTGTTCTCTAATACTAATGTATCAATATATCTTTTTCTATCTTGATGTCATTATGTTTACCAAGTAATGCCTTTAAGTTCGGAGCAACTGTAATTCAAAGTCTCATTTTAAATCACACTTTTAATCTTTCCTAGCTAAAGTTTAGATTAAACTCTGAGGATTCTGTATAAAAAATAAAACAAAACCCATTTTGAATATGACAGGTTTGTATGTACTTGGAAGAGGGGAGCTGAATGGAAGTCAAAGAAACAACCAAAGTGCACATGTCGTTTTCTCAAGACAAGCAATGCTTATGATGAAGAAAAGAATGCACAGCTATACTAGAAAATTGGAAATATTTCTAAGAATGTAAGGCTCTCGGGGTAGAAATGTATAAAGTCTTATTACTCAAGAGTAGAACCAGGGAGCGTCCACTTGAACAGTGAAATAGGTCTATCTATGATCACCTACTTGCCTTGGTCTTGGTATATGAACCTAATATGACCTACCTCCTCAAAATTCACACTTACTGATTTCCGACATGACCATCACAATGAGATAGATTTAATACACTGTCTAGTCAGGTTTCACTTGATCGCAACTAATAACATACAAAGTTTCAGTAGTGCCAACTAAATTAATACTTTATAGATCTGAAAATACCATCAGCGTTATTAAGGTGATCTTTCATTTCTAGAGCATTTTTACATAATTTTTATCATTTATTCTTCAAAATAAATTAAAGATGCATCTTTTATTATTTCCATTTTAAATTTGTTGGGGCCCAGGGCAGGCTGTTCCAAAATGTGCCTCAATGCATACTGATTATTCTGAATTCAAGTTACTTAAAAAACAGCCAATGAAAGAGGGACACTTTGATCCCCCTACCCCTTGTCTCCCTGAAAGCAGAAGGTAAATCTTTCATGTGTAAGATGCTCTCCCTGCCTCTGGAGGCAGAAGGACACCCTTACCACCAGAGACGGAGAATTTGGGTAGGGAAGCCTGTTTGGACAAACCTCGTTACTTCTTTTAACTGACTACCTCAAACCCACACTCTGTTCAGATTCCTCACTAATTAAGGACCCAAAGCCTAAGTTTCTTTGTCCTGTCAATTCCTCACAAATTTATTGCTTCTTTGTCTAAAAAGTATAAAAGGTTTGTGCTTTGACCACTTTTTAGGTCTCATTTCTATGAGACCTTCATGCACATGGTTAAATTTTGTTATTCTCCTGTTAAATCTGTCTTGTGTTAATGTTATTATTAGTCCAGTCACAAGAATTCAAGACAACTAGAGAGGAACTTTCCCGTCCCTGACACATGTAAGGAAACTGGTCTTGAAAATGTTATAGGACATCCTACTTGTAGAACAGAATACATGCTGCACTCAGGTCTAGAATCCACGGATTCTGCATTCAGTTTTATGGCTCCTTCCATGTTCTCAGACTACAATCTGTGATAATTAAAGCAAAAAAATTCTCACCTTTTTGACAGTTTTTCCAAATAACATGTCGGGTGTTCTCATAGTTTGTGTTCATCCAGCTAAGCAGAATCTTTTCAGGATCAGAATATATGTTGCTGGATGCAAAATAAGCCTTGACTTTTGGTGAATTTTGCATATATACAGGGGGCAGATTACTGATGCTATATGGTACAATTCGGGATAGTACTAGAACCTGAAATTTGGGTAAAAGAGAGAGATAATTTTTACTATTGGAATGGCAAAATAAAGATTAGTATTTAGAGAATAAATACTACCAAGCAGAGAGTAAACAGACACCACCAAGCAATTCTCTGGCATCAACTGGATGTCCTACAGTTCAACTCAAGTCTGACACCATCTATGCAAAGGGTGCATCAGAGCCCACAGGTTAGCAGAGCTGTCTCATAAGACTGTCCTCCACTTCAGATGTCAATCACAAGCCCAGGTCACTACCTGTGCTTCTGACTAATGGGCTATCTGTTGGAGGTTCCAACAACTCCTTCTTTGGGTTCAATTAATTTGTGAGAGCAGCTCAAAGAACTCAGAACTGGTTTATTACAAAGGATATTAAGAGATAGGTATTAACAGTCAGATGAGGAGATACATAAATAAATCTTTGAAAACAAATTCTTAATGCCTAGTAATTTGTACCACATTAAAAACCATGTCAAATCCTATAGATATATGTACAGCATATCCAGGACATGGAATGCATAACTTGATGTGTCATTTGAGCCAGTCATTTAAAATGGAAATGGATATACAGAAAAACATCAGTGCTATGAAAATATTATTTTTAATCTCACTCTTACTGGAATAATGCATGAGAGTGACCTTCCCTGCAAAACTAGTACATCTAATCATTGGAAAGAAGGCTGTTAAATTCACAGAGGTCACGATAAAAATATTTAATTCAGTAGTGCTATTTTGACAGTGTTCATAACTTTTTTTCTGTTTCCTTTTACACTGTATTCATGACAGAGGCATGTTTTTAATCCCACATTTCCCTATGAATAAGAGTTCATTTGCAACACCTTTTCTTCTTGTGACCAATGACTCATTCTCTATTAATATACACCACTGATGGATTTTCTCTAGGAATCTTACAAATTAATCTTTAAATAACAAAGGATGGACTTTCTCTGATAAAGAGAAGAAAATGTCATCATATGCTTCTTGCACATACAGTTGACCCTCCATATCCACTGGTTCCCCATTGTGGGTTCCACATCCTTAAATTCAACCAACCACAGATAGAAAATATTCAAAATTATTAATACAAAAAGTAAAAAATTCAATTTGTCCCACGCTGACAACTATTTATATAACATTTAAACTGTATTCACAATAATTTACAGAGCATTTATATTATATTAGGTATGATAAGTAATCTAGAGATAATTTTAAGTATATGGGAGATTTAAAGTATATAGGAGAACATGCCTGGGTTTTATGCAAATACCATGCCATTGTATATAAAAGATTTGAGCATTCTCACATTTTGGTTTCTGTGGGAGATCCTAAAATCAATCACCCTTCAATATCCAGGGGTGACTATATACTTATTACAGATGTGGAGAGTTATTCATATATTCCCTATATATGGCTATATCCAAATAAACTGCAATATCTGTTACAGCATGTGAGAATAATTGTGTTTCCACATTGCATTCCAGTGACGTTATGGACCATCCTGCAAATCTATTTAATAAAAGAATTTCACCAATTTTGCTTTCATGCCAATCATATTTTATTGAAGCTCATTTAAAATATTCTTCAGCAATATGATCCCTTGTACCATTTTTGTTCTTTTTCTACAGAGGTATATAATTCTGAATAATGTTTCGGTATAATTGGTATCTTGCCTCCTTTACTAACAAATATTCCTATTTTATTATAGGGAGATTTTAAATTGGTTTGGGGAAAATGTGTTTAATTAACCAGAAAGATCATTGCTCTTAGTTTAAAAATATCAATATATTTGACAGAACTGTGTACTTTAAAAAAAAAAAAAAAACAACCTTTCTGACAGATAATACACTGGGAACAAATTAAAAAACAGTATAATTAAACTTATTATTCAGTTATACTTCTGATCACCTTTTTATTTTCCAGGTTCTTTTGTAGAAATATGACATTCAAATCTTATAGCACATACAGATTCATCCTTTATATTACATGAAAGCCATTTTTATGTAATAGAGTTTATATTTAGAAGAGCATTTTGAGTTTAAGTGTTTTTCTTACTGTTTTCACTTCTCTTATGGTTCAGTGACCCATTTTCAACACATTTTTGTGAATTGGGAATATAATGCAAGGAAATGGCAACAACTAAACGTGCACATTTAACAAGCAAAAATAACCAAATGACATAAAATCAAATTGGTTAAGACAAGCTATATCCTCTTATCTAAACTATTAGCAAAGAAGAAATGACAGAGGCATTCTTGAAGTGCATGTATGACCTATAGGAAACAGACAATTAAAAACTAAAGGGATTTGTGTGAAAACCACAGTCTTCTATTTCTAACTTGTGAAACATCTCAACAATACTGCTTGCTTTTTTTAAAGTGAAACTGTCAATCCACTACTGATTTAATAGAGTGCTGAGAGCTACGTGCTTCAGACACAAACTATGCAGAAACACTGCTCTGCAGATGGTCTATAGGGCAACCATCCATGCCTATGAGTCCATCACTGAATCAGTGAAGAATCTCAACTACATGCTGCCATTCAGATCAGTTTCCACACAAAAGGATCAACCCATTTGGTAATTACACATAGCACCATGATACAGCAGGACCAAAATTAATTTATCATGCTCTCTGGCTATGTCCCTCTGTCTGCCCTGAACAAAATCCTATTAATATCCCTTGTCTTGTCTTTCAGTGATGAGGAACAAATTCCACTCAGTCACCCAAGCCAGAAGCTCACTGTGGTCTTTGACTCCTCTGTCTCTTTCACTTCCACAAGTTATTGTCATTCACCAATTCCTCATTTCTATGCCTAATATTTATGAAAGCTGCTCTTTTCTCATCTATCCTACTACCACAAGTATTCTCAGTACCAGCACTAGTCACAATAGTCAAAACATGGAAACATATATGTTCATCAACAGATGAATAGATAAAGAAGACGTGGAATATTATATGGAACATAATGGGATATTACTTAGCAACGAAAAAGAACAAAATAATGCTATTTGCAGCAACATGGATGGACCTAGAGAGTATAATGCTAAATGAAGTCAGGCAGAGAAAGATGAATATTAGATAATATTATTTATGTGTGGAATCTAAGAAACAAATAATATAAATGAACTTATATTCAGAACAGAAATAGAGCCACAGACACAGAAAACAAGCTTATAGTTACCAAGGGGGAAAGGGGAGGGAGGGGAAGGATAAACTAGGAAAGGATTAACATATACACACAACTATGCATAAGGTAGATAACCAACAAGGACCTACCGTATAGCACAGGAAACTATACTCAATATTTTATTCTAACCTATAAAGGGAAAGAATCTGAAAAAGAAATTATGTGTATGTGTGACCCTGAGGTCTCACTGCAAAAATTCATTGAGAGACAAAGCAATAAGAGGTGGATTTGTTAGGATCCAGAGAGAAGCCACTCTTCAGGGTATGAACCATTGCCACGGGCAAGGGCTGGGGCCATGGAATTAGGCCTGCTCCAGTATTCTTGCCTGGAAAATCCCACGGACAGAAGAGCCTGGAAGGCTGTAGTCCATGGGGTCACTGAGGGTCAGACACGACTGAGCGACTTCACTTTCATGCATTGGAGAAGGAAATGGCAACCCACTCCAGTGTTCTTGCGTAGAGAATCCCAGGGACAGGGGAGTCTAGTGGGCTGCCATCTCTGGGGTCGCACACAGTCAGATACGACTGAAGCAACTTAGCAGCAGCAGCAGCAGTGTGTATGTATGCATGTATGTGTGTGCGTATGTATATATGTGTGTGTGTGTATATGTGTGTGTGTATATATAGATCTCACTATGCTGTACACTTGAAACTAACACAACATTGTCAATCAACTGTACTTCAATAATTAAAAAGAAAAATTCCCAGTTTCCATAGGGTACCAGAGTGATTTCTATAGAATGCAAAACTGATTACGTCAATCTTGTGTTTAAAATCCTTCAAGATTTCTGTACTGACCTTGTGCTAAAATCCATGAAGTTCAGATGCCTTAGTTGGACTTATGAAGTCAACCACGATCTATTTTCTGACCGTGCTCATAGTCTACTTCTCTTAGTCCCAGCCATACTGTGTTTATTCCTCAGAATATAAAATTCTCTATCAAACCCCAGGCATTTCCATTTTGAATTTCCATTATCTTGAAAAATGTTATTGCCCCATCCTTCAATAAAACTCATCTATTACCTCTGTCATACAAATTGTATTATCTTTCTCTCTAAACTATGCCTCACCTTGCCTGCCAAATCTTCCTCATTGTTCAGGGCTCAGTTTAAATTCATCTTTTTCCTAGAAACCTTCTCCAAGGCACAGGCAAGCTAGGTTCCTCTCTATGTGTACTCATCCTCAGTTCTTTGGGTTCACCTTGTCATAACATTTGTCATAGTTTCTTGTAATTGTATTTATTTAATTGCTTACACACTCCAGGACACAAAATCCTTGAAAAGACAGGCTATACCAAGTTTATTTTTATACCCTCAGGGTCTAGTATAGTACCTGGATCATAATAGCTGTTGAATAAATGCATTCAACAAATATTTGTTGAGCATCTACTATGTAGTAGGCACACTATTAAGTTTTGAGTTCACAAGTGATAGGTGGTATCTAAATTCATAGACTTTTAGTTGGGGAAGATGGGTTAAATGAACTAGACATATACATGAATGCATGCGGGAGTGAATAAATGAATGGGTGAGTGAACGAAGCCTACAACCAAGAGTAGGACTAGTTTGTCTATAAACTATATGCAGCTCTTCTGTTTTGGAGTTGCTCCTTTTTATCAGTAGACAAAATTATATATGATGCAGCCTGGTGTTAAGAAAGTAAAGAAGATAGCTTTTTTTCCCCCTCCAAATCTATCTTTGGGTGAGAGTCACTAATACCCCTCATCATTCTTGTGGGAGTTACAAAAAAAAAAAAAAAATACAGGATTTCTCCTCTTGACATCCAGCAAGATAGACGGACAGATTGCTGAGGGAAGAAAAGGTAGAGATGGGGGAATAACCAGGAATCAAAGAGCACAATGAACTCAGTAGAGGGTAGGCCTGGGGGCTGGCTGCAGTGGAGGGATTCAGAGTGCCAGAGGGCAACAAGAGGGGCCTGGGCTCTTGGGCCTGGGCTATTGCTCCCCAGTAGAGAACAATAAGGAAGAAAGCTGAAACCTACATCAGATAATCTTGGAAGAAAGTATGTATGTCTGTTAACCTTTCCTTGTTTCTAAACTGGGGATTACTGGTTGTAAAGAGTAAACAAGATCATAACATTTAAAAAGCACTTGTGACAAGAATCTTACATATACCACTCATTATTGGGATTTTAATTGCATCTTTTCCTTTGAGTGACTGACTGCTGCTTCTATTGATTTCTTCCTCATTTTAACTCCCTACCCTACAGCACACCCTATCTGTGTTTGCAGTCTATAAGGACAGAGCAAAAGCCGTCATTGTTCTTAGTGGGCAAGATTCACAGAACCATATTTGAAAACCTAGGAAATCATTCCAAAAGACTGAAACCAGTACTTGTTGAAGTAATAAAGACATAGGGTGTGAAGGTGCGATATTTATGCTATGTTTTTATGAAGGTGCAATATTTATGCTATGCTATGTTAATCTACCCACTTGAACTGTAGTGTTGGAGAAAACTCTTGAAAGTCCCTTGGACTGCGAGGAGATCCAACCAGTCCATCATAAAGGAAATCAGTCCTGAATATTCACTGGGAGGACTGATGCTGAAGCTGAAACTCCAGTATTTTGGCCACCTAATGCGAAGAACGGACCAATTTGAAAAGACTCTGATGCTGGGAAAGATTGAAGGTGGGAGGAGAAGGGGACAGCAGAGGATGAGATGGTTGGATGGCATCATTGACTCAATGAACATGAGTTTGAGTAAACTCCAGGACTTGGTGATGGACAAGGAGGCCTGATGTGCTGCAGTCCATGGGGTTTCAAGAAGTAGGACACGACTAAGCGACTGAACTAAGTAAACTGAATCTACCCACACATGCAACTTAATTTGAAGCAAATTGGAGAATATCAAGACTACCTGGTTTCACCTACAGTTGNTTGACTCAATGAACATGAGTTTGAGTAAACTCCAGGACTTGGTGATGGACAAGGAGGCCTGATGTGCTGCAGTCCATGGGGTTTCAAGAAGTAGGACACGACTAAGCGACTGAACTAAGTAAACTGAATCTACCCACACATGCAACTTAATTTGAAGCAAATTGGAGAATATCAAGACTACCTGGTTTCACCTACAGTTGTTGGATTCTTAGTAAATATCTCTCCAGAATAGCAAGAGTCTACTAAGCATTAGTAGAAATTAGTCAGGAAGCAAGTTAGAACTGGACATGAAACAACAGATTGGTTCCACATAGGAAAAGGAGTACGTCAAGGCTGTACATTGTCACCCTGCTTATTGAACTTATATGCAGAGTACATCATGAGAAACGCTGGGCTGGAGAAAGCACAAGTTGGAATCAAGATTGCCGGGAGAAATACCAATAACCTCAAATATGCAGATGACACCACCCTTATGGCAGAAAGTGAAGAGGAACTCAAAAGCCTTTTGGTGAAAGTGAAAGAGGAGAGTGAAAAAGTTGGCTTAAAGCTCAACATTCAGAAAACGAAGATCATGGCATCTGGTCCCAATACTTCACGGGAAATAGATGGAGAAACAGTGGAAACAGTATCAGACTTTATTTTGGGGGGCTCCAAAA
>SJYA01003327.1:340039-354737 GCA_006410615.1 Neotragus moschatus | reverse complement strand
ATTGCCTGATGGTAAACGTGTTTCTAATACTATTTCTCTCCTGCAGTCTCCCTCATTTTCTTATCACACTAAACATATTTTATTACTGTATATTTTGTCTGGAGATGCACACAGTCTCCTTTATTTTTTCCCATTCCAAAGGAAAAAGACTTTCTCTTTTGTAAAGGTTTCTCTTTCATTTGCAATGAGAATGGACATCATTATTATTTCAGTCACTCATCAGAATAATTAATTTTAGAATAGTTTCTTCATCCCAGAAAGAAATCTTGTAGCAGTCATACACTATTACCCTTTCCACTCATCATATGGTAATCTCCTATCCCTAAGGGTTTGCCTATTCTGGACAGTTCATGTAAATGGGATTATTCAATGTGTGGTTCCTGTGACTGACTTGTGAATTATTCAAAATGTGGTTCCTGATAATGTTCTTCATAAATGGTACCATAGTGCTAGAAGAGTTAGATACCTAGAAGGGAAAAATAAATTTTAACTCATTATTCATACCAATGAAAGTAATCAATAAAAGATCATAACTAAAATTAATTACAATATTAAAAAAAAAACAGGAAAACTGATTTCTGACAGCTTTGTGACTTTAAGATATCTTACTTACATAGGATATAAAAAGCATGAAATGTAACTGCTTCAAAATTGCAAACTTCTTTCTGCTCATTCATGAAAAGTCTTGAGAAAATTAATAGACAAAGCTGCAACCTAGAATAAATTAATCCCTAACCACTCACTTGACAAAGGACTAGTATCCTGAAGAGAAATATGCTTATCATTTATGTTATTCAATAATATAAACATAACAAACATCTGTGTATTTTACAGTTAAACAATAAGACAAGTGACAAACCAAAACTGGAGAAAAATTTGAAGACACTTCAGAAAAGGACGTATAGGAATGAACAGTAAGCCATGTGAAAATACTCAATATCATTAGTCACTAGAGAAATAAAAATAAAAACCAACATGTGTTACCATTACAGTCTCCCAGAAGATCAAGCATTGGTGTGGATATGGAGCAACTGGAACTTTCATACGTTGCTAGAGACGACCACTTTTCAGTAACAATTTGTTAGTTTTTCATAACATTAAAAATACACTATTACATATCCCAGCCATTCCACTTGTATTCATCCAAGAAAAGAGAAAACATGTTTCTACACAAAGTCTTTAATATAAATATTCTTAGCATTCCTATTCTTAATATCCCCAATCTGGAAACAATCCATATGTCAATCAACATATGGAAAATCCACATAATGAAAAATTACACAACAATAAAAAGGAATGAACTACTGATACACACAGCAACATAGGTTTCTAAAACAGGTTTACTGAAGGAAGGTAGGCACATGTGCACATGCACAAACATACACTCCACACACAAAAATGCAGACTATCTAGTTTCTCTTATGCCTTTCAGTTCAGTTCAGTTGCTCAGTCATGTCTGACTCTTTGTGACCCCATGAATCGCTGCATGCCAGGCCTCCCTGTCCATCACCAACTCCTGGAGTTCACTCAGACTCACGCCCATTGAGTCACTGATGCCATCCAGCCATCTCATCCTCGGTCGTCTCCTTCTCCTCCTGCCCGCAATCCCTCCCAGCATCAGAGTCTTTTCCAATGAGTCAACTCTTCGCATGAGGTGGCCAAAGTACTGGAGCTTCAACTTTAGCATCATTCCTTCCAAAGGAATCCCAGGGCTGATCTCCTTTAGAATGGACTGGTTGGATCTCCTTGCATTCCAAGGGACTCTCAAGAGTCTTCTCCAATACCACAGTTCAAAAGCATCGATTCTTTGGCACTCAGCCTTCTTCACAGTCCAACTCTCACATCCATACATGACCACAGGCCAAAGTAATGTCTCTGCTTTTGAATATGCTATCTAGGTTGCTCATAACTTTTCTTCCAAGAAGTAAGCGTTTTTTAATATCATGGCTGTAGTCACCATCTGCAGTGATTTTGGAGCCCATAAAAATAAAGTTTGACACTGTTTCCACTGTTTCCCCATCTATTTCCCATGAAGTGATGGGACTGGATGCCATGATCTTTGTTTTCTGAATGTTGAGCTTTAAGNGGCTGTAGTCACCATCTGCAGTGATTTTGGAGCCCATAAAAATAAAGTTTGACACTGTTTCCACTGTTTCCCCATCTATTTCCCATGAAGTGATGGGACTGGATGCCATGATCTTTGTTTTCTGAATGTTGAGCTTTAAGCCAACTTTTTCACTTACCTCTTTCACTTTCATCAAGAGGCTTTTCAGTTTCTCTTCATTTCTGCCATAAGGGTGGTGTCATCTGCATATCTTATGCCTTCAGAAAGGGCAAAAATAATCTACAGGTAAAGAAATCAGAGTAGGTATTAACTGAGTCAGGAGATAGGAAGGGTTGAGTATGGAAAATGGGTAAACTTTCTAGCAGAGAAGGCAATGGCATCCCACTCCAGTACTCTTGCCTGGAAAATCCCATGGACGGAGGAGCCTGGTAGGCTATAGTCCATGGGGTCGCTAAGAGTCAGACATGACCGAGCGACCTCACTTTCACTTTTTACTTTCATGCATTGGAGAAGGAAATGGCAACCCACTCCAGCGTTCTTGCCTCGAGAATCCCAGGGATGGAGGAGCCTGGTGGGCTGCCATCTATGGGGTCGCACAGAGTCAGACATGACTAATGTGACTTAGCAGCAGCAGCAGCAAACTTTCACTTTCTAGGGGAATGGAAAAGTTCTATATTTTGATTAAAGTGCTGGCCAAATGGTATATAAATTTTTTGAAGTTTCTTAAATTGCACCCTTAAAACAGGTGCATATACTGTATGTGAACTTTGGTAAGTTTGGTATAATAGTTGGAAGAAAATACCCATTTAGGCACAATATTATTCAACATCCCTTTCAAAAGCAAAGAAAGTGGGAAAATAGAGATGAGTTGGATTACTTTGCTAGGGCTGCTGTAACAAAGTGCCAAGAACACAATCACTTAAATAATAGAAATACCTTGCCTTGTGGTTCTGGAAGCTGTAAGTCTGAGATCAAGGTACCAGCAAGGCTATGCTCCCTCTAACCCCACCCTGGCTTCTAGCACTTCTCAGCTTGTGGCAGGTTAACTCCAATCTTCCCACGATGCACTCTCTGTGCATGCATGTCTGTGTTCACATGGTTTTCCTTTTATAAAGACACCCAGGCTTCCCAGGTGGCTCAGTAGTAAAGAATCTGCCTGTCAATGCAGGAGACGTTGGTTTGATCCCTGGCTTGGGAAGATCCTCCCGAGGAGGAAATGGGAACCCACTCCAGTATTCTTGCCTGGGAAATCCCTTGGACAGAGGAGCCTGGTGGGCTACAGTCTAAATGGTCGCAAAGTGTCAGACACAGCTGAGCATGCTCACTACATTAAATTAGGGACCCATCCTACTTTAATAACAGTCTTTCTTCCAAATAAGGTCACAGTCTAAGGAACTGAGAGTTAGGACTTAAAAGGGACACACTACAACCCAAAATGTGGTTAAAATGATGCTATGTCTATAAATCAGAGCAGTATTGCTCTTTTATAAATCATATTCAGTTTTCATAAATCATATTCCCAAGTATAATTCAGAATATTATCAAATACTAAGTTCTGAGTTAAAAGAATAAACACAGGTTAATATTTACACACATATCTACATATAGGCATAAATATTCATGCATATGATGTATGTATGATTGTTTCTAGAAGTATAATTCTGTCAATAAACAGGTACCACAACACTATTATTTTGTTATTTTTGTGCTGGCACAATCATAAATTTCTTGAATGGTAAGCTAACTGTACCACAGGGATGGATTCAGTTTTCTAAGTCCTTTTCTTCATTCACCACGACTTCAAACGGAACAATAGATAACTGCTTCAGAGGACACCTGGAAGTTCTTTTATCATACAGAGATAGTCTGTATCAATAGGCTTACTGCATGAAAGAAGTTTATCCGAATGTCTCTAGGTGTGAGGAGCACGAAAGAAACATTTGATTTCAGACAGAGCACATCAACTGATGGACAATTCGTTCACTCAGTCTAAAACTTCAGATCCTGTAAATGAGGTATCAAATTTCCTTAAAAAATCAATTTAAATTAGCTGTCATTTATTCATAATATTATTCCCACACAGACCAAAGAGTAGCCAAATTTGACAGGAAAGTAGAAACTGAGACAGAAAACATCAAATAGTAAGGCTCTCTGGGCATAACTGCCATGATTTGATCCTAAAAGTACTTGAGACATTTTACATTCATATTCTGAGATATGGGGAGAAACTAATAAAAAGCAACTAAGATAATCAAACCAATACCATAAACCAATCATCAATCAATTAAAAATAAATATTAAAATAAAACAATAAAAGAAAAAAAGGTAAATTATATGTGATGTAAAGAAGATATTTTTTAATGTTTTGAGAGCTCTGGGTTTATTCTTAGTGGAGAATAGGCAGTAAGCTGCTTGAGTTCCCCTACCCTCTGCTAACAAAACTGAGAACAGGCCAGGATAAGATTCCTGCCAGTGCAAGATTTAGATAGGCACCTTCTGAGCTGGGAGAATGTAGACAGCATGGACACCATATTCTGCAATGAGTGAGCATACAGCTCCAGCCCCTACACCAGTATCACTAAGTATCACTATTCAATTCACCCCAATAGCAAAGACTTGATGACAATTCATATCAAAATTGTAACTATATTTCTCTGTAACAATATAACTGTACAGAGTTTGACTGGACCTAGACCAAGAGAGTAACTGGGGACCCCTAACTATTACTGTATCAAAGACAAGATTTTCTTGCAGAACTTACTGGGTCATCATTTTAATTTCATTATTAGTTATGCACCCAGAAGACAGCCCTGTAGATATGCATGTTGTTTTAAGCAAAGTCAGACATCTAATCATTTTACTGAGATTATTCACCAACTCTTTCTACTAGGCCAAATCTCAGGTATGGAAAATTGATTAGCTCACTAGACGTCTCATCATAAAATGCACTTACTTTCCCCATCTGTGAAAGGAATCTCTCCTGTGTATTTAATTTTTACCTTTTTCCCATTTGCGCTCCCATTCTGTTCTCCTCTGTAGCTTGCCCCCTCTAAATACATGTGACCTATTACAAAACACATGGAGTATGTATTTTTCAGTATTAGTGTGTGTACCCATGAACAACTATCTTTTTAATTTTGAACATGAAGAATTTCAGGTTTCTGTGTAGACATCTGGGTAGAGGTAAAACTAAAGGACTGGATACATGAATTTCAAAATCAGAAGAGAGATATTAGCTCCAGGTAACACTGAGGAGTCATCAACTTATAAGTGACAGGTGGGCATCAGGGGCGAGTGCAGGATGAGAAGAGATACATGTGCAGGGAGCAGTGCAGTGAGTTCACGATGGTGCCACACAAGCTCTGTGGCGAGGCACCCAGCCACAGTCAAATGTGAAACTGATGAATTCTGCATACTTAAGACCAAAGCAGATATTACAATCTAAGATGCTGGCTTATATTAGGTTTAAATAATTTATTTTCTAAGATTTCAACTGCATATTTGAAGGACATAGCATCAGCAAATTTGACATGTTACAGCCTAATCAAGCAAATAATTGCTTACAAAATCTATTTTGGAAAACTATTTTTCTGATGGAGAAGCTGTAAATGGATGATCAAGTGATTTTCCTAAGATTTCGGATAAATATCAATTAAGTTTACCCTCTGTCTTGCTTCTTCGTGGGTGATCAAAACCATCCCCAAGAAGAAGAAATGCAAAAAGGCAAAATGGTTGTCTGAGGAGGCATTATAAATAGCTGAGAAAAGTGAAAGGCAAAGGAGAAAAGGAAAGATACATTCATCTGAATGTTAAGTTCAAGAGAATAGCAAGGAGAGATAAAGAAAACCTCCCTAAGTGATCAATGCAAAGAAATAGAGGCAAACAATAGAATGGGAAAGACTAGAGATCTCTTCAAGAAACTTAGAGATACCAAGGGAACATATCACAAAAAGATGGGCACAATAAAGGACAGAAATGGTATGGACCTAACAGAAGCAGAAGATATTAAGAAGAGGTGGCAAGAATACACAGAAAAACTGTACAAAAAAGATCTTTATGACCCAGATAATCAAGATGGTGTGACCACTTACCTAGAGCCAGACATCCTGGAATGCAAAGTCATGTGGGCCTTAGGAAGCATCACTATAAACAAAGCTAGTAGAGGCGATGGAATTTCAGGTGAGCTATTTTAAAAGATGATGCTGTGAAACTACTGCACTCAATATGCTGGCAAATTTGGAAAACTCAGTGGCCACAGGACTGGAAAAGGTCAGTTTTCATTCCAGTCCCAAAGAAAGGGAATACCAAAGAATGTTCAAACTACCATATGATTGCACTCATCTCACATGCTAGCAAAGTAATGCTCAAAATTCTCCAAGCTAGGCTTCAACCGTATGTGAACCATGAACTTCCAGATGTCCAAGCTGGTTTTAGAAAAGGCAGAGATCAAATTGCCAACATCTGTTGGATCATCAAAAAACAAGAGAATTTCAAAAATATCTACTTCTGCTTCATTGACTACACTAAAACCTTTGACTGTGTGGATCACAACAAACTGTGGAAAATTCTTTTTATTTATTTGTTTACTTTACGATATTGTATTGATTTTTACCATACTTCAACATGAATCCACCATGGGTGTACATGTGTTACCCATCTTGAAACCCCCTCCAACCCCCCTCCCTATACCATCCCTCTGGGTCATCCCAGTGCACCAGCCCCAAGCATCCTGTATCTTGCATTGAACCTAGACTGGCGATTCATTTCTTATATGATGTTATACATGTTTCAATGCCATTCTCCCAAATCATCCCACCCTCTCCCTCTACCACAAAATCCAAAAGACTGTTCTATACATCTGTGTCTCTTTTGCTATCTCACATACATGGTTATTGTTATCATCTTTCTAAATTCCATATATATATGCGTTAGTATACTGTATTGGTGTTTTTCTAAGAGAGGGGAATACCAGACCACCTCACCTACTGAGAAATCTGTATGCAGGTCAAGAAGCAATAGTTAGAACCGGACATGGAACAACAGACTGATTCCAAACTGGGAAAGGGGTACGTCAAGGCCATATATTGTCACCTTGCTTATTTAACTTACATGCAGAATACATCATGCAAAATGCCAGGCTGGATGAAACACAAGCTGAAATCAAGTTTTCAGGGTGAAATATCAATAACCTTAGATATGCAGATGACACCACCCTTATGGCAGAGAATGAAGAGGAACTAAAGAGCCTCTTGATGAAAGTGAAAGAGGAGGGTGAGAAAGTTGACTTAAAACTCAACGTTCAAAAAACTAAGATCATGGCATCTGGTCCCATCACTTCATGGCAAATGGTTGGGGAAACAATGGAAACAGTGATAAACTTTATTTTCTTGGGCTCCAAGATCACTGCAGGTGGTGACTGAAGCTATGAAATTAAGAGATGCTTGCTCCTTGCTAGAAAAACTATGACAAAATTAGCATATTAGAAAGTAGAGACATTACTTTGCCAACAAAGGTTCATCTAGTCAAAGCTATGGTTTTTCCAGTAGTCATGTATGGATGTGAGAGTTCGACCATAACAAAGGCTGAGCACCAAAGAATTGATGCTTGTGAACTGTGGTGCTGGAGAAGACTCTTGAGAGTCCCTTCGACTGCAAGGAGATCAAACCAGTCAATCCTAAAGGAAATCAGTCCTGAATATTCATTGAAGGACTGATGCTGAAGCTCCAATGCTTTGGCCCCCTGATGTGAAGAACTAACTCACTGGAAAAGACCCAGATGCTGGGAAAGATCGAAGGCAGGAGGAAAAGGGGACGACAGAGGATAAGATGGTTGGATGGCCTCACTGACTTGATGGACATGAGTCTGAGCAAGCTCCAGGTGTTGGTGATGGACAGAGAAGGCTGGCATGCTGCAGTCTATGTGGTTGCAAAGAGTAAGACAGGACTGTGTGACTGAACTGAACTCTGTCCTGCTTGTGTCTTTCCCAGGACTTGTAATGTGATCTAACTCCCTTAGTTGATTATATCATTGCTTTAAGAGTTGCAAGACTACCATTCATTCTCTTTAATGTTAGCTTAGATATCAGATTTCATAGAAAACCACTTAATGTGTCCAAACAAAAGAGACCCACTCTTACTGCCAAATGATAAGGGTAGGGCTGGATAACATGGGGTCATGCCACTGCCACACTGACTTATTTCCTTCACTAATACACAGTCCTATCTGTAAAAGAAGACTCTAATTCTGTACCATGCATTCCTAGTATGGAAAGTAGTGATGTTCCCTGCCTATTATAGGCTCTTTGGCTAAGAAAACAGCACACACACACACACACACACACCCCACAACAAAACAAGACAAAAAAACAAAAAACAAACAAACAAAAACAGTGATATCAAATCCACATGGCAAATGGGCATTAAGAGCTTGTTAGCAATTTCCGTGCAATGAATGGGGTTCACTCAATGCTTTTCATTAACACACTAGCTGCTGAAGTTCTCAAAAACCCTGTGGAGAACATTCCATAAAGATGACACCCTGAAAAGTGTGACTTCAAGTAGATGGAATTAACGCTGGTGTCATATGTTGGTTATGTTTCCTGCTTTTCATCATAATATTAAACATTAGGGCAATATTAAACAGGCAAGTGGCTTAAAGCTGTACAGGGATTACTTGTTTCATTGAGCTTTGCTTTATCGCACTTCACAGACACTGTGTTTCCTACATACTGAAGGTTTGTTACAACCTGCATTATCAGATTGATGGTTAGCATTGGTTAACAATAAAGTACTTTTTAAATTCAGTTATGTACATTTTTAAGACATGGCTCTTTTGCAACTGAATAGACTACTGTGTAGGGTAAACATAACTTTTATATACACTGGGAAACCACTTCCCCCCACCCCCCCAAAAAAGGAGTGTTAGTTGCTTTATTGTGGTGGTCAAACCTGCAATATCACCAAGGCCTGCCTGGACCAAGGGCCTAGAGAAACAAAACAACTTTAGCAAGTTCCTGGCAACATAGTTAATGTTTGAATTGAAATGCCAGAATTTCAACTGGATCCTCAAGTCAGTTTCCAACAGGTGTTATGTTTATCCTTGCGGACAGGAGTGAGACTCCCTCATCATGCCTGGCCTCACTGCATTGTGACAGAGTATATGGAGGCCTGAGAGGGACACCGACCAGAGAGAGGGCAGACCCCTGGAGATCTCAGTTCAGTCCAGGTCCTGACACTGAAAACTCTGCCCGGAAGAACACCCAGAACTCAACAGTTTTTATGGATAGCTTACACTTGTTTCAGCAAAACTGAATGACAGAAGTGAGGAAATTATCAGTGATTCATACTGTTACCATTAGATTTTATCCCCAAGAAGAATCAGGTGTTTAGCTAAGTGAGCGATTAGAATAACTTTCAATTTATCAAAGATTTTTCTGACCAAACTTAGCTTCTTTGTTGTATGTAAAGCTGTTTTAATATTTTTTAGAACACTTTTTTTCAGGAGTTAGCATGTGCTGTGGATAGAATATGTATGCCCACAAAATTTACCATGTGAAGACAACACGAGAAAATGGTTATTTATGAACCAGGAAGAGGACATTACCAGATACCCAATTTGTCAGTGACTTAATCGTGGACATCCCAGTCTTCAGAACTGTGAGAAAAAATTGTTGCTTAAGCCATGTAGTCCATGGTAGTTTTGTTTCAGAAGTCCAAATGGACAAAACAGTATATTATTTTAGCATGCTATTCCAGAGTCAGAGAGATCTTGATTCAAATCTTGGTTCTATCATATTCCAGCAGTGTAGCTTTGGGCCTCATCTTTCTTTATCTAAAAGGAGATAAATGGTATCTCCCTATATGCTTCTCCTGACAATTAAAAGGTGGCTATGATTGGGTATTATTTTAACTCTGATATATTCACCTCTCCCACCTCTCTTTGAACTGCATCGCATATAGAATCACTCAGATTATTTTACTTCTTTTGAGGTAAAACAGAAGTAAAATTTCACTAGTACCTAGCCATTGAGGTACCAGTGAAATTCATGAATTCTTCATGCAATGTATATGTTTTCTATCATAAATATCTGTATCAGAATTCTTCCAGTCACCCAGACAGAGCTGACTTTTAATGAATCAGATTAATATAGTCAATGTAAAGTTTTTAAATATATCTTCTGAGTATGGAAGATGATCAGTGACACAGGAGATAAGAGATAAGGACAGATGGGTGATGTTACATTTTGCCTGAGTGATCTTACAATGCACAGAGGGAGACAAGGATGTTTGAGGTTAAATAGGGGCACAGAACAGGACAATCCTTTGGAGAAGGACGATCAGAAAATTTTTCTTTGCGAAGGTAAAGTTTGAGTTGACTCTAGAATTGCAACTCATTAGCAAGACAAGGATGAAAGACATTTCTGGCACTGGTAATTGGATTTGCAAAATCATGGTGGTATTATGATGGCATGGAGGTTTGAAAGAATGAAGAGTAGCCTGATACTTAGCAAAAGGGACATGAAGATGGAAGGGGGAGTTGAAACAAGAGAAACAGGGCTAAATGACACTCTATCTTGAGAACACCTTAAGGCATTTGCTTTTATCAGTCATCATCTATGTGAACAATAATTATCCACACCCTCAGGCTGAGTATTCAATGGCAAAATCTGAACATACATGACAGAGAAGAAAAACATACTGAGCACCCATTATGTGTCAGTCTCAAGACTAAGGACTAATACATGGTCATATTTAACTGACATAAAATGTATGAAGAATTCCATCCCCTTTCACACTGCCACAGATTAACTCACATGCAAAGATTCTGGGGTAAACAATACAAGGAGAGCTGTGACTTATCCTCTGCTGATGATATCAGAGCTGTTTTCAGAATATCAATTTCGGTGGCTTAAAGACTTAAACACAAGACAAGCACCATAAAACTCCCAGAAGAGAACATAGGCAGAACATTCTGCGACATAAATTATACCAATGTTTTCTTAGGTCTCCCAAGGCAATAGAAATAAAAACAAAAATAAATGAATGGGACCTAATCAAACTTAAAAGCTTTTTCTCAGCAAAGGAAATCATAAACAAAATGAAAAGACAACAGAATGGAAGAAAGTATTAGGAAGTGATGCAATAGGCGAGGGCTTCATCTGCAAAATACATGAACAACTCAGTAACAAAAAAAACAATCCAATTGAAAAATGGGCAAAAGACGTTAACAGACATTTTTCCAAAGAAGACATACAGACAGCCAATAGGCACATGAAAAGATGCTGATTACCAGAGAAGTGCAAATCACAAGTACAATGAGGTACTACCACTTCAGTCAGAATGGCCATCATATGGATGTGGAGAAAGGGAACCCTCCTACACTGTTGGTGGGAATCTAAGTTGGTAAAGCCACCATGGAAAACAGTATGGAGGTTCCTCAGGAAACTGGAAATAGAGTTATCATGTGATCTAGCAACCGTATACCTGGGCACATATGTGGACAAAACTATAATTCAACAAGTTTGAACATGAACCCCTATGTTCATAGCAGCACTGTTCACAATAGCCAAAACATGGAAACAATCTAAATGTCCAGTGACAGATGAATGGATAAAGAAGATGTGGTATAATGGAATACTACTTGGTCTTAAAAAAGAATGAAATAACGTTGTTTGCCACAACATGAATGCAATTAGAGATTATCATACCAAGTGAAGTCAGAAATAGACAAATGCCATATGATATAATTTATATGTGGAATATAAAATATGGCACAAATGAACCTATCTAAAAAACAGAAATAGACTCACACATAGAGAATAGACTTGTGGTTGCCAAGGCGGCAGGGGATGGACTGGGAGTTTGGGGTTGGCAGAGGCAAACTATCATATTTAGAATGGATAAATAACATGGCCCTAATGTATAGCATGGGGAACTATATTAAATATCCTGTGAGAAACCATAATGGAGGAAAATATTAAAAATGTATATATGTGTATAACTGAGTCACTTTGTTGTACAGCAGAGATTGGCACAACCTTGTAAATCAGCTATACTTCAATTTAAAAAATAATTTGTTGTAGTAGAGACAGCACCATGTAACGATATTTAAGTTTATGTCCTGCTCTGTTTGGCATCCAATAAGTCAGCCTCCCCTGACATATTTCCACTGTAAAACATGAAGGGATGGACCAAGTGATGTCTGCCATCATTTCCTGAAAAAAAAAAAACTTTTTAGCTAGGTTAAGAAAGAAGACTCAAATTAACAAAATTAAAAATTTCCCAACTAAAAAAGCTCAGGACCAGATTGGTTTCATTGGCAAAACTTGTTTACCATTTAAATAGATATTAATGACTACAGTTAATAAAACTGTATTGTATACTTGAAATTTGCTAAGCAAGTAGGTCTTAAGTGTTCTAACTAAATCGAAAAAGAAAAATAACTGTGTCAGTCTATGCATGTGTTAATTAAATTGTGGTAAGTTTCACAATGTACATACATATAAAATTATTCTGTTGTACACCTTAAATATATACAATGTATATGACTTGCCAATTATACTTCAATAAAGCTAGAAAAATAATTAATGCTGATTCTTCTCAAACTTTCCCAAAAACTGAAGAGGGAACATTTCCAAACTCATTTTATGAAGCCAGAATTACACTGACACCAAAACCAAACAAATAAACTGTAAGAAAATAATGATAAGCCAATATCCCTGATGAATACTTATGCAAAACTTATCAACAAAATGCCAGCAAACTGAATTCAACAGCACATTAGAAGGATTATACACCATAACCAAGGGGGATTTATCCCTGGCATGAAAATATGATTCAACATATCAAAATCAGTAAATGTGATACACCACATTAACAAAATGAAGGATGAAATTCACATGATAATCTCAATAGATACAGAAAAAGCGTATAATAAAATCCAACACTTTTATGATAAAAATAACAAATTAGGTATAGAAAGATACTACCTCAATATAACAAAGGCTTGAAGTGAAAAGCCCACAGCAAACATTATTCTCAGTGGTGAAAAACTGAAAGCTTTTCCTCTAAGATCTGAAACAAGGCAAGGATGCCCACTCCAGTCATTTCTATTCAACACAGTGATTCAAGTCCTAGCCAGAGAAACGAGGTAAGGAGAGAAATAAATGGCATTCAAATTACAAAGAAAGAAGTAAGATTATTCCTGTTTGCAGATGATATGATAAAGAAAACCCCAAAGACTATACAAGAGACGTTAGAATTGAAAAATGAATTCAGCAAAGTTTCAGAATACAAAAATCAAAACACAAAAGCCAATTTTGTTTCAACACACTAATAAACTGTCTGAAAAGTTAGATAGAAAAACAGTCTTATTTATAACAATATCACAATACTTCATAATAAAATTAAGGAAGTGAAGGGCTTGTACATTTGAAACAAAAAACACTGATGAAAGAAATTTTAAATGACACAAATGAATGCATCCTGTGTTCATGGATTTAAAGACTTAATATCGTTAAAATATCTGTACTACCCAATGTGATTTAGAGATTTAATGCAACCCCTAGCAATATCCTTCAGAGAAGGCAATGGCACCCGACTCTAGTACTCTTGCCTGGGAAATTCCGTGGATGAAGGAGCCTGGTAGGCTGCGGTCCATGCGGTCACTACAAGTCGCACATGACTGAAGCAACTCAGCAGCAGCAGCAATATCCTTAACGCCATTTTTCTCCAGAAACAGAGGGAAAAAAAAATCACATGGAATCATAAAAGATCTCGAATAGCCAAAACAAGTCTTGAAAAATATGACTCTACCTGGAGGGATTACATTACTGATTTCTATATATGTTATAATGCTCTAGGCTTCCCAGGTGGTGCTAGTGGTAAAGAACCTACCTGCCAGTGCAGGAGACAGAAGAGATACAGGTTCGATCCCTGGGTCGGGAAGGACATGGCAACCCACTCCAGTATTTTTGCCTGGAGAATCTCATGCAGAGAGGAGCCTGTGGGCTACAGTCCATAGAGTGGCACAGAGTCGGACACCACTGAAGCAACTTAGCCTGCATGCAATCATAACAGTACACTACTGGCATAAAGACATACCAATGAATGGAACAGTATAGAGAGCCCAGAAATAAATCCACGCATATATGCTCAACGGACCTTTTGACATCTGTGTCAAAAATACACAGCAGGGAAAGACTAGTCTCTTTAACTAACGGTGATGGTAAAAGTGGTTATCTGCATGCAAATGAGGAAAACTGAGACCTTCATTTACACCATATGCAAAAATCACCTCAAAATGGATTAAAGATTTAAATCAAATATGTGAAGCTATGAAACTCTTAAAGGAAAACATAGGGGGAAAGATTCATGACATCAATCTAATGATATCATAAATCTAACACTAGAAGCACAGTCAGCAAAAGCAGAAATAGACAAAACAGATGACATCAAACTAAAAGCTTTCGTATAACAAATGAAACAATCAAGAGAATGAAAAGCCAACTTAAGGAATGGGAAAAATTTTTTTTGTAAACCATGTATCTGATAAAGGGTTAATTTCCAAAACATATAAAGAACTCCTGAAACTCAATAGCAAAAAAAAAAAAAAAAAAAAAAAAAATATTAACCT
>SJYA01003327.1:320003-330440 GCA_006410615.1 Neotragus moschatus | reverse complement strand
GCGGTCTCGAAGAGGTGGACACGGCTGAGAGACTTCACTTTCACTTTTCACTTTCATGCATTGGAGAAGGAAATGGCAACCCACTCCAGTGTTCTTGCCTGGAGAATCCCAGGGACGGCAGAGCCTGGTGGGCTGCCATCTATGGGGTCACACAGAGTCAGACACGACTAAAGCGTCTTAGCAGCAGCAGCAGCATAGAACTCATTATTTTTTTTTCTTAAACTCAGAGGTAACAACTTGAAAATAATTTAGAGCCTATATTCATCTATGTAGGCTTCCCTGGTGGCTCAGATGGTAAAGAATCTGCCTGTAGTGCATGCGGCCCGGGTTTGAGCCCTGGGTAAGGAAGATCCCTTGGGGAAGGGAATGCTACCCACTCCAGTGTTCTTGACTGGAGAAGCCCACAGACAGAGGAACCTGGCAGACTACAGTCCATGAGGTTGCAAAGAGTCAGACACAACTGAGAGACAACACTTTGACTTCATACATATAT
Source organism: Neotragus moschatus (assembly GCA_006410615.1). Classification (NCBI taxonomy): domain Eukaryota; kingdom Metazoa; phylum Chordata; class Mammalia; order Artiodactyla; family Bovidae; genus Neotragus; species Neotragus moschatus. The sequence goes on along the minus strand of SJYA01003327.1, from coordinate 329,947 downwards.
GTAATTAGCACAATTTATACAACTCCTTGTAAGCTACTGTTTAAGTAACTGCAAAGATGTATCTATTCTTGGAAGATCGTAGTATAACTCTGAGAGCTTTGCTTAATAAATTTTTTTTTGACATTTACAAAAATAAATGTCTAATAAATATCTAATTTCATAATTTAAAAAATATATGCCTTATGTTTAGACACATGTTTCAAAGAATGATAAATAATATGCAGACCTGGAAGAAAGGTACAGTCCTGATTTCCAAACCATACTCTGGATGGGACTGTTTTCTACCCAAGCTGGACTATTCTACAAAGGCACACAAGGCTGGAAGGTGCTCTGGACACTGAAAAAAATTCAGGCCACAAAGACATCTGCTGAGATGTTACATTTTGCTTTTGCTGAAGTTTTGCACCATCTTCTGTTACCCCAGATACAAAATTAAATAGGATTAAATCCCAGGAATGAAGCTGAAGTCACAGGTTTTGTTTGTCTCTGGAAATCTCAAAATTCTTTTTCAGTACTGCCTTTCTGATCTCTGGAATGGAGCAAACCTTCATACTCTGGAGACAATTTTTACACCAGAGGACATGCTTAAATATCATTTTTCTTTTGGGGAGTGACTGTTTCTTAAACAGTAACCTTGACATATTATTAAATGTGTCACCTCTCCCAATTAAAATATCCTTTTATAAGCCAGGTGCTGCCCTCAGCATTGCAATGGCTGAAATAAAGTGGAATATAGAAGATTTTTCACATCAGTGGAAGTGGTAGAGCCAGAAAATGAATTGAATTCTTTTTAGATGAATTTTTTATGGATCAGCAGATTCATTCAGAGTTACTTAAAAAGCAGTTAACATTCCATTAGCAACAAACTGTGATCTGTGTCAGAAATAAGACACTCTTCAGTCATTTATTTTAGCACAAGAAGTCACTTCAGAAAAAAAAAAGTGCAATTATTGAATCTCTAAAAGGCAAATAAATACTGAAGCAAAACTAGGTCATTTTTCTTATAGAATTACGAATATTATGCTTGATTCTTTGCTTCATTTAATCAAAGCATTTGTTCTATTTTTGTAAGTTTGTGATCGGGAAAGATAAAATGATTTTTTCTTAAAGAACAGTAAAGTAGACATATTTTCACACAGTTCATAGCAATGGTTTCAGGAACAAATGGTTGGAACTACTGCTTGAAGGGGTGAGAGATGCAATTTGGGGTTTCCCAAGCCTGGGTTGTAGGACAGGGGCATTTCCAAACAGGAAAAGATGCCTGACCTCAAGCGCTGGGGAACTGTGGAGAGGCCAGCGTTCAGAGGCTTATTCACGTCTTACCTTGACAGCACAGGGTCTAAGCTCAAGCCTCTACACTTTAGAATCTCTTTTGGTATTAACCAGATGGAAGCAGATAGTCGAAAAATCCTAAAGGGGTGTATGAATCATGCTGAAAGTTGGCTTCTCATAGAAAACACCGAACCTCTTTTGAAATAAACGGATGACAACGATGCTGGAGAAAACGAAGTATTCATGTTATTTTTTTCTTTGAGTTATTTACATGAATATGAAGTTAGAGCTCTTCTGGGAAGATAGTGTAAATGTATTTACCCCTTTTTCTCCAAGTAAGTGCAACTAAAACACATCCATATGTATATATGTATATGTGTATAAATATGTATATTACTCTGAAAGATGGAGAGAAGGTAGATGGGCTAAGAATAACCTTGGAACTCAAGGCACAACATGGCTGTGAGTTTCCAAAGAAAGTTTGCTCTCTTTAGAGAAAGGACTCAGAAAAGTTCAGCTAAGTAGACAGAAAACTTAATAGCTTCTCTACTCCAGCCAAATACAATGGAAAAAAATCTGTCGCCTCAAACTCACCCTCACCAGTAAAGTCCTGTTGACGAAAACAGATGCACACCTTGAGAGTTGTGAGTTAAGTTTTATTGGGGGCAAAATGAGGACTGCAGCCCAGGAGGCAGCACCCCAGATAGCTCTGAGAGACTGCTCCAAAGAGGTTGTGGGGGAAGGTCGATATACACAGGCTTTGGTGAAGGGGGAGTTCAGTGTAAACAAATATTTACTTTACAAGAGGTTTTTTCCTAGTCACAAGGATCTGATGTTACCATGTGGGAAGGGATTTAGTGCTTTCCTAGATATGAGGAGATGCAGGGATTGGGATGAGAAAATCTATTCCTAAAAAATATGCAACTATCTAAAGACCTGTCCCACCAGATTCCCTGGAGCAGAGTGCCTCATTCCACTCTGAACTCCCTCAGGTGTTATTGAAGGTCAACAGCTATAGCAGCATAGGGTTCAATCTTCACAGAAGCAGACAACAAATGCCTGTGTTGTTAGGTTGTTGGCAATGCTCTTGGAAAGTGCCAATTTGTAGTTGACAGCCCACATGGGAGCCTAGACGTTCAGACTCACATTTGCCATGCTGTAAGAAAGTGCCACAAACCCCCACTGGACTGGTATCAGAGAAGGCTGAATAGGAGGCAGGACTTTCATGCTCATCTCTGCTTGGTGGTAATAAGGCTCTGCCTTCAACACTGTCAGGAGGGCCAATGGAAATTCTGGACATCTAACCACACCTTGCAGCAAGAAGGGTGGTGGAGAGATAGGACCTTCACCACCTTTGGCTCATCAGGAGGACACCAGCAGCACAATGGAAGGATTAGTGAACCGAAAGAACAATCTAATTCTAATCTGCATAACAGAGAAATGGAGAATTTCAAAAAAATGAAGAGAGTCTTAGGGATCTGTGAGATTATAACAAAAATCTAATATTTATGTCATCAGTGACTCAGAAAGAGAAGTGAAAAAGGATACATCTGAAAAAGTACCTGAAGAAATAATGGAGGAAAACTTACAAAATTTGGCAAAAGACATACATCAACAGTTTTTAAAAGCTGATAAAATTCTAAATAGGACAAATCCAAAGAAAGGCATAACAATACACTTGAGACTTGAACTTCTAAAAAGTGAACACAGAGTAAAAAATCATGAAAGCAGCTCAGAGAAACGACAAATAAAATATCAACAAATTTCTTATTAGAAAATATGGAGGCAAAAAGGAAGTGACACTTTTTTTTTAGTGCTGAGAGAAAAGAAATGTCAACCTAGATTCCTATGTCCAGTGGAAATATTGTTCAGAAAGGAAGCACAGACATTCTTAGACAAAGGAAAATTACTGGAATTTGTCACCTAGAGACCAATGCCAAAGATGAGAGACATTTCTCTAAATGGAAAGAACATTATAAAAACAGGAATATTGGAACATAAGAAAGGAAGAAAGAATACAGTGAACAAACATATGGGTAAATGCCACAGACTTTCCTTCTTTTGGTGTTTTCTAAATTATGATTGATGTTGGAAGAAAAAAAATTATAACAGTCTTTGATGTGGTTTTAAACACATGTAGAGGAAATGTTTTTAAAACTATATCATAAACAAGGGAAGGTAAAGGGAAGTATGGATGTTACACTTCATTTAAACCGATAAAGTGATACCAGTAGACTAACAATTTTTCAGTAGATAGTAAGAAAACTACCATAAAAATGTTATGTGAAGAGGTACTCTTAAAAACCCTTTAGATGAATCAGAATGGCACCTTAAAAATGTATAAGTAACTCACAGCAAGACAAGATTATAAACAGAGGAACATAAAATGAATTGAACAAAGATGAATTAAAAAAAAATAAAATTGAAAAATAGGAAGATTAGCATTTCTCTTTTGAGAAACATGTATCATTACAGACCATGCAGGCATCAGAAGGTTAGCAAGGGAATAAAACAAAGATATCTACATACATACGTTTGTCAACTCAGTTGGCAAGGATGTGCAGAAACTGAAACCTTTGTGAATTCTGTTGCAATTGTAAAATGGTACAGACGCTGTGGAAAATAGTGTAGTGGTTTCTCAAAAAATTAAAAATAGGAATACCATATGTGTCAGCTATTCCACTTCCAGGTACACACCCATTAACTGAAATCAAGGCCTCAAACATATATCTGTACACTCTTTTTCTTTTTTTTGAAGTATAGCTGATTTACCATGTTGTATTAGTTTCTTGTATACAGCAAAGTGATTCAGTTACATGTGAATTATTTCCATTAAAGTTTATTACAAGATGTTGAATATAGTTTCTTGTGTTACACAGTAGTACCTTGTTAATCTATTTTTATATATAGTAGCGTGTATTTGTTAATCCCAAACTCCTAATTTATCTTTACCTCACCCCTTTTCCCTTGGGTAACCATAGGTATATTCTCTATGTGTATGAATCTGTTTCTCTTCCACAGATATGTTCATCTGTGTCGTATTTTAGATTCCACATATATGATGTCATATGATATTTGTCTTTCTCTGTCAGACTTATTTCACTTAGTATAATATCTAGGTCCATCCGTGTTGCTGCAAATGTCATCATTCATTCTTTTCATGGTTGAGTAGCATTCCATTATATACACCACATATTCTTTATCCATTCCTCTGTTGATGGACAAAGTAAGGTTGCTTTGAATTATAATTTTATCTGGATATATGCCCAGGAGTGGGATTGCTGGATTATATGGCAACTCTATTTTTAACTTTTCAAGGATCCTCCATACTATTTCCCATATTGGCTATGTGTTGATTATGCACGTGCGCTGACTTATGTCTGACTCTTCGCAACCCCAGGGACTGTAGCCTACTAGGCTCCTCTGTCCATAGGATTTCCGTGGTGAGAATACTGGAGTGGGTTGCCAGTTCCTTCTCCAGGGGATCTTCCCAACCCAGGGACTGAACCCAGGTCTCCTGCATCTCATGCAGTTTCTTTACCAGCTGAGCCACCCAGGAAGCCCAATTTACATTTATATTGGCTACCGATTCACATCCCCACCAACAGTGTAGGAGGGTTCCCTTTTCTCCACACCCTCTCCAACATTTGTTATTTGTAGACATTTTAATGATGGCCATTCTGACTGTGTATACCCATTTTCACAGCAGCATTCTTCACAACAGTCAAAAGGTGGAAGCAACCCAAGTGTTCATTAGTGGGTAAAGTGATAAATGAGATGCAGCATATGTATACACACACACACACACACACACACACACACACACACAGTGGAATATTATTCAGCTATAAAAAGAAGGAAATTCTGTCATATGCTACAATAAGGATGAACACTGAGGATACTAGGCTAAGTGAAATAAGCTAGCCATAAAAGGACAAATATTGTATGACTCTGCTTATCTAAGGTCTCTAAAGTAGTCAAATTCATAGAGATAGAAAGTATAATGGTGGTTGCCAGGGGCTGATGGGAGGGGAGAATAGGGAGTTATTGTTTAAGGGGTATGTACTGGGAATCTGATTGAACTTTTTGGCCAACTCAATAGTTTCAGTTTGGAAAGATGAAAAGTGTTCTAGGCTAGATAGAGTTAATAGTTGAACAATATCAATGTAGTTAATGCCACTAAACTGTAAACTTAATAGTTAAAATAGTAAACCTTGTGTATTTTACCACACAAAAATGTTAAAATGAAAGAAACATACTTGACTCAGATCAACAAATAAGTTATGGTTCAGTTGCTAAAGAATCTGCCTGCAATGCAGGAGACCCAGGTTCGATCCCCAGATTGGGAAGAGCCCCTGAAGGAGGGAATGGCTGTCCACTCAAGTATTCTTGTCTGGAGAATTCCATGGACAGAGGAGCCTGGCAGGCTATAGTCCACAGGGTCAATAGATTTATTTAATCTCTATATGTGGTTATAGACCTCATCTCCCTTATCTCACTTAGTCTGACCTTGGTAAATTGTGGAGGCCATCAACCTTCTATATCCCTTATTCCATATGTCACTGTTCTTGTGCTTTCTCTCTTAATAGATCCAGAAGGAAATCCATCTGGCAAACACACTCAGAGTAAAGAATTAGCACCTGAAGTTTAAGTATAAAGGAGAAATCTATCAGGATTTAGGTATGCTGCCAAGTCCCTTCAGTTGTGTCCGACTCTGTGTGACCTCATAGACGGCAGCCCACCAGGCTCCCCCCTCCATAGGGTTCTCCAGGCAAGAACACTGGAGTGGGGTGCCATTGCCTTCTCCCATCACGATTTAGGTATAATCCAAGGAAAAACCTTATAGACGGACTTCCCTAGTGGTATGAACAGGCCAGTGAATGGTATTAGTAAGCAAGATACATCATAGCAGCTCCAGTTTGTTTCTTTCTGCACATTTATTTTATTTTTCTATCTGAAGTTGGGCCTTACTGATGTTTTGTCTGCTGTAGACATTGTTATACTTGGCTCCGAAATTTACCTAACTGAAAGATCAAGATCAAAAAAGCTTCTCTTGTCCCAATGCCAAATTCCTAGGGAAAGAATCTGATGGCTTTTCCTAGGTGAGTTTGATGCCCTTTTTGCAATAGATTGTGGGGTGATATGGGAGGATGAATATGGATACTGAGGACTTAAATCTAGAGAACAGTGATATTTGTCTTTTGAAAGAGATGAAGCTATTGGTAAGAGAGAACCAAAGGCGTGAGTGAAGCAGATAACTCTGGATGAGCCCCTTCTTGGGGGCGTCTCACAAATACCTCTGACCGGACAGCAATATGCCTGTAGTGGGGGTGCCCTCACCTCTCTGTGATACATATGTCAACAGTTACTGCATAACTATTAGAGGATGGGAGTGATTCATCAGTTCCTGTAGTATCTCTCCTATATTCTTCCAGCACTCACTGGCTAGTACAACAGCCCTGATCCACTGCAAATTTCTGCCTAAGGGCTTTCTTTCATACACATGTGAATTAATGCCCTTAGTAAATGTCCCTATGGAGCAGCCCTCGTGTGTGCATACTCAGTTGCTCAGTCGTGTCTGACTCTTTGCAACCCCATGGACTGCAGCCCACCAGGTTCATCTATCTATGGGATTTCCCAGGTAAGAATACTGTAGTGGGTTGCCATTTTCTTCTCTAGGAGATCTTCCCAACCCAGGGATTGAATCAACTGTCTTGTGTTTCTTGAACTGGCAGGTAGATTTTTTTTTAAACCACTGAGCCACCTGGGAAGCCCACAGAGTAGCCCTTAGCAATGACAAATGAGAACTGGAGAGAAAACCATAGGCCCAACTATCCTCTGAGAAATAAGGAGGATAACTCTGAGGCATATTCTTCTATCCTGGACTGCAGAGAACCCCATCTGAACACAGAACAAACCTGCTAGTATTTCATCTTTTATTTTATTTTTTGGATTCCTCTACTTTCATATTTGGTCTCACTCACTTTCTCACTCCTCTAATGGTGCTAACTCCCAAATAGACTGCCTGTCCTAAAATACCACATAAATTATTTTCGTTTTGGGGATCCAACATAATACAGAAGCAAAGGACATAAATTGCCAAATGCCCGTCTTCAGGGCTGGCATGATGGCGGGGAACAGGAGAGCTCAGTAGTTGGCAAAGGTTGGCAAAAGTAAGAGAAAGAGACAAGGAACCATGAGAAAGCATCAGGTCTGATGTGGACCTGGCTGAGTCAGGGTGTAGAGTGTGAATACGGCTGGAACACGGAGGAAGATTTGATTTATGCAGAGAAAAGAAAAAGCAGCATTGGAAAAGATGGTGCAATGTCCTCAGCCAGATCATGGAGGAAGGTCAGTAACAGACAAACTGACTCAGACTCACCCCCTTGGAATCTAAGCAGATGGAAACACAGAGGGAGCAGGACCCTGCTGGCTACCTGGAGACTTGGGGTTCATGTGGTCAGTGACCTGAGGTGTACTAGGGAAACTTCTCAGCTGCGATCCAGAAGAGTGAATTAACAATTCATTAATATAGTCTTGTGTGTATGCGTGCTCAGTCGCTTTAGTCATATCTGACCCTTTGCGACCCCATGTACTGTAGCCTGCCAGGCTCCCCTGTCCGTGGGGTTCTCCAGGCAAGAACACTATTGTGGGTTTGCCAAGCCCCCCTCCAGGGAATCTTCCTGAACTAGGGATTGAACCCATGGTTCCTGCAACTCCTGCATTGCAGGCAGATTCTTTACCCACTGAGCCACCTGGGAAGCCCCTAATATAATCTTAGTTCACTTGAATAATTAATTGTTAACCTGCCAATATAAAGAATGCTGCCTGACAAATGAAACCACTGGCTAATGTTTCACTTTAGTAAAGTATTTCTTGTAAGAGGAAAGAATTATTTCCTTGCAGATATAATTTTAAAAAGATAAGGCCTTCATTTGAAAACTGGGTAAAACAGTGTGTTAAAACTTAACAATAGAGGGTACCTCAGAGTTTTACTCAGGAACATGTTAATTAATAAGTAAAGATATAAAGATCCAACAATCTGATATGTATTCACTGACAATATGCTAACTCTGGCAGAGAAAAACATAACAATTACTTATCTAATCCTAAAATGTAGAGACCAAGGCTCTTTTCAATTGATAGCTGATGAGAAAGAACCAGTTCCAATATCCTTCATTAGTTGATTGAATTGAAAAGTTTTACATAACTCTTTATAAAGCTAAGTATTTCCTGAAATAGAGGAAAAAACATAAAACTTTAGTAACTTTATAATCTATATAATTAAATCTCTAGAAATTCCATAGCTATTTCTACTTGAAAGTGATTGGATTCTCTTTATTAATTCTATTTCCAAGACTCTAATAAAATGTGTAGTTAAAAATAACCCAGAAACACTAAGAAAAAGGTACTCTATGTTCCTTTTTTGATTTATACACTTTGGCTTGAAAAATTTCACAATCACGGATATAAAATACAAATAAGAACCAAAGAGACGGGAATGGCTACCTACTCTAGTATTATTGCCTGGGAAATTCTATGGACCGAGGAGCCTGTGTGGTTACAGTCCACAGGGTTGCAAAGAGTTGGAAACAGCCACTAAACAACAAGACAAGATAGACATTTTCATATACAAAAGACAATATAGAAAGGTGGAGTAGTTAATGGAGTTGACGGTCTATATTCCATATCAGGCAGTTTCCCTCCTTGGGATAAGAAGGACTAGAGATTTTTCATGTGAAATGGAGAAAAGGAGTTGGCTTCACTGCTTAAATCTAGGGACTATGATTTCTAAAGATAGGGTGAAAAAATACTGGAAACTGCTGCCTGAGGCTGCAATTTATACAGAGTAGCAGCAGGCAGTGTAACCGGAGCTGCCTGAGGCTCACTAATCACTTCTGTATTTCTTTCATATCCCACCAGGGAGGAGGCCCAAGCCTTCATTATGAGAGCTACTTGTCAACTGAGAGCCGTAGGACATTCCTGGAAGTAGCCTCATAAGGTCTTGTCAGGGAGGAAAGAGCTGAGAGAGTGAAAGAAAGAGAAAACAATGCAAAGTAATTCAAAAAATATATATTCCCTTTAGATAAGTCTGTGATCTACCATTCTAAAATGCATGAAGAGGGACTTCCCTGGTGGTCCAGTGGTTTAGAATCTGCACCCCCAAGGTAGGGAGCACAGGTTTGATCCCTGGTCAGGGAACTAAGATCCCACATGCCATGTGGCATGCCCTAAAACTTTTTAAAAAATAAAAATTCATGAAGAGACCTAATGCTGAGAAAGACAACTAACAAGATAAACATAGAACAGGACTTATATACTCATGATGTTAATTTTATTGACTATGTTGACAAATGCTATATAGTATGCATGGCTAGGATACTCAGAGATAAAGTCTCATTAAAGAATGAACAAGAAAACATTAAACCAGAAGTTATATATATTTAAAAGGTGAATATAACAAAAACTGAAATATGGGAATTATCAAATATCATCAAAAGAAACAATAAAATCAAAAGACAGGATAAACTCTAAATAGAACACTATTGAAAAGACTATTACTGACTTGGGAGATGGCACTGAACACTTCATCTACCACACAGTAAAGAGATTTAAAAAAAAAGGTAAAATCAATGCACAAGCTGTAAATATCCCCACAAGATATACTGAGA
>SJYA01003327.1:302078-312367 GCA_006410615.1 Neotragus moschatus | reverse complement strand
CTACCAAGGGCATTTTTCACAGAATTAGAGCAAAAAAATTTATAATTTGTATAGATACATAAAAGACTCCAAATAGCAAAAGTAATCTTGAGAAAGAAAAATGGAGCTGGAGGAATCATGTTCTCTGAATTCAGACTATACAACAAAGCTACAGTCATCAAAACAGTATAGTAGCAGCACAAAAAAACAGGAATATAGATACATGGAACAGAATAGGAAGTCCAGAAATAAATCCACACACCTGTGGTCAAAAATTAATTTATGACAAAAGAGACAAGAATATACATTGGAGAAAGGATAGTCTCTTCAATAAGTGGTTCTGGGAAAACTGGATAGCTTGATATAAAAGTAGGGAAATAGAACATTTTAACATGATTCACAAAAATACACTCAAAATGAATTACAGACCTAGATGTAAGGTCAGATACTATAAAACTCTTAGAGCAAAATACAGGCTGAACACTTTTACATAAATCAAAACAAGATCTTTTTTGATCTACCTCCTAGAGTAATGAAAATAAAAACAAACAAACAACAACAACAACAAAAAAAACAAATGGGGCCTAATCAAACCTACAAGCTTTTGCCCAGCAAAGGAAACTGTAAAAAAAATGAAAAGACAACCCACAGAATGGGAGAAAATATTTGCAAACTAAGCAATCTACAAGGGATCAATCTCCAAAATATACAAACAGCTCATGCAGCTCATTATCAAAAACCAAACAACCCAATCAAAAAATATGCAGAAGATCTAAATAGCCATTTCTCCAAAGAAGAACAAAGCACATGAAAAGATGCTCAACACTGCTAATAATTAGAGAAAGGCAAATCAAAACTACAGTGAGGTATCACCTTACACTGATCAGAATGCTAAGTCTTCAGTTGTGTCTGACACTTTGTGGCCCCATGGACTATAGCCTGCCAGGTTCCTCTGTCCACTGAATTTCCCAGGCAGGAACACTGGAGTGGGCTGCCATTTCCTCCTCCAGGGGATCTCTCCAAGACCCGGGATTGAACCCTGGTCTCTTACGTCTCCTGCATTGGCAGGGAGGTTCTTTACCATGAGCACCACCTGGGGAGCCTATACACTGGTCAGGATGGCCATCGTCAAAATATCTACAAACATAAATACTGGAGAGGGTGTGGAGGCAAGGGAACCCTTCTATACTGTTGATGGAAATGTAAATTGGTACATCCACTGTGGAGAACAGTGTGGAGGTTTCTTAAAAAACTAAAAGAAGAGCTAACATATGATCCAGCAATCTCATTCCTGGGCATATGCACAAAAAACACCATAATTTGAAAAGATACATGCATTCCAACGTTCATTGCAGCACTATTTACAATAGCCAAAACATGGAAGCAACTAAATGTCCATCAACAGATGAACAGATAAAGAAGACATGGTACCTATATACAATGGTAGATTAGCATTAACGGGAATGAAATAATGCCACCTGCAGCAACCTGGATGCATCTATAGACTATCATACTTAGTGAAATGAGTCAGAAAGAGAAAGGCAAATATATGATATCGCTTATATCCGGAAATCTAAAAAATTGTATAACTGAACTTTAGAAAACAGAAATAGAGTGACAAATGTGCAGAATGAACTTATGGCTACCAAGGGGTAAGGCAGGAATGAGGGATAAATTAGGAGATTGGGATTGACATATACACACTACTATATATAAGATAGATAAGGTATTCCTCTACCTAGGTTTCCCCAAGGGTCATAGCTGGTAAAGAATCTGCCTGTCAATGCAGGTGACCAGGACTTGATCCCAGGGTTGGGAAGATCGCCTGGAGAAGGAAATGGCAACCCACTCGAGTATTCTTACCTGGATAATTCCATGGACAAAGGAGCCTGGAAGGCTAAAGTACATGGGGTCACAAAGAGTTGGACACGACTGAGCACAAGGGCAGTGAAAATAATATGAAAGTAAATGAATACCTTCATGTCACTAATATGTCAAAGAAGCACTGTGCTCTTACATAAGAATGCCAAATTGACAATTATACTCAATTATGTTTAAATGAATTTTAAAAAACAAGTATTTTTTAAACATATGAAACTTCCACATTTAAATAATGGTTATCTAGTTTGAAAAGGAATCAACCAAAACCAATGACCTCATGGAATAAATTCTCAAAGCTATGTTTTAAAGAGTACATTCTCATGAATGGAAACAATGTTAGCAGATGTGCTCTGTACCCACCAACATCCCTCAGAGGTTTCCATTTCATTGCTGCACAACTTTCAATTGCCAGTATCTTCACCTCTTTGAAGTTTTTTATAAACTTCAGAAGGCTTCTCTGCTGTCAGGGAGTTAACAATCCTTGGGAACATTGCTCAATCAATGACTGAACAGTGGCAGGTGGTGTATAAACATTCCAAACTTCCTGGCCCCCTCAAGTGTGAATATTCTAAGGTATGGGTTCCACATGATTTCCCAGAGAACTCCCATGGTGTTAAATCCCAGGGGCCCTCTCTGCTAATTGCCTTGGTAATGCACCCTTTATTGATTTCTATTCCTTCTGTGTCTCATATCCTGGCTTCTCTACATCTGTTTCCTGTGATCACATGGTAAATATGCTACATAGACTTGAATCCTTATTTTAGGATCTGCTTATGAGAAAATACAAACCAAGATACATGTATATAATACCATTTCCCACAATTTCATGATAATGGCCAATTCCCTTAAAACTAATATATATAATTTATGTCTATGCCTAGGCCTCTCTACATATAAATATTTCTTTTATACAGTCCTTATCTGTTTTATCTTGGGTAATTCTGAGAGTTCTCACAAGTTTGTATAAACTATTTAAGATTCATCATGTCCACCATGGAAGCTGAATGGACTGTCCACTCTGAGTTACAGTGCTTTTTGTAACACTCTGATTAAGTTAACTTAAGTCTCTCAAAGCTAGTATTATATGCTCTGTATAATAGTGGAGAAAAGACATTTTTTACTCACTCTAAATATGGTTTAATTGAATGGGAATTTATGAAGCTTGCTAACATGGTTGTTGAAGTTTGTATAGGGTAATATTTAACTAAACTGTTGTTAAAAATACATTTAATTTCCAATTAAAGACAATGAAAATTACATGTTTCATATGTTACAAGTATTAACTGACAATGTTTAAAACAGTTTTAAAAAGATGATAATAATACAAATAATAATTTTCACTTAGACAGTGAATTAACTTCTAAAATTCTTCACATTTATCATGTGAGACATCATGTTGTTATCATTAAGAGCAGGGTTTTGGAGTCAGACATTGTTTGAAGCATGATTTCAAAATCATTGATTTGATATATGTAATAAAATTTATGAACACCAAGGGTATTATACTGGGCATAAAAAGCCAATATACAATGGATTAAAGAGAATCTCTTTAATAAGTGGTGCTGGGAAAACTAGTCAACCACTTGTAAAAGAATGAAAGTAGATCACTTTCTAACACCATACACAAAAATAAACTCAAAATGNTGAAACGTATAATATCATCTAAGAAACAAATTGCCAGTCTAGGTTGGATACAGAATGCTTGGGGCTGGTGCACTGGGATGACCTAGAGGGATGGTACAGGGAGGGAGGTGGGAGGGGGGTTCAGGATTGGGAACACGTGTACACCCATGGCAGATTCATGTTGATGTATAGCAAAACCAATACAATATTGTAAAGTTAAAAAATAATAATAATAATAAAATTTAAAAAAAAAATGAATGGGGTTTCATGCAAACCTGTGAGGTCTTAAGCAGGATTCTTTCCTGCCTGCCGTATGTAATTTGGTGCCCATCTGCCATATATAATTTGAAATAAAATTTGCAAACTAAAAAAAAAAAGCCAGTCTCAAAAGCTTGCACATGATTCCATTTATATAATATTTTAGAAATCACAAAATCATAGGAAGGGAGAAAAGATTACTAGTTGCCAGGTGTAGAGAGGGAATTACAGTGTTGGACTTGACTAGAAAGAGTTAGCAAGACATAGTTCCTCTGCTGTGATGGGAGTTTTCCACCTCACTTGTGATTATAGGTATATACATCTATAAATGGGTTCAAATTGCCTAGAACCAGACATATACAAACATACACACGCAGACACACAAATGGATATAAAAAGCACAAAACATGGAATAGGGTCTCTTCTAGTTAACACTATTTTGTTAATATCTTTGTTTTAATATTTTACTACAGCTGTATAAGATGTCACCACTGGGAGAGCTGGGAGAAGGATTCATAGGACTCTACCTACTATTTTTATGTCTTTACATATTTAAATGAAAAAATATGAGATGTATGAGTCAACTGAAAATTTGAACAACAAATGGATATTTAGGGGCTTCCCTGATAGCTCAGTTGGTAAAGAATCCACCTGCAATGCAAGAGACCCTGGTTTGATTCCTGGGTTGGGCAGACCTGCTGGAAAGGGATAGGTTATCCACTCCAGTATTTTTGGGCTTCCCTTGTGGCTCAGCTGGTAAAGAATCCGCCTGCAGTGTGGCAGACCCTGGTTCGAGTCCTGGGTTGGAAACATCCCCTGGAGAAGGGAAAGGCTACCCCCTCTAGTATTCTGGCCTGGAGAATTCCATAGATTGCATAGTCTCTGTGATGGCAAAGAGCCAGACATGACTGAGAGACTTTCAATTTCAAATGGATATTTAGTATGCATGGTATTGAGGAATTTTTATTAATCTTTAGATATGATAATGGTATCATTGTTGAGATTTTATCTTTTAGAGATCCTTAGAGAATATTTGTAGGTAATAGGAAATCTTGGATTTTCTTCAAAATAATATGGGACGTGAGGAAGGGGGTGGAAACGTACTTGAAACAGGACTGGCCTTGAGTTGATAAGAGTTCATGTGGGATGATGAGTGCACAGAGAGTAAGTATTCTCTCCATTTTGGCACATATTTTAAATTCTCCATAATAGAAATAGGATCAACAGTGATTTCTTAAATCAAAATAGTGATTTCTCAATTTTCCCCAAATACACTTTATCAAACTATACTACTTCACACTAAATCAAAATGTTATATTCTCAGTTGATCCCATATAAACTTATTATTTCACAGAAACCCTTCAGTTCTGCTGCTAGTGATTTAATTGTCAAGTCTGCACAGGGAAATCTGAAACAGAATTTTGTTGGTAAAACTTCCTAAGTATTAATAGTTAATTTCAGAAATATCCACCATATGTTATAAACTGAATATAATCTTATTGACAAATCTCTCTTTAAAATATCATTTTAAGAAGTAAGCACATTAACATAATAAGTGTAATCAAATATTAACTCAGGAAAATAGTTACGTGCAGCAAGGCTCCAGATGCTTTATATTTTTATTACCTGGGTTATAAGGGGTCTCAAAAAGATGAAAAATAAATGCTCATCTCAAGCAATATTCAATATTTTTCTCTATTCATTAAAACAGTGACAACACATTTTTGCCAGTGGGGCTGCCTAATTAGTGTCTGATTCAGAAGTCTAGTAGTCACTTTGGCATCAGTAGTTGTGTCTCAAAATATGACTACAATTCCCTTGTGTCTGTGCTACTGAAAAAAGACAGTGGTAATAGCCATCTTTTCCAAAATAACTTGAATGTTACCTTTAGCCAAAAGTTCACGGTAGGACAGATGTGGGGAATTTTATGGAGAAATTCTACTTACTGAGTAAATTTTCAGAGTTGTATTTACCTTACCTTTAACAAAATTATCACTTTAACATTATTTTACATTAATGGCCCATTTCACACTATTTTGTTTCAATTCAAAATAAATTTTATTTTCTGTTTAATTTTCTTCATTTTAGACCGTAACATTTTCCTAACACCTTATCCTTTATCCTTTGAAATCAAAGGTTTCAAAATCTCTATTGGAAATCACCTAAAGTCTTTGAATAAAGGGGTGTTGTGTTCAGTTGTGTCCAACTCTTTGCAACTCCATGGACTGTAGCCTGCCAGGCTTCTTTGTCCAGGGAATTTTCCAGGCAAGAATACTGGAGCAGGTTGCCATTTCCTAAACCAGGGATCTTCCCAACCCAGGGATTTAACCTGCAACTTTTGCATCTCCTGCACTGCAGGCAGATTCTTTACCTCTGAGCCACTTGGGAAACCCAAAGCCTTTGAATAGGTTATTATAGGACATAATATATCTCTACAAATCACTTTTCAGTCATTATTTATCTCTTCCACAATTCCTCAGTGTGGAAAAGAAACAATTTCCTGATGATAACATTTGGGTTATATTTCACACTTAAAATTTCTTTTTTGACCAAAAGGAAATTAAAAAAATAAAACAGTTGAAATATGTTGACCATTGCAAGATAATGTTGCTGTTCTTTACCTTTGATCATTGAGTGAAAAGTTTTTCCCAAAGTTATTTAATGACTTGTGACATCAAATACCCTTGACTATTACCTTTCTAGAACTCACCTGTATAGCTAATGTTGCTTTGTATTTCCTGCTGTACATTGTGGGTATAAAACCCACAGTGATGAGAGTTCCATGAGGAAGAAGTTCTCCAACCTGAGGTTTTACAAAAAACTCAGGATCACTGTCAGGTAGGAAGAATCCCATGTATGGCTCAGGATTTCTGGAACAAAAATATATTTTCAACGTTTAAAACTTTATCATTACCCTGTTCTCGGTATGAAAATTGGGGATAGGGCTTGGCTTATATCCCACTGCATAGGACTACAGTTAAACATTAATGGTGCTATGCAGCCATGAGTCTGATACTTTTAACTTTAAGGAATGCTTACAGAATAACAGTGATTGGGCATTTAAAAAATAACTGGAGTGTCATTTTCTCCAGGGTGACAAAAATGGAATCTTAAACATTTTTTAAATCATATCTTATTTCTATAGTGTACAAAGAATACAATGCTATTACTATAAAAACTGGAATAACTCAATATCCCAAATGATAATTCAATTATTTGTAAATAGTTCAGTTCAGTTGCTCAGTCATGTCCAACTCTTTGCGACTCCATGAATTGCAGCATGCCAGGCCTCCATGTCCATTACCAACTCCTGGAGTTTACTCAAATTCATATCCATTAAGTTGGTGATGCCATCCAGCCATCTCATCCTCTATCATCCCCTTCTCTTCCTGCCCCCAATCCGTCCCAGCAACAGGGTCTTTTCCAATGAGTCAACTCATCACATGAGGTGGCCAAAGTACTGGAGTTTCAGTTTTAGNTGGAGTTTACTCAAATTCATATCCATTAAGTTGGTGATGCCATCCAGCCATCTCATCCTCTATCATCCCCTTCTCTTCCTGCCCCCAATCCGTCCCAGCAACAGGGTCTTTTCCAATGAGTCAACTCATCACATGAGGTGGCCAAAGTACTGGAGTTTCAGTTTTAGTATCAGTCCTTCCAATGAACACCCAGGACTGATCTCCTTTAGGGTGGACTGGTTGGATCTCCTTGCAGTCCAAGGGACTCTCAAGAGTCTTGTCCAACACCACAGTTCAAAAGCATCGATTCTTCTGCACTCAGCTTTCTTCACAGTCCAACTCTCACATCCATACATGACCACTGGAAAAACCATAGCCTTGACTAGACGGACCTGTGATGGCAAAGTAATGTCTCTGCTTTTGAATATGCTATCTAGCTATCTAGGTTGATCATAACTTTACTTCCAAGGAGTAAGCGTCTTTTAATTTCATGCCTGCAATCACCATCTGCAGTGATTTTGGAACCCCAAAGAATAAAGTCTGATACTGTTTCCACTGTTTCCCCACCTATTTCCCATGAAGTGATGGGACCAGATGTCATGATCTTCGTTTTCTGAATGTTGTGCTTTAAGCCAACTTTTTCGCTCTCCTCTTTCACTTTCATCAAGAGGCTTTTTAGTTCCCCTTCACTTTCTGCCATAAGGGTGGTGTCATCTGCATATTGAGGTTATTGATATTTCTCCTGGAAATCTTGATTCCAGCTTGTTCTTCTTCCAGCCCAGCATTTCTCATGATGTACTCTGCATATACAGAGAAGGCAATGGCACCCCACTCCAGTACTTTTGCCTGGAGGATCCCATGGGGGAGGAGTCTGGTGGGCTGCAGTCTATGGGGTTGCCCAGAGTCGGACACGACTGAATGACTTCACTTTCACTTTTCACTTTCATGCATTGGAGAAGGAAATGGCAACCCACTCCAGTGTTCTTGCCTGGAGAATCCCAGGGACAGGGGAGCCTGGTGGGCTGCCGTCTATGGGGTCGCACAGAGTCAGACATGACTGACATGACTTAGAAGCAGCAGCAGCAGCAACTCTGCATATAAATTAAATAAGCAGGTGACAATATATGGCCTTGATATACTCCTTTTCCTATTTAGAACCAGTCTGTTGTTCCATGTCCAGTTCTTACTGTTGGTTCCTGAACTGCATACAGGTTTCTCAAGAGGCAGGTCAGGTGGTCTGGTATTCCCATCTCTTTCAGAATTTTCCACAGTTTATTGTGACCCACACAGTCAAAGGCTTTGGCATAGTCAATAAAGCAGAAATAGATGTTTTTCTGGAACTCTCTTACTCTTCCATGATCCAGAGGATGTTGGCAATTTGATCTCTAATAACTCAATATCTAAAATGCCTGACCACAACAGCTATCATAAAGTCTTATTTTTACTATTATTCTATTGTGACATTTGCTTACTTCTCTTCTGGTTTCTACTTGCTAAGTGAGATGTAAGTACTTTACAGGTTCATTAAAAATTCTTGGGCCTGGAGATGAGCTGCTATAATCTGAAATGAACTGATTGACATTTAAGATTCAAGTTACCATCTTGAAGTCAATGTAGATTACATTTGAGATTAAGACTGTGAAAGAAGTTGAGGAACTTCTCGGTAGAGGAAAGCAAGAGGGAAACCAACTACATGGGAGGCTGTGAGAAACTGAAAATCCAAATTGACAGTGGAGATGCAGGCAGAAGGTAAAGAACAATTTCTTAGAATAGATCCAACAGTGAAACATGAAAGAGGACATGGGAGCTTCAGTTTGGGACTCAGGGATCCTTTCAGTAAATGTGTATTGAGTTTCACAGCAGGTGGTATGAGAGAGTAGATTATGGACAGAGATGACCTGGACTGAAATCCTAGCTGTATGTGGGAGCATGACTTCAGGCAATTTAGTCTTTTGGAACCTCCACTTTCATTCTATTAAACTGATAATCCCCATAAAGATTATTATCTTTCCTGGCATATGGAAAGTACCTGATAAGGACTAATTAATATTAACGTATTGATCAATATGATTGTTACTGTTTTAAAACATTTTATTACCAATGCTAGGCAATGATGCATGATCCAACAAATAAGAAACATATAAAACAGACTATGCAGAGGGGTGATGTCAGCAAGATGGCAGAATAGAAAGCCCCAGATCAGTTATATGGAGACAATGATTCAAAAAGACGCAGACCAAATTCTACTGCGAGAAATTCTGAAACCAGTTAAGAACGTCTGCCTTCCAGATGAGTGTAAAGTCAGCTACTCTGAAACTATTAGGAAAATTCATGGCAGGCTCTCACCACAGTCTCCCCCTCCTGAGCACAGTACCACAGGATTAGGAGGAGATTCTCAGGTCCCACTTCTTCCAGGTAAGGAAAAGAGAAGAGTAGACTAGATACCCAACATATGGATATTAGGGGTATGGGGCTGCTGGGGGACTGACTTCTGTCTTGCCTATCTTGAAGTACTGATGAGACCTCACACACACTAGATGCATGGTACTTTCTGAGAACACAAAAGTACTGGGCAGGGTACTGATACTGCAGAAGTCCTTTGGTAGGGCAGACAGAAACTGATATAACTCAGAAGGCTCTCCCTAAGTGCAGAAAAAGGAGAGTGGAACATGTATTCAAATTTCTAGCTTTTTAGTTGGCTGCTTAAGGTTCTGCTTTTTGTCTTGCTTGTCTCATGGAACTGAGAGAACCTGACAAACTACACATCTAGAGGCTGCTGGAAAAAAAAAAAAAAAAAAACCTGGGTAATGTGCTGCTGCTTCAGAATGCTCATAGTACAGAAGATAGACACCAGAGGGAGCAAGAGATTACAAACTTCTGAAAAAAGAAACTGGCAAGCCCCTCTAATTAGTAATCTTCATACACAAGTTTTCCCTGGTGGCTCAGACGGTAAAGTGTCTGCCTGCAATGCGGGAGACCTGGGTTCGATTCCTGGGTCGGGAAGATCCCCTGGAGAAGGAAAAGGCAATCCATTCCAGCACTCTTGCCTGGAAAATCCCATGGACTGGAGCCTACCGGCTCCAGTCCATG
>SJYA01003327.1:262980-282370 GCA_006410615.1 Neotragus moschatus | reverse complement strand
ACCTCACTTGAAGACTTACAATACAGCTACCATTAACATAATATGGTATTTCTTAAAGAATAGACACACAGATCAATAGATCAAAATAGAGAGCCCAGAAAGAAACTCTTATAAATATAGTCAACTGATCTTTGATGAAGGATCAGAGGCAATACAATGGAACAAAGATAGTATTTTCAAGAAATGGTGCTGGAATAACAACATCCACATGCAAAAAATGTAATAATCAAGACACATACTTTACAAGTCTCACAAATATTAACTTAAAATGGACCATAAACCTAAATGTAAAACAAACAAACAGAAACCCCATAAAACTCCAAAAAGATAATGTAAGAGAATACTTATATGACCTGGGTATGGTGGTATCTTATTGGATACAATAGCAGACACAGTCTCCATGAAATAAATAATAAGCTAGACTTCATTAAAAGAAGAACAATATCAAGAGAATTAGAAGACAAGCACTGACTGGGGGAACATACTTGCAAAAGATATAACTCATAAAGAATTATTATACAAAATATACAAAGAACTCTAAAAACTCAGAAGAAAACAAATAACCCAATTAAAATGGGCAAAATATCTTATCAGACACCTTACCAAAGAAGATATAGAAAGTAAGCATTTGAAAAGATGCATCACACCATATGTCATCAGGGAAATGCAAACTAAAACTACCTACAGTGAGGTACCACTATACTTTCATTAGAATGGCTGAAATCAAGAACACCAATACTACTAAGTGCCAGGAAGAATGTGGAGCAACAGGAACTCTCATTTATTGCTGGTGGGGATGCAAAATGGTACAGCTACTTTGGCAGGCAGTTTGGTCATTTCTGATAAAGCCAAACACACTCTTTGTGACCCCTATACAGTCCACGGAATTCTCCAGGCCAGAATAATGAAGTGGGAAGCCTTTCCCTTCTCCAGGGGATCTTCCCAAACTCAGGGATTGAACCCAGGTCTCCTGCATTGCAGGCAGATTCTTTAACAACTGAGCTATCAGGGAAGCCCACTCTTACCATAGGCTCCAGCAATCATGCTCCTTGGTATTTACTTGAAAGAACTGAAAAGTCACATCTACGATAAAATCTTTACTTAGATGTTTATAGCTGCTCTATTCATAATTGCCAAAACTCAGGAGCAATCAAGATGTCCTTCAGTAGGTGAATGGATAAATGTACTGATACATCCAGATAGTGGAATATTATTTAATGCAAAAAACAAATGAGCTATCAAGGCATAAAAAGACATGGATGAACCTCAAATGCATATTGTTAAGTAAAAGAAGTCAATTTTAAAAGGCTACATACTACATGCTAGTCTGAGACTCTCTGACTGCAAGTCCCTTGGAGTCTCAGTCCAGGGACTAAGAGATCAAACCAGTCCATCCTAAAGGCAATCAGTCCTGAATATTCATCAGAAGGACTGATGCTGAAGCTGAAACTCCAATACTTTGGCCACCTGATGGGAACAGCCAACTCACTGGAAAAGACCCTGATGCTGAGAAAGATTGAAGGCAGGAGGAGAAGGGGACAACAGAGGAAAAAATGGTTGGATGGCATCACTGACTCAATAGACATGAGTTTAAGCAAGCTCTGGGAGTTGGTGATAGACGGGGAAGTCTGGTGTGCTGCAATCCATGGGGTTGCAAAGAGTCGGACACAACTGAGTGACTGAACTGAACTGAACTGGCATACTATATGATTCCAACAACACAACATTTTGTAAAAGACTATGTGAAAAAGCTAAAGAGACAATAGAAAGATCTGTGGTTTCTAAGGGTGGGGTAAGAGAGATAAATAGGGAGAACAAAGAGGATTTTTAGGGCAGTAAAAATTCTCTGCCTGACACTATAATGACATATATATATATCATCATGTGTGTGCTCCATCACTCAGTCGTGTCCGACTCATTGTGACCCCACGAATTGTAACCTGTCAGGCTCTTATGCCCATGAAATTATCCAGGCAAGAATACTGGAATGGGGTGCCATGCCCTCCTCCAGGGGATCTTCCTGACCCAGGGGTTGAACCTGAGTCTCCTGCATTGGCAGGTGGCTTCCTTACCACTGTGCCATCAGAGAAGCCCATATATCATCATACTTTTGACCAAACTCATAGGATGTACAACACCAAAAGTTAGTCTTATTGGGAACTACAAACTTTGGATGGTTATAACGTGTCAATGTAGGTCTAGCTTTATTAAAAAATGTACCATTTATGTGAGTGATGTTGACAGTGGGGGAGGTTACACATGTGTGGGGGCAGGGGCTGACTGAGAAATCTCTGTGCCTTCCTCTCACTTTTCTTGGAAACCTAAAACTGCATAAAAATCATCTTAAAAATCCAGTACATAATGAATGATTCTATTTATATAAAATATCCAGAAAAGGCAAGGTTACAGAGACAGGAAGCATATCAATGTTTGCCAGAGATGAGGGGTGGGAATAGGGGTTGACTGAAAAGGGGTTTGAAGGAAATTTGGGGGGAGATGGACATACTAGTGGTAAAGAACCCACCTGCCAATGCAGCAGACATAAGAGATGCGGGTTCAGTCCTTGGGTCGGGAAGATCCTCTGGAGGAGGGCATAGAAACCTACTCCAGTATGCTTGCCTGGAGAATCCCATGGACAGAGGAGGCTGGTGGGCTACAATCCATAGGGTCACAAAGAGCTGGACAGTACTGAAGCAACTAAGTACTAAGTTGCTTCAGTACTGTCCAATTCTTTGATCATGAACTCCTTATTGCCAGATTCAGACCTAAACTGAAGAAAGTAGGGAAAACCACTAGACCATTCAGGTATGACCTAAATCAAATCCCTTATGATTATACAGTGGAAGTGAGAAATAGATNGATTGATTATATTCTTTCCAGCAAAAGATGGAGAAGCTCTACACAGTCAACAAAAACAAGATCAGGAGCTGACTGTGGCTAAACTGAAGAAAGTAGGGAAAACCACTAGACCATTCAGGTATGAC
Source organism: Neotragus moschatus (assembly GCA_006410615.1). Classification (NCBI taxonomy): domain Eukaryota; kingdom Metazoa; phylum Chordata; class Mammalia; order Artiodactyla; family Bovidae; genus Neotragus; species Neotragus moschatus. The sequence goes on along the minus strand of SJYA01003327.1, from coordinate 279,386 downwards.
CTAAATCAAATCCCTTATGATTATACAGTGGAAGTGAGAAATAGATTTAAGGGATTAGATCTGATAGACAGAATGCCTGATGAAGTATGGACAGAGGTTCGTGACATTTCCAGGAGACAGGGAACAAGACCATCCCCAAGAAAAAGAAATGTAAAAAAGAAAAATGACTGTCTGAGGAGACCTTAGAAATATCTGTGAAAAGAAGAGAAGCAAAAAGCAAAGGAGAAAAGGAAAGATATACCTGTGTGAATGCAGAGTTTCAAAGAATAGCAAAGAGATAAGAAAGCCTTCCTCATTGAACAATGCAAAGAAATAGAGGAAAACAACAGAATGGGAAAGACTAGAGATCTCTTCAAGAAAATTAGNAAATGCAAAAAAGCAAAATGGCTGTCTGGGGAGGCCTTACAAATAGCTGTGAAAAGAAGAGGAGTGAAAATAAAAGGAGAAAAGGAAAGATATAAGCATCTGAGTGCGAAGTTTTAAAGAATAGCAAGAAGAGATAAGAAAGCCTTCCTCAGCCATCAATGCAAACAAATAGAGGAAAAAAGCAGAATGGGAAAGACTAGAGATCACTTAAAGAAAATTAGAGATACCAAGGGAACATTTCATGCAAAGATGGGCTTGATAAAGGACAGAAATGGTATGGATCTAACAGAAGCAGAAGATATTAAGAAGAGATGGCAATACACAGAAGAACTGTCCAAAAAAAGATCTTCACGACCAAGATAATCATGATGGTGTGACCACTCACCTAGACCCAGACACCCTAGAATGTGAAGGCAAGTGGGCCTTAGAAAGCATCACTAAGAACAAAGCTAGTAGAAGTGATGGAATTCCAGATGAGCTATNATATTAAGAAGAGATGGCAATACACAGAAGAACTGTCCAAAAAAAGATCTTCACGACCAAGATAATCATGATGGTGTGACCACTCACCTAGACCCAGACACCCTAGAATGTGAAGGCAAGTGGGCCTTAGAAAGCATCACTAAGAACAAAGCTAGTAGAAGTGATGGAATTCCAGATGAGCTATTTCAAATCCTGGAAGATGATGCTGTGAAAGTGCTGCATTCAATATGCCAGCAAATTTGGAANTAAACTCCAATACTTTGGCCATGTGATGTGAAGAACTGACTCATTTGAAAAGACCCTGATGCTGGAAAAGACTGAAGGTGAGAAGAGAAGGGGACAACAGAGGATGAGATGCTTGGGTGGCATTACTGCCTCAATAAGTATGAGCCTGGGTAAACTCTGGGAGTTGGTGATGGACAGGTAGGGCTGGCGTGCTGCAGTCCATGGAGTTGCAAAGAGGTGGACATGACTGAGTGACTGCAGTGAAAACTGAAGGATGAGTTTGAAACCTAGAATGTGGCTATGATTTCAAATTCTGCACATTTTTTAAAAATATTGAAATGTACACTGACAATGGGGAAATTTTATGGTAAGTATGTTATATCTCAAAAGAAGCTGTAAAATATTTTTTATATCTGAGAGAGGTAAACGTATTACTGCCATGCTGCCTATGTTATTACAAGTATAACAAAGATAGCTGTGACTAAGCAGAATAATACAGAAAATGGAATCTCAATGTTGGTTACCTAATCACCTCTACCTAGTTAAATCACTTAACAGCCCAAAACCATTAAAATTTACTGAGAAACCTCCCATCTATCTTTGAAAAAATACATTAAAACACCCTTTGAAAAACAAATAGAAATATTATTCTAAATTTCAATATCTATTTACTTGTTCTTATTGTTCTTTGGTATTCACTTTGTGGATTCTATTTTCCAAGTTTTAAATAACAAATATGAAATATATAAAGCTTTGAGTCCTAGAAGCAATACTGCTCTGACTTAACCAGAAAAAGATAACATAATAGAATTTTCCATCTTAAATTCTGTTTCCCAGTTCAGCATAAATTACATTCACAAAACCAGTTACACACATATGCTTGATGTATTACCTTGTCTGACTTGTCAGCCTGAAGTCAACAGTAGATTCCTTAAATAAACCAACCCCTTCAATATTAAAGACCCCATCCACATCAGGTTCAGTAGCAATCAACATCATGGGAAACGTCCAGATCCCATCTGTCATGCACTCTACTTTCAGTGTAACTTCAGACCTTGAATAGAAAAAGAGAGTTATAAAGGATATTGCAGGAAAACAAGCAAAGGGATACAGTATAGCAGGTCAACATCTAAGGTGAAAATGTAAGTAAACCTGTGGTTTCAGTAAAAAAGTGAAATTTTTAATTATTTAAATAAATGTAGATGGAAAAGATGTGGATGGGCTGTTTACCTCTCAGGAATAATTCTGTAGGTCAGAGTCCCTATTATTACCCTCCCTTTGAGGTAATTATTTCATAGGGTATCTCATTTAATCTATAGTTACTTACTAAGAATTAGTAACATATGTAGAACTCACTCTACAAATTTTCTGTACCCAGCATAGAATATCATATTACTTAAGGATCTGAGGAGAGGTTGGCAAATGAACCCAAGTGTTACACTAAAAGGTATTCCATAAGGGGATTTTCCGTTTAAACTGAAACATCATGAAAGAGTTCTCTGAACTCTTGCTTCACATAGAAAAATCATATTTTCTATGAAAACTTACAATGCCCCCAAAACTGACTTAAACTAAAGCTAAAAAAAATTAAATTGCAACTGATAAATATCATAAACACTTTATAATAACATGTAATTGAATGGCAATTGAATTGATGAAGACAGTAAGTATAGCCTTCTAAGCAGTTGGCTCTGAAAAAGAGTGGAATCTTAGGCCAGTAGCTGATGGTGAAGAATAGTTACTCATGTGTTTGCTTGTTTCAGGTGGAAATGACTCAAACACATAGTTCTATAGTTGTAAGCCATATCATATGTCAGAATGGACCAAGAAATCACAATCTTTTTACATAAATCTTTCAGAACACTTCTGGGATCTCTTAGCCTCTTTAAATTGGATTGTGAAATTATTCAACAATTTGGGGAACAGTTAGATAATATATTATCAAATTTGAAAGGTGCAGACACTAAACCAGTTAATTCACTATTAGTAATTTCCCTCAGATATACTTCAAAGATTTCAAGAAGCAATGTGTATAAGGATGTTCAATGCTGCATTCCTTATACCACACACAAAAAAAACTGGTACCAAAATTTTAACAATATCCCTTCAATACAGTGCTAGTAACAATAAAATGGAATAGCACTCATAAACAACAAGAGTGCAAAATGCAGTACTTGGGTGCAATCTCATAAACAACAGAATGATCTTGGTTTGTTTCCAATGCAAGTCATTCAGCACCACAGTAATTCAAGTCTATGCCCCTACCACTAATGCCAAAGAAGCTAAAGCTGATCAGTTCTAGGAAGACCTAGAAGCTCTCCTGGAACTAACACCAAGAAAAGATGTTTTATTCATCATTGGGGATTGAAATACAGAAGTAGCAAGTCAAGAGTTACCTGGAGTAACAGGCAAATTTGGCCTTGGAGTTCAAAATGAAGCAGGGCAAAGGCTGACTGAATTCTGCCGAGAGAATCCACTGGTCAGAGCAAATACCTTTTTTCAACAACACAAGAGACAACTTTACACATAGACATCACCAAATGGTCAATACCGAAATCAAATTGATTATATTCTTTGTAGCCAAAGATGGAGAAGCCATATACATTCAGCAAAAACAAAACCTGGAGCTGACTGTGGCTCAGATAATCAGTTTCTTAGAGCAAAAATCAGGCTTAAACTAAAGAAAGCAGGGAAAACCACTAGGCCAGCCAGGTAAAACTTAAATCAAATCCCTTATGAATATGCAGTAGAGTGACAGATAGATTCAAGGCATTAGATTTAGTAAACAGTGTGCCTGAAGAACTGAGTGGAGGTCCGTAATACTATACAGGAGGAAGCAAAACCATCACAAAGAAAAAGAAAAGCAAGAAGGCAAAGTGATTATCTGAGGAGGCTGAAAAAAGAATAGAAGTAAAAAGCAAGGGAGAAAGGGAAAGGTATACCCAACTAAACGGAGAGTTCCAAAGCACAGCAAGGAGAGATAAGAAGGACGTCTTTAATGAACAGTGCATAAAAATAGAGGAAAACAGAAGGGGAAAGACTAGACATCTCTTCAGGAAAACTGCAATATCAAGGGAACATTTCATCCAAAGCTGTGCACAATAATGGCCAAAAACAGTAGAGACCTAGTAGAAGTGGAAGAGATCAAGAGGAAATGGAAAGAAAACATGGAAGAACTGAACAAAAAAGATCTCAATGAACTAGGTAACCACAAAGGTGTGGTAAGTCACCCAGAGAAAGACATTCTGGAGTGTGGAGTCAAGTGGGTCATAGGAAGCACTGCTGTCAGTAAAGCTAGTGGATGCAATGCCATTTCAGTAGAGCTATTCAAAACTCTAAAAATGATGCTATCAAAGTGGTGCACTCAGTATATCAGCAATTCTGAAAGACTCAGTAGTGGCTGCAGGACTGGAAAAGGTCAATCCTCATCCCAATTCCCAAGAAGGGTAGTACTAAAGAATGCTCAAACCATTGGACAAATGTACTCATTTCCCATGCTAGTAAGGTCATACTTAAAATCTTGCATGCTAGGCTTCAGCATTATGTGAACGAAGAACTTCCAGACATCCAAGCAGGGTTTAGAAAAGGCACAGGCACCAGAGATGAAATTGCCAACATTTGCTGGATGGCAGAGAAAGCAAGGGAATTTCAAAAAACCATCTACCTCTGTTTCATCAACTAGGCTAAAGCCTTTGACTGTGTGGATCATTAACAAACTGGAAAGCACTTAAAGAGATGAGAATACCAGATCATCTTACCTGTCTCCTGAGAAACCTGTACAGAGGTCAAGAAGCAACAATTAGAACCCAGTATGGAATAACTGATTGGTTCAGGATTGATAAAGGAGTACGATAAGGCTGTCTGTTGTCATCCTGTTTATTTAACTTATACGCTGAGCACATTATGAGAAATGCTAGGCTGGAAACAAGATAGGTAGGAGAAACATGAACAACCTCAGATATGCGAATGATACCACTCTAATGGCAGAAGTGAAGAGGAACTAAAGAAACTCTTGAGGAGGGTGAATGAGAAGAGTGAAAAAGCTGATTTAGAACTAAATATTAAAAAAAAAAAAAAGAACCAAGATTGTAGCATCCAGCCCCATTCAGTTCAGTTCAGTCTCTCAGTTGTGTTCGACTCTTTGCAACCCCATGAACCACAGCACGCCAGGCCTCCCTGTCCGTCACCAACTCCCAGAGTCCACCCAAACCCATGTCCATCAAATCGGTGATGCCATCCAACCATCTCTTCCTCTGTTGTCCCCTTCTCCTCCTGCCCTCAATCTTTCCCAGCATCAGGGTCTTTTCCAATGAAAAAAATAAAGAAAAAAAAAGGTCAAGGTCTTAAGGAATAATATTCTTGCTTTTACTATATTTTATTTTTTGTAAAAACACATTTAAGGCTCTGACCATTACCCTTATTATGTCAGCACTATTCTATGAAAGGATAAACATGAAAAATTACCTTGTTTTTACTGTTGTGCAACAGTGTTTTCCTTACAAACCCATGACAATTTTGTTGTCTTTTTTTTTTTTTTTTTTTACCGTGTCAATCAGGAAGAGAAGAATTAAATTTGATACTTATTTAAATTATGTAGGAACAGTATGATTCGGGTATAATTATTTTCTTGTTCTTTTTTCAAAATTTAAAGCTATTGGTTTTATTTATTTATTTTTTATCATTTAGTGGTATGTCTTGCCGTGAAACATCCCAAATACATATGGAAGAAGAAATGACAAAAACAAATGAGTATGTGTGCATAAAATAGAATTTTAAACTACATCAGAACACCACAAGACACTCACAAAAATTTATAAATCATGAATATAAGTTGTCCTAAATCAGTTTCTCAAATATTCACCAAGAAGCTCTAAACTCACCAAATGTGGAACAAATATAAATTCACATTGGTTCTGTTCATACTTACTAATGACAACATTTTCCCCTTCTGGTTTTTGCTGGTAATTTTCCTGTCACTGACTCAACATAATACTAAGCTAAATGTGAAAAAATACTAACGTATAAATGTTTAGTCACTAAGTTGTACCCTACTCTTTGTGATTCCATGGACTGCAGCCTACCAGGCTCCTCTGTCCATGGAATTCTCCAGGCAAGAGTACTGGAGTGGGGTGCCATTTCCTTCTCCAGAGGATCTTCCTGATGCAGAGATCAAACCAGTGCCTCTTGCACTGGCAGGCAGATTCTTTACCACTGAGCCACCAAGGAATCCCATAGAAAAGTATGAACATTTTTTAAAAAGCCCATAGAAAACTATGAAAATAATGTTTAATATGTACTTTCTTCTTACAATCTGATTTTATTACTGCTTCCTGAAGGGGAACCTGCTATCTTTTAGTTATTAGACTACATTCTCAAAGCCACTTTAAATACACACATGGGTACATTGAATGCATAGTTAAATTAAAGAAATGGTTAAAAGCACAAGTAATACTGTCAATTTTTTTTTTTTCATGGCCAGGCTGTATTTTGTGCTTATTTGCAGTTCTAATCAGTGTCTCTGCATCAAGACATAAAATCCTGTTTCAGATGTGACTTACCATACAGTATATGTAGATGCTAAGTATCAGTTGCCTAAAAAGTAGATACAAAGACACTGGACGAGGTTTTCCAAAGGACAGATATTCAAAGCTTACTATTCTCACAGACTCCAGTATGACCCTCTTATACTTTACGTTTAGTACAATGCTATGGTTTTGAATGGTAAAATGGTAATGACAGCAATTGCAAAGGAGGGCACTCAGCAGTTTCATCATTTGAACTGGTTCTGAGAAGTAGTATGGAGAAATACCTTGTTGCCAATGTATAGCAGCAAGTCGTGGATTCATGATGTATGACAAAACCAATACAATATTGTAAAGTAATTAACTTCCAGTTAAAATAAATAAATTTATATTTTAAAAAAGTAGACAGCCCTGTTTTGCTAATAGCATATCCTAATGACCTTGGGGAGGTCACAATTACTGAAGGATATCTCAGATTTCTAATAATTTGGACTATTCTTTTTCATCAGAATACTTTTCACAGCTGAATAGCTAGAAATAATCTATTTACCTCAATGGCAACAAAGAAGTAATGCAACTGACAAATAGAAAGATGGAAAGAAAAAGATCACATTATTTAGTTTAAAAAGAGTAATATTGTTTAAAGAAATGAGGGTTTGTAAAAGCAGGTTTACCTCACTGGTTTCTTTGGTGTAAATATCAGACTGAAGACCAATGTTATCTGCTCTTTATTGGCATTATAAGATTTTTTGATCAAATATATAGCCACGCAGGATTCCAAACTAGCCTCTTCATCTTCAGATTCAAATTCAATGCCATATTCAAATTCACGTTTCATAGGTATATCTAAGAGAATCAAGATTTAAATGCATTTTAATTCCACTAACTATGTATAGATTGAAAATCAATTCTATGTCAGCACTAATCATGCACAGATATTTAGAGTGAGGGAGAGGGTATACATTATTTAGTTTTGTGTTCATAATACCTAGTGTGTCACCAGGTATATGATAGTATTCAGTATGGTTTTAAGAGTGAAATGAATGGATATAAAAAATAAATTCACCCACTATCCTTAATCCCACCATCCTTAAATTTCAGACTAATAAAATAAGAAATAGACAAGTGGAAACTAAAAATTAACATTTACTATAACATTTACTATAAACACAATATGATATGCTGTATATATTAAAAGCTTATAGACTTACAATTTATAAAGTCACATTTAATAATTACTCAGTAAATTTTATTAATGTAAGATAATGGACTGACCCATAACTTTACAAGATCTTTTTTCTTTTTTTCATGTGTAAAAATAAATCTCAGACCTTCTGAATTGCTAGTTTTCATCCTGTTGACCAAATTGGCAATTGTTCCTATTGATAACCACTCTTTGTTGTAGCAAAATGAATATGTCTACATTTAATATATTGATTTGTTCTGGGGATGGGATATGGAAATGTTCCAGTGGAAGCCATACTCTATATTGAGAAGCAGCATTTAAGAGTTTTAGAGTGTTTAATGGGAGATGAAATTTCCATTGCATTCAAATAACATATTTTTTAAAGCAAATAGTATTGAGAACGGCATCTGTTTCTGCTTAATTATTGAAGTCTTTACAGGAATGGCTGTGTCAGAATCAAGATAGGAAATGAGAAGCTAAATTTAGTTTCAGAAGCATTGAACCCCTTGTAGGGAATCTGTTACTATAGATGTCATAATTCCAATCCTAAGAAGATACATTGGTACAAAACACAGACCTGATTATCCGCAAGGGGACAGGGGTCACACAAGTAGGAACCATATTAGTACTTTTTACACTTTACATATTTCCCTTGTTTTAACTAGAATATAGTGATATGAACACATAAGGAAGAAAAACAGAATCAGGTGGTACAAAATCCTAACAAACTGACATTCTGCACTGTGTCTTCAAGCTAACAAAGTAGAGTCTCTGCATTTTATTTGAAAAGTCATATTATCAAGTTAAAAGCATACCTTTTGCAATGTTCCCAACTTGGAGAGAATCTGTATAGTACTTTTATGTGTATTGGGTTGATCAGAGCTAAGTCAGTGAGACCAGTGTAAATTAGTGTAAATCATCTGATTGTTGTATAACATTAATTACTCATGACAAATATAGCTCGTGACTTTCAGAGAACAAATGCACACTTCTAAAAAACATTTAAATAAATGTAGTTTAATCTTAATACAGATTACAATTTCAAGTTATAAGTCCATAGTCCTTAGGACTACTACAATAAACTTTTTGACACAGGAGGAAAATTCTGTTTTTTTGTTTGTTTTAAACACAAACCCTTAAAAAGACATTTGAACTCACAAAATTAAGAGTCAGGATAAATATAAATTTAATTTCAATTGTGTTTTAATAGGTATTGAAATATTTACTAACCTCTTTTTTTTCTATCTTATATAATGGTTATCACATGCTTGTTTAGAAGCACTTCCCATTTTCAATGGTTTCCCATTCTGTGAAAGTTTTCATGAACTGCTCACTAAGAGCTGTAGATTTTGCCCCAGTTAAACTTCCTAGCTATGGAAAAATTCATAACTACGAGGCAGATAATTTTGTTTACTTATCAAACATCTAAACACACTTTAAAAACATTTTTATCATCTATATTTATATTTCTTTTTTCATTTGGTCAATAATAACTGAAAACTTTCCTTGAAACGACAAGTAAGGTTCTTGTCCCCATGGAACTTATAACTGGGAGGAAAGAATTGCCAATAAACTACCAGTGACACCGCGTTTTCAATGGTGACTGTGAGAACAGCTACTATGGAGAAGCAGAAGAGGCTATGAAGCTCAGGTCCTGGGAACTTGACTGCCAGGGTCCTAAGGAGGAGACCAATATACCAAAGTTAAAAAGAAAGTTGATAAGGGCCTCCTGCATGTAGACAAAGAAAATGCCTCTTAGGCATCAGAGCAGCATGAGGGAATTTTCCACAGCCTCTTTGGGAAAGAACTTAAGCAGGTGGAGCAAAAGGGAGTGGGATGAAATTTCCAAGAGATGAAATGGGCATAATGGGCAAGACTATGCAGGGTATGGTGACGATTTAGGACTTCTAAGAATAGTAAGAACCTATGAAATGTTTTAAATATTGAAATGATGTGCTTGTTTAATGGTGAAGTGAGCAAAGGGGGGGTTCATAGAGAAGGTGATGATGTTTCTGCAGTAGTTCAGGCCAGGTGAGACTTGCACAAGGGTGAGAGGAAGATGGAGTTTAAGCTCAAGCAATGCCCTGCGAAGAATGAAGTGGGGACCATGGGAGCAGTCCTGAGTGGTAACCAAAATCATGAGCTTATCATTTCAGTACTGTATTCATACCCTTAACATACATACAAAATATTTAATCATACATATTTCAGAGAATTATAGAGTATGATATATCTATATTTATCTACTTATCATCTACTGTCTTATAAAGCAATAATGGCAATAATCACTTGGGTATGGCAAGTGGTCATTATATTGAATAAGAAGGGTATGCTTCCATCCTTGTGTAATTATGCAACCTAATGCTTGTATCATCATGCCAATACATCATGCAATGGGCGCTATCGTGGTCAAGGGTGCCAGATATGTGGGTGAATTTTCTGAGGACAATAATTGATTTTTATTCAATGTGGAAGAATATTAGTAATTTAAAAAAAAACCCTTGACAAAACATGATAAATAGTCAAAATGTACTGAATTGTAACTGATTTATTTGGAAAATATATTGTGAAACTGTATTTTATACCATTTTAATCTGTAAGAAATACACTTCATAGCAAATGCAACCAAAATGTCTCAAAGAGAAGTGAACATCAAAGTATAATGAACACTGTTATTCATATTCTTTCATAAATTTCTATAGTTGTCTCTTCATTAATAATAGGCACCTACATTTGCTTGACAGGGTGTAATAATCATAGAAGGAAGGAATGGAGTACTGAACACAAATTCGAAAGAGGATAATGACAACAAGGTATTCAAAGAAAATAGAGGATACTGGATAAACCACCTAAAGCTATTTTCTTTGAACAGATAATGAAGAATGTGCCATCTGCACACTCTTATTATTTTTACAAAATTGTGTATCTTTTTGAAGGGTTATTTAATTTGCATGTTTTACTTCACTTTCATAAGGTCATTTAATAGACCAAACATTTTGATTAACTTAAAATAATTGCATATTTTTTTGCTACAACTGCAAGTACAGTAAACTACAGAATGAAAATTAAAGGAAGAAAGTGGCAACATAGCTAATGCTTGTCTTACACATTTCATTTTAAACAAGAATCCAGAAATAAAAGATAAAGGAACTTTTTGTAACATAAATATTTTATCCAACCATTTAGCAATTTAGCACCAAATTTCAGAATCTATTTAGGTACCATATGTTTGTACTTTCTGATACAATATTATTTCATGTGTTAATGAGAAAACTCACCAAATGACATTGAAAGAATCATGTTTCCATCTCAAACTGTCATTTGTCAGTGACCGAAGATGGGTCCTTTAGTACATCACTGTCACAAAATGCCCAACCAGAGCTTTAAATGATAATAATGGTAATATCTAACACTTATGAGACACTTACTAAGAACCAGGCACTTTAAAGAATTCTATGCATTTACACTTAATATTAAAAAAAAATCCTATGAAATAGATACTATCTCCATACTACAGTTGAAGAAATACAGTTTATAGAGAAGTAAAATAATTTTGTGAAGGCCATTAAATAGAAGAACCCAAGTTGTCTGAGTACAGATGTCACAGCTGAGGATACCAGGCCTCGCAAGTGGCACAACTGCTGAGAAGATGCCATCAGCAGCAGCTTCTGGAAAGTATGCAGGCCATTATCTGTGCAAGGGAGTGTTCTGGCCCTCAGGGTAGAGGCCTGGGTCACTCAGACATTGAGATTCTGGTCAGAGGAAGAGGAGCCAACAACAGAAATGGAAAAGGGATAACCAGCGAGATGTACGCTCAAATTTGACCACTGGATTAGTCATACTGGATAGGGCTGACAATCTTGTCAAGGGTACTCTCATTAGAGTAGTTAGGACAGACGACTTAATGGAGTGAGTTGAGCAGAGAAAGCAAAATGAAGAGAAGCTGAGGGAAGGATCAAGTCTAGAGGCCAATGTGGGGTCATGGGAGGGCCAATGACAGGCTTCTCTGGAGCTGGTTGTGATTACAGACCAAATCCAACATGGGCATCGTCATGTAAACAACATGCAACAAGATGACTGGCTTTTGGGTAAAATGAAACCAGTGTGACAAGCAAATCAGCAAATCAGGCACGAAAAAGACAGTAGATTAATCAAAGAAAGACAGCCTCAAGCTACAGTACACCTGGGATATAAAAGGAAGTGGCATGAATTTGTTATGCAGTTAAATGGCAAAACTACTCTCATAGAAAAAGTCCCACAGAGAGAAAGTCACTGAACTAATCTCCAGAGAGGCATAGAGAAGGCAGAGACCAGAATTACTTAGGAAGAATAAATACAATTATGGGGGAAATACTGCCCACAGGGTATAATTTGTAGTCTTATAGAAGTCACATTTCAAAATACTGTCTAAAAATAAAAGCAGTATAATATCCCAGTAGGGCAACACCAATTGATTTAAGTAGTGCAGGTGCATAAATCTAACATGTTGGATAGACGATTTCTTGAATTCCTTGACAACAGTCTGTGCCTTGTTAATTTTGGCATCTCTGGGACTCAGCATAATACCTGGCAACAAAGATGTTCCAGAGACTGTTGTTGAATAAAAAAGATATGAAAGTGATCAATCCTTATTAACTCAATGGTGTTTATGAGGAGTCAGGGTAGAAAGAGAATGGAGAGGTCCTAGTGTTTTCATTTAAATGAGGTTTGATGGTTTTATTGGACTCTCAGGGAAGGAAGATGGTAATAAGTAAGAGAAAACAATAGGAAGGCAGTGGTGGGGATCCTTATTTCCTATTGATCTTGCTTACATAGAGAGGCTTTTTCATTTGCTAGAAGGGAAAGGTATAGGAGGGAAAAATATCTCAGCATCAATCTGTCTCCTTCATCGTGTCTTGCCCTCTGAGAGAGAAAACAACATATCTGATCAGTGAATTTGGGTGAAGAAATGAAGCCTAATCAGACCCTTTTTTTTCTTTTCTGATACCATTAATCAGCACGCACACTTTCTCTTCCTTCTTTGTGTGTGAATTGTTTATTCTTGTACAACTGGCTAGTTAGGGGTAAATGCACTCGATTGTGGTGGAAGGTATTGACAAGCCCAAATGAATCCATAGTACCAAGTCATTTTCCAGTTCACCTTTATACTAAAGGTGCCTTTTGATTTCCATCTACCTTATTTCTACATCTACTTTTCAGATTACTAGAAATTTGGATGAAGGAATACAGGTTGTTAATTAATGATCATACCTAAAATCCCATCACAGCTTAAGCCACATAGTAAAATGCTTTGATTTCCACCATAAGGGATTTAAGAGACTATAAGAAGTACAAAATGGCATGAGCAACATGACTTTTGGATTCTACTTAATGTGCTGAGTAAACTATAATCAAATGACACACATAGGTGAAAACAGGTGGTTTGCCTTTATATAAAGGCTAAAATAGTATTCAGCCTTGTGACCAGCCCCAGCCCTTCAGAAATAAATAGGTGAGAAGGGAACAGCAAGCAGGGGGACTTTCAGAGACTTCATACAAGTTGGTTACATCTTTGGAATTGGGCAGTAAAAGGAATCCAGCAATTACCAGATGCTTTTAAGGAACTCAGACCAGAGAGAGGTCAACTGATTTATCAAATATTCAGAGAAAAGACATTAAGACATTAATATTTTTAATGTTTAAAAACATTAAAATTGAGTGTCTGTGCTTAGTTGCTCAGTCCTGTCTGACTCTTTGCAAACTCAGGCACTGTAGCCCGCCAGGCTCCTTTATCCATGGGATTCTCCAGGCAAGAATACTGGAGTAGGTTGCCATTTCCTCCTCCAGGGGATCTTCCCAACCCAGGGATCGAACCCAGGTCTCCTATATTGCAGGAGAACTCTTTACCGTCTGAGCCACCAGGGAAGTCACTGAAGAAACCTACTTCTGTATAGCAAGGCATGCTTCAGAACAGAAACAGATGTTTATAAATTAAAATGTCTTCTGCAAAAAAAAAAAAAAAAGAAAAAGATGATCTCCTTGAGTTTGGTGATATTGAGCACAGAAAAAGCTACTAGAAAATGATGGGAAGAGGTAAGACTGCAAACCTTCCAAACAGTTATTTTCAATAATAAGCATTATTTTTCATCATGAAAAGTAGTGAAGTAGTGAAATATGAGACATATCAAATGGTGTATTTTCAAGAGCTACTTAAAAGAAGAGAGACTCTTTTCCTTATATGCCTTTTGAATCTCTCAGAATGATGTTGGCAGCCTCCTTATAGACCATTCTTATCTATGAGGGAGTAATTTGTTTTCAGGTAATAAGATCTAATCAATTTCTATTATCAGAATTATATATATATATTTAGCTTGCAACCTGACAAGGGTACGATTTAAACAATTTAAGTAGCAAGAACATATTAAAATGAGTCTTGAATGTAAGTATTTCTTTACTTTCCTTACTTCACGTCATAGAAGCATCAACATTTTGCCTTCAACAAGATAGATTTCAAATAAAAATCAAGCTTGAAGACTAAATTATTAAAATTCACTGAAGCATAACAGGATGTCACCCAAAACAATGGTTTCACTTCAGAAACTGGACATTCACTGGGGACCACTTATTATAGGTTGCCTGCATATTAAAATTGTTTTCTATTTTAGTAAGAAAGTACTCACATTTATTTATCACTGGAAATTGGCAACTGTATTACACATTTGGATTCTGTGGTTAATCTTCACTAATATTCGTATTCCTGATATGCATAAACAATCAGAATTTTTTTCTTATATTGGCTACTGGTTGAAGAAAAGAAAGCCAATAGAATTTCGTTTACTTAACAATTACTTTTTCTACATTTGTCCAATGCTACTGCATGATTCACTAAAGCAAAATCTGTACCCAACTCATAATATTTTTTGGAGATAAATGGAAATGGATCACATCAGTCTGATTTCATTATTAATACATAGTTCTTTGAAATAGAGACTAACTGTACAGGTATTGCAGTGGAAAATTCCCCTGTCCTCATACAAATTTATTTCACTTTTTATAAATTTAAGCAGGCTGTGATTATGTTAGCATTTTTCAATTAAAATATGAAAATTCAACCAAGGAGAAAAAAGTAGTAAATTAATATATAATTAAAAATTAAATATCTCATTGTGCAACCTAGTGACAGTATTACTATCTCTTACTCTCATATAATTCATACTATCAATAACTGTCCAGTAAACCAAAAAGAAGTTAATCTGAACTAATTTTTTTGAATCTTTTGAACTATACAGGGTACATATAACATAGATACTCATTTTATAATTCCATCTCCAACTTTTAAAATAGTGCCTGAAAAATTTTATAATGAGAGTGTGTGGGGAAGATGAATTCTGATATTTTTACAATCCGTTTAAGAAATATTTATTATTTCTAGAGCCTCTTCTACATTTACTCTTAGAATGCCTATTTGCAAATAACAGAACTCCCATTTGAATAATCTTTTTCGNTTGCAGAGTAATATTTTATTCAGCAAGCAGTGGGTAACCACAGGGTAGGAAGTATAACAGAAGAGGGCACGATAATAAACGTGGAACGTGGAAACAACTTTTTGTATACTGATTGACCACTTCGTACTGCGTATTTCACCTTAAGTTAGGGAAACTCTCAGAAAGCTTTGCCCTTATAAAAGTTTTTGATTTCCTCAGGGCTTTAAAGAAAAAGCAATTAGGTTAGGCCTGAACTCAATATGAACTGCTCAGAACCTATGATTTCATATCTAGGTTTTAAATCTAAATTATTATTATTTTTAAAAAAGCTTTAAAACACAGTCGCTGTCTCTTATACACATCTCCCTAGCACTACATATTACAGCTTCAGCAAATGAAGATAAACAGACTTCCTGCATTTGACTACAGAAGATGTGGGGGAGCCCAATCTCCCTTATATGCCCACTCTGGCCAGAAGGACAGCATATGACTGAACTATGATAAGAACTAGTAGCAAGCTTGGAAGGTAGTTTCCATAAAAAAGCAGTGGAAGTTGGCAGGCTGGGCAGAGCAGACTGTCTCATAGATGCTGACCATGCTGGGAAAGTAGATGGTAAATGTAGACAAGTGGCAGGTGATCCTACCCAGGTTAATAACAAGTTAATGTCCTAGAGAAATGAGACTGGAATGACAGTATGGGACAAATGGTGAATGTAATTCTGGATTATTTTATATAGATTGAATGACATTATAGTAGGTAAAAAACGAGGAAAACAACAGAGTAGAAAAGACTAGAGATCTCTTCAAGAAAATTAGACATACCAAGGGAACATTTCATGCAAAGATGGGCTCGATAAAAGACAGAAATGGTATGGACCTAACAGAAGCAGAAGATATTAAGAAGAGGTGGCAGGAATACACAGAAGAACTGCACAAAAAAGAGCTTCTCAACCAAGATAATCATGATGGTGTGATCACTCACCTAGAGCCAGACATCCTGGAATGTGAAGTCAAGTGGGACTTAGGAAGCATCACTATGAACAAAGATAGTGGAGGTGATGGAATTCCAGTTGAGCCATTTCAAATCCTGAATAATGATGCGATGAAAGTGCTGCACTCAATATGCCAGCAAATTTGGAAAACTCAGCAGTGGCCACAGGA
>SJYA01003327.1:251941-262218 GCA_006410615.1 Neotragus moschatus | reverse complement strand
ACTTTGCCAACAAAGGTCTGTCTAGTCAAGGCTATAGTTTTTCCAGCGGTCATGTATGTATGTGAGAGTTGGACTGTGAAGAAAGCTGAGTGCCAAAGAACTGATGCTTTTGAACTGTGGTGTTGGAGAAGATTCTAGAGAGTCCCTTGGACTGCAAGGAGATCCAACCATTCCATCCTAAAGGAGACCATTCCTGGGTATTCATTGGAAGGAATGATGCTAAAGCTGAAACTCCAGTACTTTGGCCTTCTCATGCAAAGAGTTGACTCATTGGAAAAGACTCTGATGCTGGGAGGGATTAGGGGCAGGAGGAGAAGGGGATAACAGATAACAGATGATGAGATGGCTGGGTGGCATCCCCAACTCGATGGACGAGTTTGAGGGAACTCTGGGAGTTGCTGATGGACAGAGAGGCCTGGCGTGCTAAGATTCATGGGGTCACAAACTGAGTGATTCATTGGACACAACTGAGTGACTGAACTGAACTGAACTGATATAAAAAATGATCAAATACCATTCATATGAAATATGTTTTATGGCTGAAAAATGGATGAATAGTGTTAATTTTCTATGTTGCAGAGTAATATTTTATTCAGCAAGCAGTGGGTAACCACAGGGTAGGAAGTATAACAGAAGAGGGCACGATAATAAACGTGGAACGTGGAAACAACTTTTTGTATACTGATTGACCACTTCGTACTGCGTATTTCACCTTAAGTTAGGGAAACTCTCAGAAAGCTTTGCCCTTATAAAAGTTTTTGATTTCCTCAGGGCTTTAAAGAAAAAGCAATTAGGTTAGGCCTGAACTCAATATGAACTGCTCAGAACCTATGATTTCATATCTAGGTTTTAAATCTAAATTATTATTATTTTTAAAAAAGCTTTAAAACACAGTCGTGCTTGGATTCATGTATCATCCCTTCCTCTGCTGCACTGTAGGACCCTGGACAAGTCATTAAACTTCTTTTACTGAGATTTCCTCACTTGTAAAATAAAAATATAGAGATACTATGTGTTTCATAGGGTTTCTTTGATGGTAAGTTCTACAATAATGTAATGAATACAAAACATAAAACAGCATAGTTTTTAGAAGACTAAATGCTCAACTGGCATGGACAGCAATAAGGTTCTAATATGGGTTTGGGGCATGGTAGGAGGTAGAGACAGAATGACAATACTTGATATCACATAGATGGCAGAGGGAACTGGAGAAAGGGAAATGGTACTCAGGCCCCAGCAACAGGGCCAGTGCAGGTCCAGTTAAACTTGAATCCTTATCTCTTTAGGGGATTCGAGATGTTGAGCAGAGATCTAACTGGAACGCTATCCTAAAGAGTGGGGATACCAGTCTGATGGTAGGAGAGGGATAGGATGTAGGTAAATTTCCCGGCCCAGAAAAATACTCCATGTGTAATAGGTTCTCATTAAGTATTTTTGGATGGAAAGATGATAGATTTTATCAGTTCACAGCAAATAAAATATGGCAGAAATTGCTAATTGTCTCCCCAATATTTACTTTCTCCCTTTTTGCTTTTCTTTGTTCTAGAATGTCTCCGAATTTTATCTGGGAGTCTGTCAAGAGACATTTCCCAGTCGGACACGACTGAGCGACTGAACTGACCTGAACTGAACACCATCTGAGTGGGACTAAGTTGAGCTGAGGGACTGCTATTCATATTCATCAGAAATGTCTTTAATCATTTAAAATGAGAATTTATTACTTAGTAGAAATAGTTACTATAAAAAAGTAAAAATTATTTTACTATCTATTGTATATCCTCTCTATACGCTTGTATACTCTCCCTTTTGTTATACCTCATTTACATTCTCTCATCATTGAAATAATTAGACACAGAGATGACAGTAGTGAGATCAAAGTGAAAAACGATAGACCAAAATAAGAAAACTAGAGAAGATATTTTGATTCTGCAAGGCATTTCATACTTAATTTTGTGGTTACTTTCCTTTATAAATAATACATAAAGATTTCTCCCCTTGATACTAATAAAACGATTGTTAAGGGAATTTCCCTTTCAACGTGAATAGGAGCTTTCTACTTTATTTCATGTAGAAGATGGCTGAATACCAAAGTTTGTATCATTGAGAGCTGGTTTTGCCAGACCATCATATAACTTTTTGAAATGTCTTGTTTAAGATGCCAAATGTCAGAGGGATTATTATAAAAAATATATTTGGGCATTGCATCTCATTTATGTCAATTTTTCTATCTCTTTAAATAAGAAATATTTTATGCAAGGTCATTTTTTCAAACTTAAAGCTACAGCCATGGCTTTAATCACATTCCATAAATCAGAAAAAGAGAATAAAGTAAGAAACTAAAGTTGAAAGAAATGAAAATTACAGTTACTACAATTTTTTATTTCCTCACTGATGACATAACCTGAATCTATNATCTCTTTAAATAAGAAATATTTTATGCAAGGTCATTTTTTCAAACTTAAAGCTACAGCCATGGCTTTAATCACATTCCATAAATCAGAAAAAGAGAATAAAGTAAGAAACTAAAGTTGAAAGAAATGAAAATTACAGTTACTACAATTTTTTATTTCCTCACTGATGACATAACCTGAATCTATTCTTATAAATCCATTAATAACCATAACTACTGTCATTTGCAGAAAACTACTATGTAAAGAGGACAAAAATAATACTCATTGGGCACTAACTGTAAATGAGAAATAAATGGGCAGCGATTTTCATGTAACTGAGTAACCAGCAATCTGAAATGTAAGGAAATTGAGTTTTTATTTATTATAATTTTTTATCCCCATGACTGTGTTCTCTTACCTCCTACATCTTCATAATATGCATATGATTTTCTTTTTGGAATCACTGTAAAGTCTGACAGCTCTAAGATAGGATTTTCTCCCAAAAAATCTCCATCCAGTGCGACTTCCACCTCTTCTTCTAGCCTCTTTCTGGCCTGACATTTTATGACAACTGCAGGAGAGAAATACTTTCAGTTAATTTGATTAATGGGCTATTTGATTGTTCTTGAGATAGAAAAAAATGAATTATGCTATGAAAAATAGAAGTCCCTTTGGCAGACTTTGGCATGTCATTGCATCTCGTATTAACACATATACCCTCATTAAGTATCTATATACACTGACATTTTGGAAGCAACATGAATATTAAATAATATGTAAAAACAGCATGACAAGAGATAAATCTAGAAGATACACAGCAAAGTACAGAAGATTACATTAAGATGCAGAAATGTGATTCAGGGACTAGATTTTNGAATCAAGAGACAGAGGGTGGATCTCCTTAGTTTTTTTTTTTTTTCCCCATTCAAATCACCCTTATCTTCATTAACTTCACATTTATCAAAACATAAGCATTTTTCAGACTATGCAAATTTACACTGAAAATAATCTATTGAAATATCCCTTAAACGGAGTAGTCTCTGGCTCTCCCAGTCCAGAGCAACATTTGCCAACCCACTGGTTTCTCACCTAGAGAAAGTTTCATCGTTACCTCTTAAAAATCCCTTAAAGACAGTATGTGTAAGACTTACTTTGTGAATTATGTTAACTGGCACAGGGACAAGATTAGAAAAAACTTCCATTCCTACCCCCAGTAAAGATTTCTCTTTCTACTATGACCCCACAGTAACTGCAAGGAACAGTCTTCCACTCCTGCCTTTTGAGTCTCAACTCTGAGACACACCATCCGGAGGTCTGATCACTGATTACAACTCTATCAATCCATCTTGCTACATATCCAATTTTAACTTAAAATTAACTCTCACAGAATGAATTCCAACTCACCCAAACCCTAAATTTCTTTGTCCCAGAGCATTTACACTTGACAGCCTCATATGGAATACCTCAAACTCCTGCTAACTCCTTTTGCTCACCTGTTAGATATTATGAGACAGTCCACCATTATTATTATTCGACTGTCAATCCTAGAAGTAAAAATTATAAGAGCCAGTTTTAGATCTTATTTATCCTACAATCTCCTAGTACTAACATGGTGATTTCCAAAGAGCAAACGTTCAATAAAAGTTAATAAAAACAAACAATGAGAATGGGATCTAATTGACTGAACTTTATTTCTTATAATTTCATAAGCATGTTAGCAAATTCAAGCATTTTTTATTTAATAAAAGATATGAGGGCCATGGACTGAAATTCTTTTACATGTTCTCTGTTTCTTGAACTCAACAATACTGATTTCCTTCACATTTCCAGTAAATGCCTATAGTAATGCCATGTTATATTGTTCCAGATGACAGATGATTTTACAATGTTTTATAAAATTCTTATTATTAAATTTCATTGTAAGATTAAGTCTGTAACCAACATTATTCACAAACTTGAAGATTTTAAAGGCAACTAAATATATATTAAAAGAAACAATATTTGAATACACAGAAAAAATTCTTGAGTTACATATACAAAATGGTGACACATAGGCATGCATACTATCCTCTTTTCAGTCCCACCTCAGACCTAAATTCTATGAACACTAACTGCCTCTTTGAACAATGCATGAAGAAACTATCCCTGACTCCCCTAGTTGAGGAAGAAGCTGCTAGTCTCAATTTAAGAATCTGTCGTGGCAGAGACACTTGGGTGAAATTCTGGCCTGAGCTTCTCTTTTTCATCATGCAAAGCCTCCTCATACTGAGATGGGAAAGAACTTGGGTCAGTCCCATTAACCTTGGCCAGAAACTCCAGGATCTTCATCTTGGTGGTTTCAGCATATGCTCTGGGGCCCCACAGGAACTCAGATTGCCAACGATCAGCGTTGATCACCTTCTGGAACTCTAGGTATCCTTCCCTCACGAAATGTTTGATGAGCTGCTTGAGCTCCCCAAAGAAGAAGTACTTCCTTCCAGAACATATCTTGGTCACATTCAGAACCTCCAAGACTTCTTCTTCGGTGGCACAGTTGCCCTTCATGAAGATCACACCCAGGATAAGTATCAGGATGCCGGTCTTGGGCACGCCTGCTTCACCATGCATCATGCCATCATAGGTGAGGCCCAATTTAATGAAAAGGACATAGCAGTGGTTGAAGGGATCCACTTCCTTCAGATCAAGGCCAAAGAGCATTTCTATGCACTCAGAGGCTCTCTGGAGGATCTCAGGGAAATTGACTTCACACTTGTAGATGAAAACCTTCATCATATCAGCTTTTGTTACTGGCTGTTTCATTTGATACTTGAGCAGCAAGAAATTCACCAACAAAGCCACTTCTTCATTTAGAGGATGTCTGGGCATACTCACAGGGTATGACATAGCCTGTGAGGTGCTTGGACTATAATCTACATTTTGGCAAGTGAAAAACTCATCTGATTTGATCAATAAGGTGGTGGTGGTGGTGGCAACAGATGAGTAGAAATTCTGACAACTCTCAGGAGTACTGGGAAAATCATCAGGCATTAGAAATTGAGAGGGTATATTGGTCTCCTTCAGTGCCCTGGAGGCCTGTGCAACCTCGCAACCGTGGGACTTATTGAAGGTCTTACAGTGTTGACCATACTTCTGATGCCAAGCCATGATGACTCTTGTGGATGGCAGTAGGTAGACAGGAGGATGGACAATGAGATTCACCACCTAAGATAAACAGGGCGTATATGAGTGGCCTCAGATGCTAAACTTAACTATAGTGGCTTTTTGCTTCCTGAGACACGGGGGCTGGGAGCGGGAAGGGGGGCTGCCTGCCTAATTCCCTGGGCCTCTCAGGGCTGACAACAGGGCAAGGGCTCTAGGAAGCCCCCTGGCCTTGGGTTGATTAGCCCAACAATCCCTACATTTGTTTCTCAAATTGAGTTCTGGTTGGTTATGTGCCCACTTTATTTACTGCTTGAGGCGTCCAATGAAGGCTTCATCTCTGTGAGACTCCAAAATGGAAGTGAGGGGAACTTCATGACAGGACATGGAGAACTGACAAGAGGAGTAGACGCTGTGCACGCCCTCTGTCTTGGGGTCAGAGGGATCCCTAAGAACTCACTTGGGGTCCTCATCAGAATTCTTGTGTGGCCTGTCTTCCTGTGGCGATATGACACTGCCTGCCCCAGACTAAGGCTTTCACTCCCTCAGACTACAACGGCCAAGCAAATCAGCAGCACTTCTGGCCGCCCCTGTCCGGGGTCTCACAGGGCTGATTTCCCGGCTGAGGTTCAGTTAGTCGCTGCTATTCTGTGGGGGGTGGATCTCCTCAACACTCACTCAGAAGCCTTTGCTTTTGGACCCCAAGCCCCACACACAAAAGCGGCCACCTCAACCAGACTGCTAAACAGGAAGTGCGTGGTAGCTCGGCCTGAACTTGCCTGTGCTTACTGTGGTTGGGATGGAGCTCTCAACAGGTGAATGCCCTCCTTTCTGGGACAGAGAGTCCCCTAATTCCTCACTTAGAGGCTTACCTGATACCGGATGGCACCTGTGGCTCCCCTGGCAGTTGACTGGAGTCCGTACCTCAAATCGAAGGGCTCACAGCCGCGCTCTCTGGAGGCGGAAGTCAGGGGGCGTGGCTTCCAGTGACCCCTGCCCTGAGGTCGCCCAGGGCAACCAGCAGGGGCGGGCACTCACCCAGCGCTCAGTTTCAGAACCGAGGTGGCTGCGGGTCTTGTATGCGGTCCTCACATTGGGTTCTGCCAAGCCCCCGATGCCTCCCTTTGTTGAACTGACATCTTGACCCTCATACCAAGGTCGTCCTACCCAAGAACCCTTTAGAGTAACTGAGGGCGTGTCTCAGCCAGACAGCCTTGCCCGGAGCTTTTAGTATGAAAAGAAGCCACTAGCCTGTTTGCCTGTGACCCCGCTTCATTCTCTGGTCTTCTCCTGTGTTCCCATTCATGGGGTTCTCTTTTTTGTCTTGTTTTTCATGACTTAAGGCCTCCTGGGAAATGCCAGCAAAATCTTGATGAGTTCACTTACCACAATCCTGCACTGCTTGTAATGAGTCACGTTCCAACCTCAGTGGGAAATGGGGAAGTTGGAACATGAGGCAGTCAGGGACCAGATCAGGTGTTGGGCTGTTGGAGACAAATCACAGTCTTCCTTCTCTTCACCAGGCTGCCATAGCCTCCCATACACATTCTATTCTACAAAGTTTACTTTCTTAGGAAGGGACTGAAATGAATGATTTGGAAAGTGCCTGATTTTTTGACGTTATTGGACATTGCATATCAGAAATCATATGCAGATGATAAATATTCTTTCTTTTTGCATTTTTCTTACTTCTTACTTATTTTGCTATTGCCCTGCTTATGTTTTCCAATGCACTCTGGAACAATGGAGTGGACTTGGGTCAAATACTCTTTTGGGGGGGTTTCCTTATATATCTTGTTTTTGTATCAGAGAGAACCTGTTTGCTATAATATGTGAAGTAATTTCAGTTTTTTTGTGTGTGATTAAAAAAAGTTTACTTAGCATGCCGATTAGTTTTTCTCTGATTATATGGTAGTGTGTGTTTGTGTGTTACTCAGTCATGTCTGACTCTTTGCAACCTCATAGACTGTGGCCCACCAGGCTCTTCCGTGTTTGGGATTTTCCAGGCAAGAATATTGCAATGGGTTGCCATTTCCTTCTCCAGGGGATCTTCCCCACCCAGGAATTGAACCCAAGTCTTCCACATTGTAGGCAGACGCTTTACCATCTGAGCCACCAGGGAAGCCCTGATTATATGGTATCAGTTCAGTTCAGTTGCTCAGTCGTGTCTGACTCTCTGCGACCCCATGAATTACAGCATGCCAGGCCTCCCTGTCCATCACCAACTCCCGGAGTTTACCCAAACTCATGTCCATTGAGTTGGTGATGTCATCCAGCCATCTCATCCTCTGTCGTCCCCTTCTCCTGTTCCCAATCCCTCCCAGCATCAGGATCTTTTCCAATGAGTCAACTCTTCGCATGAGGTGGCCAAAGTACTGGCATTTCAGCTTTAGCATCAGTCCTTCCAAAGAAATCCCAGGGTTGATCTCCTTCAGAATGGGCTGATTGGATCTCCTTGCAGTCCAAGGAACTCTCAAGAGTCTTCTCCAACACCACAGTTCAAAAGCATCAATTCTTCGGTGCTCAGCTTTCTTCACAGTCCAACTCTCACATCCATACATGACCACTGGAAAAACCATAGCCTCAACTAGACAGACCTTTGTTGGCAAAGTAATATATGTGACTTATATGACTTAGATGCAGTGCCATGCCAGGGCGTCTAAATGTGATGGGAACAGTGGGCAGGCAGATTTAGTAAATCAAGAAAAAGGGCCTCTTCAGAAGATAAATTATCACCATACTCTGCAGGAAGCAGACATCTTGCAGTGTGAAGTCAAGTGGGCCTTTGGAAAAAGTACTGCAAACAAAGCTAGTGGAGGTGATGGAATTCCAATGAAGCTATTTCAAATATTAAAAATGATGCAGTTAAAGTGATGCACTAAATATGCTGCTCAATTTGGAAAAGTCAGCAGTGGCCACAGGAATGGAAAAGGTCAGTTTTCATTCCAATCCCAAAGAAGCGCAATGCCAAAGAATGCTCAGACTACTGCATAATTGCACTCATTTCACGCTAACAAGGTAATGCTCAAAATCCTTCAAGCTAGGCTTCAGCAGTATGTAAATCAAGAACTTGTAGATATACAAGCTGGATTTAGAAAAGGCAGAGGAACCAAGGATCAAATTACCAACATCCAACAGATATAGAAAAGGTAAGAAAAGTCCAGAAAAAAAAATACCTACTTCTGCTTCATTGACTATGCTAAAGCCTTTGACTATGTGGATCACAACAAACTGTAGAACATTTCTAAAAAGATCAGAATGTCAGACACCATACCTGCCTCCTGAGAAACCTATATGCAGGTCAAGAAGCAACAATTAGAACTGGACATGGAACAATAAACTGGTTCAAAATTGGAAAAGGAGTATGTCAAGCCTGTATACTGTCACCCTGCTTATTTAACTTCTATGCAGAGTATATCATGCAAAATTCCAGGCTGGATAAAACACAAGCTGGAATCAAGCCAGGAGAAATATCAATAACCTCATATAACACCACCCTAATGGCAGAAAGCAAAGAGAAACTAAAGGACCTCTTGTTGAAGATGAAAGAGGAGAGTGGAAAAGCTGGCTTAAAACTTAACATTCAGAAAACTGAGATCATGGCATCCAGTCCCATCACTTCATGGCAAACAGATGGAGAAACAATGGAAACAGTGACAGACTTTATTTTCTTGGGCTCCAAAGGCACTGTGACTGCAGGTGACTGCACCCATGAAATTAAAAGATGCTTGCTCCTTGGAAGAAAAGCTATGATAATCCTAGACAGCATATTAAAAACACAGATATCACTCTGCTGACAAAGGCCCATATTGTCAAATATATGGTTTTTCCAGTAGTCATGTATGGATGTAAGAGTTGGGCCATAAAGAAGGCTGAGCACTGAAGAATCAATGCTTTCGAACTGTGGTCCTGGCGAAGACTCTTGAGAGTCCTTTGGGCTGCAAGGAGATCAAACCAGTCAATCCTAAAAGAAATCAATCCAAATATTCATTGGAAGAACTGATGCTGAAGCTGAAGCTCCACTACTTTGATCCCCTAATATTGAAGAGCTGACTCATTGGAAAAGACTCTGATGCTGATAAAGATTGAGGGCAGGAGGAGAAGCAGGTGACAGAGGATGAGATGGTTTGACAGCATCATTGACTCAAAGGACTGCATGAGTTTGAGCAAACTCCAAGAGACAGTGAAGGACAAGGATGCCTGGTGTGATACAGTCCATGGCGTCGCAAGGAATCAGACCAGACTGAAGGACTGAACAATAATAACTGCAAGAAGATGACCAAGAAATAGGTCCACACAGCCCTAAACTGAGGAAGAACTTGAAGAGTTGTTGGTCACCATGTCAGTCACGGATATTTACTAGCCCAGAGCAACTCATGCAACCATCCCTGTCTGCTTCACATATTTCATTCCAGCTGCACATATTTCATTCCAACTGAACTCATCCTTTACAGTCAAGGAACAACAACTACTTACTCAAAAGTTATATGAACCTGGGACTTCCCTGGTAGTCCAGTGGGTAAGAATCTAACTTCCAGTGCAAGGGACACAGGTTTGATCCTGGTCTGGGAAGATTTCCCATCCCACGGGACAACTAAGCCAGCACTCTGCAACTACTGAGCATGCACTCTAGAGCTGGCCTTCCATAATAAAAGAGCCTGCATGCAGCAACTAAGACCCAACCAAGCCAAATAAATACATAAATTTTGTTTTAAAAGTTATATGAACCTATTACTGCTTGTCATAAGG
>SJYA01003327.1:160284-179218 GCA_006410615.1 Neotragus moschatus | reverse complement strand
TATTAAAAAGACAAGCATAAGAAGGTTTATTATGCACCCAAAAGTTTTATGATTCTATAACAAGGTTGACAAAATGTGTCTGCCATATAAAAAACAGTAAATACAACTAACATCTTTCTATTCTCAGATTTAACATCATAGTTACATATTTTAAAATACATTTCTCATCAAAATTCTACACTTTTATGATAAAGACTTTTAAGTACTTTAACTCTAAAGCTAGAATGGAAAACTTAATTATCATATCAATAAATAAAGTCTAAATTACATTTTATTATTTAAGCTCCCTATTGACTAACATATTAAAGTATATGTGCAAAATTCTATTTACATTTTTTAAATTTTGGTGACAGGATCACTTTATCTTTTTAAGTTTTTGTTATCGTGGTAAAAGTCACATAATATAAAACATACTATTTTAACCATATTTAACTGTACAGTTCAGTTACACCAAGCACAGTTACATTGTTGTGCAACTCCTCTCAGCATTATCTATCTCCTGAATTTTTCACTTTCTTAAATTGAAACCTTCTCCCTGGTAAAAACTAACTCCCCATCCCTCCTTACCACCTTGAAAGTCCCCAGCCCCTGGCATCTATCATTGCACTTTCTGACTCCATGAATTTGACTATTCTAGGTACCTCATATCTGAGAAGGCAATGGCACCCCACTCTAGTACTCTTGCCTGGGAAACCCCATGGACGGAGGAGCCTGGTGGGCTGCAGTCCATGGGGTTGTGAACAGTGGGACTCAACTGAGCAACTTCATTTTCACTTTTCACTTTCACGAATTGGAGAAGGAAATAGTAACCCACTCCAGTGTTCTTGCCTGGAGAATTCCAAGGACAGCAGAGCCTGATAGGCTGCCGTCTATGGGGTCACACAGAATCAGACACGACTGAAGCAACTTAGCAGCAGCAAGTACCTCATATAGTTGGAATCAAACAGTATTTGTCTGCAGCTAATGTATATTGCAACGCATTTTTAAGGTTAACTTAATATATGTCCTACAAATAGACTATACTTTCCTTCCCCAAGCCCTGTGCTATATATAGCTTAATATCAAAAAGACAAACAACCCAAACAAAAAGATGGGCAGAAGACCCAAATAGACTTTTCTCCTAAGAGAACACAGCCAAGAGTCATAGGAAAAGAAGCTCAACATTACTATTAGAGAAATGCAAATCAAACCTACAATGAAGTATCACCTCACACTGTCAGAATGGCCACCATTAAAAAAATCTACAAACAATAAATGCTGGAGAGGGTGTGAGAAAAGGGAACCCTCTTATACTGTTGGTGGGGATGTAAATTAATACAATTACTATAGGGAACAGTATAGAGGTTTCTTACATGTGTTTTAAACAGAAAAAAAAAAAAAAGACACAATTATATAATGCATTATGTTAACTCCAGAACTCCAAAATAAATAAGATTGAGTCAAATTATTTTTAAGAAAAGTCCAAGAATTCTGTTAAATATCACTTAAAAAAGCAGTAATTGATATTAGTTTAGAGTGGATAAGCAAACCAAGCATAGTGCAAGAGTTTGTGGGCCAATATATTCATAGAGGAGACAGCTTTGCTGTGACACTGAAGCTACTGCCCACCAGCCATCTGCAAATGTGCAGGACCACTGCTCCTTGGAGTATAACTTGGAATACAGCCTTAGAAATATAACTACTATGTCACGATCATGTTTTATATGGAAAAGGAGTGATAGTGTTAACTACGAATGGCACTTGTCATTTACCTCTATAAGAATTAAAACCTGTGCTGCTGCAGCTGCTGACTTTCAACACCCCCTGAAAGGAGTTCAGGAAGAAGAACAGAAATGAGGTATTCTGTGCTTGGGGAAATACTGGCAAGACAGGTCTTCAGACAGATACTTTCAGGAGCTGACTTTATGAGCCCAATTCCCGTATCTCCCTGTATCTAGAAAAGCACTAACATCCTTCACAGGAATGACTGCACCTCATGACTAGCAAAAGCTTCTCAAGACCAGTAAAAATCTTCAGGAAAAATATGTGCTCAATTGCATGTACTCCCCCTTCAGCAAAATCTCATATATACTGACCTTACCCCCTGCCTCATTTGAGCAGTTTCTCAAAGCTATCTGAAGAGCTATCTCTTGGGTTGCAGTCCTCATTTTGCCCCAAATGAAACTTAACTCACAACTCTCATATTGTGCAATCGAAATAGTTAGCTTTTAATGCTAATAAGTCCTACAAGGTAAAAGGGACACAGATAAATAGATAATAGCATAGGATCCTGAAGAATCCTGACTATGCCAGACATTAACCCTTCAGTTACTAGGCCTTGAGTAGGTATGAAGTCTAGATGGAGTGGGTATGCAGCCCAGGTATGAGGTGTGGGCACTGAGGACAGTGGTTAGTTATCACCTAACGAAGAAATATGTCAAGATTTTATCCAATGGCAAATATGTATTAATTTTGTGTCAGTTCAAAAGCATCCCTTAGTCTAGTTCACTTTAATCTACCAAACATTGCCTATATAATTCTTACTGTGCCTCTCTAATTGGTCCCTCATGTAGAACATAATCCATTAAAACCCCAAAGTCTTACTACGTAAGTAACAGATTTTCACAACTTAAAACAATTTTATACGTTTCTTAGTAAACTGATCACGTAACAGCAGTAAAAACATTGGTTGATAAAGTTGGTTCTCATGGTGGTAGAGGTTACCAGCGTTGGAGATAACTATACATGTAAGCCAAATTTATTAAATAGATAGAAAATGAAAGATACAGGTCTCTTATTGTTGGATTGGGAGGCTACAGAAAAGCAATGGGGAAAAGTTAAAATAACTCATGTGGTACTAGGTTAGAATTGGAGATAGTAGAAAGAATTCATGTTTTAGCTTAAAATAGACATGTACAGATATAAACAGAAGTATTTATAGAGGTGTGTGTGTGTAGGGGTTAGTATATACACACATATTTCCTTGCTCTGTCAGCTGAGAGCGCCCAGAAGCACTGACACCCCAGTTGCAATAAGCCAACTTGGCACCCATTCTCTAATAAAGAAAAACATTTGCCTATAAAAGGAACCAGAATTCCCTTTAGAAATGGCTAACTCTAGGGTTGGGACAAGAAATACACCTGATGACTGTGGACCATCTTGTAGTGATAGATATTATGGAAGTTCTCAAAAATAAGCACAGATAAGGATGCGTCAAAGCAACAAAGGAGTTAAAAGAAAGAGTTGTCAATAGTTAAAGCTGGAACAATTTGAGCAACAAAATACAGAAGGTAGTATAAGATCATAATCCAACATTTAAAATAAATATCCAAGAGTCTATAGTGATATAAATAAATAAATGATCAGATAAATAAAAATAAGTGAACTGAAGAAAATAGACAAATCTCTTTTGCAGAACAATTTCAAATAATTTATATGGACAGTCAGGCCCTTCAAAGAGGCAGCACATAAATCCTGTTCCTTAAGTGGAGGCAGAGTATTGAGAGTGTTAATAGCCGCAGTAGGGAGGCCAGAGGTCCCCCAGCAGCAGGAATAAATAAAATTGCAAGTGACAGACATTTTTTCTTTCTTTTCTGTTCTAATCCTATGTTGTCATGGTGACACCTGGTTCTGCCTGAACTTAACTTTATCTCAAACCTTTAGCTAACCAATGCATTTTTCTCATGGAAATGTCTTTCTTAAGCTATGTTAATGAACTCTATATTTGCTTGGAAATCTGCCTTTCTTTAATTCTTGTCAATTGTTTTATGGCAGGGATGACTCACTTTGTGCCAATGCTATCTCAAACTGCATGTTTTGGGTGAGGGGCCTGGTGCAACTCTCTCAGTTTTGAGGCGCTTCCTTTCTCTAATTCAGTTCAGTTCAGTTGCTAAGTCGTGTTCAACTCTTTGTGACCCCATGAATGGCAGCACACCAGGCCTCCCTGTCCATCACCAACTCCCGGAGTTCACTNGCCATGATCTTTGTTTTCTGAATGTTGAGCTTTAAGCCAACTTTTTCACTCTTCTCTTTCACTTTTATCAAGAGGCTTTTTAGTTCCTCTTCACTTTCTGCCATAAGGGTAGTGTCATCTGCATATCTGAGGTTATTGATAATTCTCCCAGCAATCTTGATTCCAGCTTTTAGCAGCATGCAAATAGGTATATAATTCCTTGTTAAATACTAACAAGGGGGCACTCTTTCTATGTGAGAAACTTTCTCTACCTCTTTTACACATTAATAAAACTTAATTACACAAAAAGCTCTGAGAGATCAACCCTCATCACTGGCCCTGGATCGAATTCCTGTCCTCCATAGGCCACAGATCCCAGCGTCATTCATAGGACATTCATAGGTAGCAGCAACCTTTCAGTATAATAACCTCATTCCAAAGATTACAGTACAGAAAGACATGAGAGATTAACGTCAGTGGAGAAATCTGATAAACAATAACTCAGGTTAAGTGAGATTAAGACCTACTGATAGCAAGTTCCCTTGATAAGACAGGATGATAATGGTATTTTATCTCAGTGGTCTTCTACCCCAAAATCTATAACTCAAGTCCAGTCATGAGAAACACAGTAGACAAAACCAAATTGCAGAACACCGTACAAAATACCTGACAAGTATTCCTCAACACTACCAAAGTCATCTCCAATCTAAAATAAGTCAAGACTGAGAAACTGTCATAATCAAGTGGAGTCAAAAGAGACATGATAACTAAAATATAATCTGGGATCCTAGTGAGGATCTTCAAGGAGTAAAACAACACTAGGGAAAATCTGAGGAAACCTGGAAAAAGTATAAACTTTAGTCAGCAATAATATATCCATATGGGTTTATTAGTTGTGCCAAATGTGCCACACTATGTCAGATGCATCACTGAATCAATGGACGTGAGTTTGAGCAAGCACCGGGTGATAGTAAAGGACAGGGAAGCCTTTAACGCTGCAGTCCATGGAGTCGTAAAGAGTCAGACATGACTGAGCGACTGAACAACAACAACAAACATAGGGGAAACTGAATGTGAGTGGTATGGAAACTCTTCTCAACACTGTGTTTCCAAAACTTTCCCATACATCTAAAGCTGTTACAAAATTTTATTAAGATAAAGTTAGAAAGAGGCAAAATGTTGGACTAGATAATAACACTTGATCTCAGATCTAGCTTTTTTCATCTTAGAGTTGGTTGAAAGAATGAAAGGTAAATAGCTTAATAATGTTTCTATTTCTCTGTAATTTGCAGACTATATATTGCACAATGTGGAGTTATTTGAAGGGCAATGTTAATAATGCTTTTGTACTTATATATAAAGACAGAATTATGAGTAGGAGAAACAAAATCTGCTCTAATGTCATAAACATACGTATTGAGCCTAAGGAGTCCCATGGCAACATCATTTCTAGTACTAATGTCATTTCCTGCTAAAATGTTTAGCCGAATTCCTCCTGATGGCATTGCCCCTTATTTGGTCTTTATAGGTCCCCATGCTTCACTAACTTTATTGAAAATCTGAATCATCCAGTGATATTTTTAAAATACAGATACTGTTGATTCCTCAGATCTAGATTAGGACCTGAAATTCCATCTTGCAAACATGCTTAAAGTCTGTCCTCAAACTAGCAGCCTCAGCAGACAAATTTACAGGTCCCACCAAAGACTTGCTACACCAGGAACTCAGGACATGGGACTCAGAATCTGTTTTAACAAGCCCTGGCAATCCACTCCAGTATTCTTGCCTAGAGAATTCCATGGACAGAGGAGCCTGGCGGGCAATAGTCCATGGGGTCTCAAAGACTGAGCGACTACACTTTCACTTTCTTTCTTTCCAGTAAGTCATATGCATGATAAAGTTTGAGAACCAGTGTTCTAGAGCAAGGATTCTCAACTTTGGTTTGCCATTATAATCATTTGGGAAGAATTTAAAACTTCAGTGCTTTCAGTCACCCTTCAGATAATTAGTATCAGTATTTTGGGGTCACAAGAAGACATGTGTAGTTTTAAAATTCCCCAGGTGATTCCAATGCCCAGCCAAAGTTGAGACCCCCCTTCTCTAGAATGAGAAAATAGTTATTATATGAAAAAAATCAGCCCATATATATGTTTTATGTTATCTAGTCCAATAATTTAGAATTCTATCATTTAAATTTTTTTTCAATAACCTGCTTTAGTTCTCTTAAAAACCAGCTTAAATTTTTCTTTTGGTCTAAATTTATTCACTTTAAACCTGAGTACTAAAATGTAGAGATTATATAATCTGCTTTCAATAGAATGACTATATCTTACAAGTTTGTGGGATGAAGAAAATAACTCATGGTAAACCTTCAGGTTCTCTCCTCCCCTCTGCTGATTATGAACCCTTGATTGTGTTGGTACTGGGTGGCCCACCCACTATTCTAACAGAGATCCTGTGCTTGTGCTCGGTGTTGTCCGACTCTTTGCAACCCCATGGAATGTATAGCCTACCAGGCTCCTCTTACTGGAGTGGGTGCCATTTCCGACTCCAGGGCATCTTCCTAACCCAGGGATCAAACCTGCATCTCTTGCATCTCCTGCACTGCAGGTGGAGTCTTTACCACTGAGCTTACCTGGGAAGCTCCACCATTTTTAACAGAGAGGCACTCTGAAGTCAGGTTACTTTCATGGTACCTGAACCAAGCAGTTGAAATCAACTCTTGACTTTTCAAAGTAAACACCCTAGGTTTGGGGTCAATTATCAGAAAAGATTAGGCTTCTTTGGCATTTTTAGTATTCTGGTAAAAATAATCACCCAGAGATATTACTTGAGTCCCTTGAGAGGTCTAGGCAAAGTGCCAGGCAGGCAGTAAACTTATCATAACATAGGAGGAGGCAGAAAGACTTCATTTGGACTATCATAAGCTCCTTCAGGATGTAATCTTTCCCTTCCTTGTCTACTATGGAAACTACAGTGTGAAATTGGAGATTTCAACATTCTGGCATCTCTTAAGCCATGTGATCTCAGTGCATTCCCAAATCAGACACGTTTTTCAATGTAAAAATAAACATTAAATGTAAAACACAATGTAAATGATTTGGAGGGTATCCAAGGCACTCCTCACTTCCCATGAATTGCATTTCTGCCTCCACCCCTTCTTCCCTTCCTACCCACACTCTGTCTCTATGATAGTATCTCTTATAACCCAAGGTAGACCCAACAAAACTATTCATAGTCAAAGGGCCATATCTCTATAGTAGCCATTGAGATCATTTTGGAAAGCTGAAATATTCAATTCTATTACTAATGACAGTATTAGAACTTTGACTCAGTTATTATAACTAGCCAGGGACTGTTACTAGCACTTGGAATGAAATTCTCATTAAATTGCACAACAACCAACTGCTCAAATATATCTTCAGAATGCCTTATCTGCCCGCCACACAGAGCTATCCCTTACTCCTTGAACTCATTTATTTTTCTTTTTAGATTGTGATATATTATTCATTTATTTGCTGTTTTCTGTGTTATCAGCACTGGAACAGAAGCTCTATGAGGGCAGGGGCTTCTTTATCTTGTTTATTACCCTGATTTCAGTGCCAACAAAAACAGCCACATCTATAGCAGTCAAGAATTAAAACTAGAAGATGAAAGAAGAGTGTAGTGGACCAAGTGTGAAGGACTGCAGATGTGCTTGTAGGCGAGACATCTGGCAGAAGGGGCTAGAGCATGTCTGCAAACGGAATGCTCTGCCCAGGGGGGCTAGAGCATGTCTGAAACTAGACCAAGAGAAACTGAAACTGAATAGGGAGTTATAAGGCTGCACAGACTCTTACACTGTTCACTTTGAGCCACAGAAATTCAAGCCAAGAAAAAGAAATTTAAAATTCAAATGAATAAAATGTATGTTTAAAAGATGGATAGCTAATTCAAATAGGCTCAGTCAACAGCTTGAGAATACAGTAAACATTTTTGTCAAGAACATGAAGATCTACCCCTAGACATAAAGATCCAGAACTCAGTAACATCTTATGAGGCAAGAAAAATCAGATTTTTCATAAGCAACTGGTTGAACCTTCAGACACTCAAATTCTTAAGCACCCTTGCCCCCCCCCCAAAAAAAAACCCATAAAGATACTCATCAGCACTAAAAGATGACCCTGTGGGAATACTCAGAGATAAAAGCATGTGTGGATTACAAAAGCAGAAGACTTCCTGAAAGCTTAATGACAAAGAGAGAAAGATGCAAGTGGCCATGTGAAAGAGTGACTTCATGGAACAGGAAATCTCTGAATCCAAGATGCTCAGGAAAGAGATGGAAGCTCAGCTTGAGGATACTTTTGCCAAGGCTTCACAGAAACACAGGTGTCACGAAAAGCAGATAGAACTTTTCTAACTAAACAGAAAGGGAGCTTGAGGTCTCTGTAGCAAACAAAGATGGTTAAGTTCCAGGTTCCACTTTGGAATACCAGCAACAGATTTCTAAAATAAAACATGAACTTGAGAAGAAAGTCTTGTCTTATGAAAAGGGATGTATTGGACATGAAACATCTCATGTTTTAGAAGCCACAAAAACAAAATGCAAAAAATAAGATGTGTGATTCAGAGAGCTATCAGCTTATCCGATAGGAAAAAATAAACAAACTACAGTTAAAAGAGAAATAACAAAAGTCAGAACAAGAATTTTATTTCTGCCTCCTCCAATGAAATGGAGGAGGCAGAAGGCACGGTAAAAGTTGTATTTTTGAAAAAGTGCGCGCAATGAGGTGCAAAGAAAATAAGAAATTAACTAGTGAAAATTAAAGGCTTTGAACCATTGTGGATAACTTAACAGAGCTTTCCTGGTGGCTCAGTGATAAAGAATCCACCTGCCAATGCAGGAGTTGCAGGTTTGACACCTAGGTTGGGAAGATCCCCTGGGGAAGAAAATGGCAACACACTCCAGTATTCTTATTTGGAAAATCTCATGGACAGAGAAGCCTTCAGTCCATGAGATAGCAAAGAGTCAGACTTGACTGGGCACACACATGCATGGGTAACCTAACAGCTCAAAATACACAATATTAAATTGAGGTTAAGGATTTGGTAGCTAAGTGTAGGCTGCCTACTGGGAAGCTTAGATTGCAGAAACCATGAATTGGATCAGCAATGAGAAAGATGTCCAGGAGTATTTTGAAGCTGTTATTTCTAAAATGACCAAAGAGTTTGAAACTGAAAAGGTCTCATTTGGGTTGAATCAACTTTGGAAATGTCATCATAGTGAGAAGCTGAGCATACCTACAGGGCTTTCAGTCTGCTTTTGAGGTGAGCAACCAGACCAGGCAACTTGTTCAAAACTGACTGACAAAAGTCAAAATACAAACTTCTTTTTTGGAAGTAAGCTAAAGGAGTCTGAAGCAATGAAGGGAGAATGGAAATTCTGAAAACAGTAACGGATACTCAGAATTCTAGGGTTTTGTGATTCTATTTGTAAGTATTTCAACTCTGCACCTCCTGCACATGATCTGAAACTTAGAACTAGCTGAGCTAGTAAGAAACACCAACTGCAAACCCAGAACTGTCCCCATCAACTTTCACGCTCAGAAGCCCAGAACAGCAAGATATGTCTCAGCTGCAGCAAAGGCCAGCCGCGGTGCCACTGTCACCACACAGACCCTCTTATTGGCTGAAGCAAAGCCAAAAGTTCATTGATTTAGCATTAAGTTTTGTTTCCAGTCTTACTTGATGTAGCCATTGCATCCCACTTATAGTTGGACTAATTTAACAAGCCTATGACCTGGAGGTGTGCTCATTCACATGCCATGTATCCTGCAAAGACAGTGTTCCCAAGGTCTGTACAACCTCTAGGCAGTCCCAGAGGCTTCTTGAAGTGGATGGGCAGAAAGGCCTAGGAACATCCTACAAAATTTACTTTAGGGTGCAAAAATACACCAGTGTGGAGAAAGGATGACAGGTTTGAAAGAAGTGTTAGTTGCTCAGTCATGTCCAACTCTTTGCGACCCCATGGATGGTAGCTTCCCAGGCTCCTCTTTCCATGTAATTATCTAAGCAAGAATACTGGAGTGGGTAGCCATTTCCTACTCCAGGGGATCTTCTCAATCCAGGGATTGAACCCATGTCTCCTGCACTGCAGGCAGATTCTTTACAGTCTGAGCCACCAGGGATGGCTACATATAACTGTATACTCTTTTTGTATGATTTGCCTAAAGGAAAATCTACCTAGCCTGGAGTTATTGTGAGCCAATCTTGTATCTTAGAGATGTGGATCTTTTGATGAGCTTTATCCTAGCTTTGGGGCTTCCCTGGTAGCTCAGAGGTTAAAGCGTCTACCTCCAATGTGGGAGACCTGGGTTCAATCCCTGGGTCGGGAAGATCCCCTGGAGAAGGAAATGGTAACCCATTCCAGTATCCTTGGCCTGGAGAATCCCATGGACGGAGAAGCCTGGTAGGCTACAGTCCATGGGGTCGCAAAAAGTTGGACACAACTGAGCGACTTCAATATACTGTACTATACTATACTATCCTAGCTTTAGCTATTATATGTCATCTGAGCTGAGATATCCCTTGCAAATTCAGGGTGACAGCTTCTCTCTTAGATATAACTTGAAGACTAGTTCTTTACTAATTCTAACAGAAAATGAGAAAGAAATGAGGAAACTGAGTAGGTTTTTGCTGCTGCTGCTGCTGCTAAGTCACTTCAGTCATGTCCGACTTTGTGTGACCCCACAGACGGCAGCCCACCAGGCTCCCCCATCCCTGGGATTCTCCAGGCAAGAACACTGGAGTGGGGTGCCATTGCCTTCTCCAATTCATGAAAGTGAAAAGTGAAAGTGAAGTCGCTCAGTCATGTCCGACCCTCAGCGATCCCAGGGACTGCAGCCTTCCAGGCTCCTCCGTCCATGGGATTTTCCAGGCAAGAGTACTGGAGTCGGGTACCATTGCCTCCTCTGGAGTAGGTTTCTAGACGGACTCTAATCTATCCAATAGAAAAACAGAGTGAATAATCAAGTTATACGTATTCTACTAGAAGCTTACAATAGGATATTGCCTCTTATTAAAGCAGTTCTGACACCTGTTATGGAAGATCATCTAAGACTGCAGCTGGTTTAAAGGAAGATGTGTACATAACAGAGATTACTTGTGATATGATCATTCAAGCTACAGTTTGTAAGAAAGTATATGATACTGAACTTACTCTTCCCCAAAAGGGAATTATAGCTCTTTTCTGTTACTGGAATAGCTGTGTTGCTGGGACCATGCTCTGCTGTATCCATACTCTTCCTTTGAGGCAGTGAATGGAAGGGAGATTTCACATCAAGCTTCCAGAAATAAAGGGCTGCCTGCTCATCCTAAGTTCAACTCACAGGGAGAGTTCTTTGACCTGTCTTGTTTGTAACAGTGAAATGCCTGATCTTTTGCTATGAAATCCATAGAACTAAACATTCTCACAGACAGTTCAGTGAAACTGTGGCTCCAGGAAGTATGTGGTGCATGACAATGTTCAAAGAAAAGCTCTGTGTTGGCTCCCCTTCTGGGTTCTCTCTGTTGACCATCCATGAAGATGAGCAATCTCTAAGCCTGGTAAATTCCAGAAAGATGTGTATAAGAGACAGCATTGTAATCTCTCACTCTGGAAACTTTGCAAGTGTCTGATGCCCGTAGAACTTCTCCAGAGGACTTGTTCTTAAGATAGTATAAGCATGGACGCTCACATTTGAGGAGGTTTGAAAGTCTGTTAAGAGTTTAGTGGTTTTATCCTTCTCAGGCTAGTTATTTGAGGGACATATTAGCTCCTGCATGGATGACCTTTGATGTGAGTCTTATGTGCAATCCTATCTGACTGAAATAAAGCTGGTATTTCTCATCATNTTTCAGTCAGATAGGATTGCACATAAGACTCACATCAAAGGTCATCCATGCAGGAGCTAATATGTCCCTCAAATAACTAGCCTGAGAAGGATAAAACCACTAAACTCTTAACAGACTTTCAAACCTCCTCAAATGTGAGCGTCCATGCTTATACTATCTTAAGAACAAGTCCTCTGGAGAAGTTCTACGGGCATCAGACACTTGCAAAGTTTCCAGAGTGAGAGATTACAATGTGGGTGAGCAATGCCTAGAGACCCAGAATGAGCTCCAAAACCATATCAACCTAACCAGTTTCAACTATGTGACTCACATGGGGCCTGAGTAAGGAATGCAAGTCCTCATGGCTCTCATGCCAAATGTTTTGCTTCCCTCACTGGAGGAAAGGCTAGATCTTGCTCCAGCCAATCTTCCTCAGTAGGCTTAGTCCAGAAAAAGGTGTACGATTCAAGGCTCTCACTGAATGGATCAGAGACAAAGAGCCAGCTTCCACTAGAAGATGTGGAGCAACTGTCCTGTGAAACTGGAAGCTGTTTGTTCTATGGTTCCTCATGGTCAGGTCAGTGCCAAAATTGAGACTGAACCTTTACTGTTGTTTAAGGAAGTGTAGAACTAATTTGTAAATATAAACCGGAAGGAAACATTTATTATTATAATAATCAATTTTAGGTCACAGCATTCCACAGTGGAAGATAAGATCCACTCTTCTGCACAGATACAAAGCAACACTGTCATGTTTGCCCTTGAAAGGCCACCTTGCNAAATTGAGACTGAACCTTTACTGTTGTTTAAGGAAGTGTAGAACTAATTTGTAAATATAAACCGGAAGGAAACATTTATTATTATAATAATCAATTTTAGGTCACAGCATTCCACAGTGGAAGATAAGATCCACTCTTCTGCACAGATACAAAGCAACACTGTCATGTTTGCCCTTCAAAGGCCACCTTGCTGTATATCTTCTATTCAGAACAAACCGAGTGGCCTATTAGGCCAACTCTGTGGCCAACTGTGTTCAACTCTGCCTCTAGATGACTACATGTCTCATTTGGAATGAGACATGTGGACTCTCTGTATGCCTCAGACAATAGACTTTTTTCCTATTTTCTGAAGCTGTTTTCCTGAAGTCTTAGAATAACAAGGTGTTTATTCTCATCCATACTAGAATTTTGAACACAGAGCAAAACACAGATTGGTTTGTGGTCTTTTTATTCACTTAGCTATTGCATATTAAGCTCTAAAAGTCTTTCTAACAACTCTTTCATTATGGGTAGAGGGCCACCAACAGTAGGCTTCATAGTCATCCCTACCTTCTAACCCACTATTCTGGGTCCCTTGCATGTATCTGTCCATCCTTCATCACCATCAGGAAGTTTCACTACTACTTGGTATTGGAAAGTCTGGCTGTATTCTGTTTCTCAGTCACTCCCATAGCTTCTTATTTCTTTCATAAAAACTAGCCAATGAGTATCCCAGGGTTCCGAGAAGATTCCTGAGGCTAGGGAGCAGCCAGAGCCCAAGAGAGCCATAGAGCAAATGATGGGATATTTCACTGCCCACACAGCTGTGAGTGAAGATGCCATGATTGGTAACCCAATACTGATCATGTAAAATTATCCAACATACTTGTTTATATTGCCCCACAACCCTCCCTCAGCAGTGATATTTTCTGTACATACATTAATATCACCCTTCCATGTATTATATGTTTAGTAATCAGTTTTTTTAAATTATATCTCATTAAAAACTGATAATTTACTGTGGCCAGGAGACACAGCTTGTTATCTTTGGCCTCAGGTGGATCCTTGAGCGAGTATGAGGGCAGTGGGGTGTTACTTTCTTGAATTTGGTTTCCTTGAAATTTTCCCTTTTCTCCAAATGGTTGACATATTTCTGGCAATGCTGTAGAGAATGAGCACTTAAATACCTTGACTGGGCACTGAATGATGTGGGCACCAGCAATTCCGTGCCAGAGAGTACTCCACATCTGGCGCCTGCCTGTCCCATCCTGCTCTACTTGATCTTCAGTCAGTTTGGAGTGTGTTTAGGATTACACTGTTTATGTTTAAACACTGTTTAAACAGTTTTATTTTATTTTTTATTTAAATTTTTTTAATTTTTTTTATTGTGAACAAATGTGTTTTTAATACATAAATAATTTAATTAAAAAATATAAGATTTACAGCAAAGAAACAAATCTATAATGGCAAATATTAACGCAACAAAATATGAATAAGAAAAGGTGANAAGCATCGGTCTATATTCGGTTCAGAATACAGGATGCTTGGGACTGGTGCACGGGGATGATCCAGAGAGTTAATGTGGAGTGGGAGGTGGGAGGAGGGTTCAAGATTGGGAACTCATGTACACCTGAGATGAAAAAAAAAATAAAAATTAAAATTAAAAAAATAAAAAAAATGACAGAGCAGATATCATGCACAAAACATTGTGAGAGAGACAAAATGTACATAAAAAAAGCTCTTTAGATTTCTAGGAATTCATAACCTGGCGGGCAGTACAGGTAAGTGTAAAAGTAAATCAATATAAAACATAATTTGATCAATGTAATAACAAAGTAATTAATACAGCAAGTATACTTCCTTCATAGTTCAGTTGGTAAAGAATCTGCCTGGAATCCAGGAGACCCTGGGTTGATTCCTGGGCTGAGAAGATCTGCCGGAGAAGAGATAGGCTACCCACTCCAGTATTCTTGGGCTTCCCTTATGACTCAGCTGGTAAAGAATTCACCTGCAATGTGGGAGACCTGGGTTTGATCCCTGGGTTGGGAAGATCCCCTGGAGAAGGGAAAGGCTACTCACTCCAGTGTTCTGGCCTGGAGAATTCCATGGACTGTATAGTCCATAGGGTTGCAAAGAGTTGGACACGACTGAGCCACTTTCACTTCACTTCAGTTCATACTGGGTTCCAGGGAGAGGGTCAAAGAGAGAGGGAGAAAATTCACAGTGTAAGTACATTCATCACAGAAAGTTGGTCCTTGTACAAAATCATCTCCTTCAGCCATTTTCTAGTTCAATAAAATCTCTTGAAAAGAGATAAGAACGAAGAAAATTAATTTAAAAGGAGAGTGAGAGAGCACTCTTAAGATAGGCTTAAAGTTTTAAATGGCCACTCACTGAACATTTTTACTACAAAAGTTCGCTAAAAATTGAACATAAACCTTTCCAAATGCACTGTTCTATGACAGAAGTAGTCTTTTAGATATGAGCTGAAGAGAGCCATCGGCTTCTCAGTAGCACAGAATGGATGAATCAATTAAGTGGGCCTCAGAACCCGAGGCCTTGATGTTTTGGGACATTCTTAAAAAGCCATCATTAATGGTTGAGAAGCTTTTTTTCTCCCCTGTATTTATTCTAGAATTCTCACAAATGCAAAAGAAACTATCCCTACAATACCAAGGGTTTTGTTGTAACTTATATAAATTAAAGCTAACATTAAATTAGCAGGATTTTTAGAATTACTATTTATTTTATCAGTAAACAAAGATTTATTGACTATCTTTGGCACAGTGTACATTTTTCTCAGTGCTGGTAATATGAGAGTTGACTAAACACATCTTCTCACCAATTCCCTTGCTGCAGATAAAAAGGAAATATATAAATATACTACTCTCAGATGGTAAATGCTAACTTATAGAGAAAACTGAGAGAAGTTTAGGGTTTGGAGGGTGGCTGGAAGAAGTAGGGTTGTTTTAAAAAAAAAATGTAAGTTGGTACTGAAATTGAAACTGGGATTTTAAAACTCCCCCCCCCAAAAAAAATTTCATGACCAGATGGCTTCACAGGCAAATTCTATCAGACCCATAGAGAAGATTTAATACCTATTCTTCTGAAACTATTCCAAAAAATTGCAGAGGAAAGAACATTCCTGAATGCATTCTATGAGGCCACCATCACCATGATATCAAAACTAGACAAAGATACCACACACAAAAAAAAAAAGAAAGAAAGAAAATTACAGGCCAGTATCACTGATGAACATAGACACAAAATTCCTCAACAAAATACTAGCAAGCCAAATCCAATAATACTTCAAAAGGATCATATACCATGATCAAGTGGGATTTATCCCAGGGATGCAAGGATTCTTCAATTGCCACAAGTCAATCAATGTGATATATCACATTAACAAACTGAAGAATAAAAACCATATGATAATCTCAACAGGTGCAGAAAAAGCTTTTGACAAAATCCAACACCCATTTATGATAACAACTCTTCAAACTCTCCAGAAAGTGGGCATAGAGGGCATCTACCTCAACAAAATAAAGGCTGTATATGGCAAACCTGCAGCCAACATAGTGCTCAATGGTGAAAAGCTGAAAACATTTCCGCTAAGATCAGGAATACGACAAAGATGCCCACTCTTATCACTTTTATTCAATATAGTTTTGAAAGTCCTAGCTATAGCAACCAGAGAAGAAAAAGAAATAAAAGGAACCCAAATTATAAAAGAAGAACTAAAATAGTCACTGTTTGCAGACAACATGATACTATACATAGAAAATCTCTAAAGATGCTACCAGAAAAGTGCTAGAGTTCATCAACAAATTCAGTAAAGTTGCAGGATACAAAATTAATACACAGAACTCTCTTTCATTTCAAGACACTAGCAATGAAAGATAAGAAAGAAAGATTAAAGAACATTCTCATTTATCACTGCATCAAGAAGAATAAAATACCTAGGAATTAACCCACCTAAGTAGGCAAAAGACCTGTACTCTAAAAACTGCAAGACACTGATGAAACAAAGTGAAGACAATACAAACAGATGGAAAGATAGACAACATTCTTGGATTAGAAGAATCAGTATTGTTAAAACACTGCCCAAGGAAATCTACAGATTCAATGCAATTCCTACTAAATTACCAATGGCATTTTTCACAGAACTGGAACAAAAAATTTTTAAATTTGTATGGAGACACAAAAGACCCTGAAGAACAAAAGCAATACTGAGAAAGAAAAACAGATCTAGAGGAATCAGGTTCCCTGACTTCAGACTATACTACAAAGCTACAGTCATCAAAACAGCATGGTGTTGGCACAAAACCAGAAATATAGATCAATGGAACAGCCTAAAAAGTCCAGAAATAAACCCATACACTATCATCAGTTAATCTATGATAAATAGAGACAGAACACTAAGACATAAATTGCAGCAATATCTTTTTGGGTCCACTTCCTACAGTAATGAAAATAAAAGCAAAAATAAACAAATGGAAGCACTTAAAAGCTTTTGCACACCAAAGGAAACCATAAGCAAAATGAAAAGACAACACACATGATGGGAGAAAATATTTGCAAATGATGTGATGAACAAGGGATTAATCTTCAAAATATACTAACAGCTCATGTAGCTCAATTCCAAAAACAAATAATCCAGTCAAAAAATGGGCTTTAGAGGATGTCCCTGGTGGTTCAGTGGTTAAAAATCTGCCTGCCAATGCAGGGGACACAGGTTCAATCCTCGGTCCAGGAAGGTTCCACATGCTTTGGGACAACTAAGCCCATGTACCACAACTACTGAGCCCATGCACCATAATTACTGAAGCTCATACACCCTAGAGTCCATGCTCTTCAACAAGAGAAACCATAGCAATGAGAAGCCCACACATCACAACTAGAGTAGTCCCTGCTTACTGCAACTAAAGAAAGCCTATGTGCAGTGATGAAGACCCAGCATAACCAAAGATGAATAAATTAATTAACTTTAAAAAACGAGAGAAGATCTAAATAGACATTTCTCCCAAAAAGACATACAGATGACCAAGAGGCACATGAAAAGATGCCCATCAATAGTTATTAAAGAAATGCAAATGAAAACTCCATGAGGTATCACCTCACATCTGTCAGAGTGGTTATCATCAAAAAGTCTACAAACAATAAATGCTAGAGAGGATGTGGAGAAAAAGGAACCCTCTTACACTGTTGGTGGGAATGTAAATTGGTAAAACCACTACGGAGAACAGTATGAAAGTTCCTTAAAAAACTGAAAAACAGGACTACCATCATTCAGAAATTCCACTTCTAGGCAGGCATATATCCATAGAAAATCTTAATTAAAAATAATACACAGACTCCAATGTTCACTGAAGCACTATTTAAAATAGCTAAGACATGGAAGCAACCTAAAGGTCCATTGACAGAGGAATGGATAAAGAAGATGTGCCATGTATACACAACGGAGTATTACTCAAACATAGAAAGAATTAAATAATGTCATTTGCAGCAACATAGATGAACTAGGAGATCATACTAAGTCAGAAGGACATAAACCATATGATATCACTTATATGCAGAGTCTAAA
This sequence comes from Neotragus moschatus, assembly GCA_006410615.1. NCBI lineage: Eukaryota > Metazoa > Chordata > Mammalia > Artiodactyla > Bovidae > Neotragus > Neotragus moschatus. The sequence goes on along the minus strand of SJYA01003327.1, from coordinate 161,094 downwards.
AAGATGATACAAATGAACTTACTTAGAAAACAGAGACAGACTCACAGAACTTGAAAATAAACTTATGGTTACCAAAGGGGAAAAGTGTGGAAGGGGAGATAAATTAGGACATTGGGATTGACAAATACACACTACTATACATAAAATAGACAACTAACAAGGACTTACGGTATAGCACAGGGAACTCTACTCAATACTCTGTTATAACCTATGCAGGAAAAGAATCTGAAATAGAATGGATACATGTACAACTGAAATTAACACAACACTGTAAACCAACTATACTCCAATAAGTCAGTAAAGCAGAACCTCAGGGTAGCATTCCAGCAGACCTGAAGTAACTCAGGGACATAGCCTCTCATATCCAGGGAAAAGGAGCAAAGGACAGATACACATAGACCACAGGGAGCAGGCCTTCCTTGGGCACATGAAGAACAGCAGGGAGGCCTGTGTACAGGGAAGGATGGGAGTAAATGGGCTCCAGTGGAGATGCTAAGATCAGGGAAGGGCATGACATCGACCAGGAGGGTTATAAAGATAATCTAAGCATGCTGGTTTTCATTCTGACACAAGTTGGAAAATTCAGGGAAGATAAAAAGCAAACTGCAGAGGTTTACATTTCAGAAGAATTGCTTTGGTGGCTCTGTGGAGATTCAACTGTACCTTATTTCAGTTATGAGACAGAGATCAAGCTATAATAATAGAATCTACAATAACAGTAATAACAACAAAGTCATACATCTAGAGAGTACTTAATACATGCCGGGTACTATGCTAAACATTTTACATAATTATCTCAGTTTTCATTAA
>SJYA01003327.1:106482-120030 GCA_006410615.1 Neotragus moschatus | reverse complement strand
AAAAAAAAAAAAAAAAAAAAAGCATATCTTTGAATGACTCTTACTGGACCTAACTGAAGGGGTTTTCTGTCCAACAAATAGCAGGATTTGTTTTTACCCAAAAACACATACAAATGTATGGATAATTCAAGTCCTCTATAAACTGCTAGTTTTCAATCCTTAATTACATAATCACTAAGTAACCCCCTTTCTAGCTAAAAACTCCAAATCATCTCCACCATCAGCACAAGTACTTTGTTAATTTCAGTTCAGTTGAGTTCAGTTCAGTCGCTCGGTCGTGTCCAACTCTTTGTGACCCCAAAACCACAGCACGCCAGACCTCCCTGTCCATCACCAATACTTACTGGTAAGTATTATAATTTTGTTGCAACTCATATTTCTGAGAGTCTTGGTTTACATTTAATGAAGCTTTAGTTTTAAAACCTTGCTTCTCAAAGTGTGGTGGTCCATGGACCATAAGCATTGATTTCACCTTAGTTCAGTTCAGTCGCTCTGTCGTGTCTGACTCTTTGCAACCCCATGAATCTCAGCACGCCAGGCCTCCCTATCCATCACCAACTCCTGGTGTTCACTCAGACTCACGCCCATTGAGTCAGTGATGCCATCCAGCCATCTCATCCTCGGTCGTCCCCTTCTCCTCCTGCCCCCAATCCCTCCCAGCATCAGAGTCTTTTCCAATGAGTCAACTCTTCGCATGAGGCGGCCAAAGTACTGGATATGCTAATATACTCCCCAGAACCCCCTCCACCCCAATTCTATTGACTTAGAACATGCAACATCCCCAGGGGCTTCTTATGCAGAATATAGTTTTCATCAGGAGTGAATCCATGGACACGTAACATCAAAAGCATCTGGAGAGATTCTCGGCAGATAAAACTTTGGTAATTTGATTTTTAAATATGTACCCTAGGCGATTATTCAGTTCAGTTCAGTTTAGCGACCCCATGGACTGCAGCACGCCAGCCCTCCCTGTCCATCACCAACGCCTGAAGTTTACTCAAACTCATGTCCATTGAGTCAGTGATGCCATCCAACCATCTTATCCTCCGTGGTCCCCTTCTCCTCTTGCCTTCAATCTTTCCCAGCATTAGGGGTCTTTTCTCTTTGCATCAGGTGGCCAAAGGAGTTTCAGCTTCAGCATCAGTTCATCCAGTGAATATTCAGGACTGATTTCCTTTAAGATTGTCTGGTTTGATCTCCTTGCAGTCCAAGGGACTCTCAAGAGTCTTCTCCAACACCACAGTTCAAAAGCATCGATTCTTCGGCACTCAGCTTTCTTTATAATAAGTTCAACTCTCACATCCATACATGACCACTGGAAACACCATAGCCTTGACTAGATGGACCTTTGTTGGAAAAGTAACATCTCTGCTTTTTAATATGGTTTCTAGGTTGTTCATAACTTTCGTTCCAAGGAGGAAGCATCTTTTAATTTCATGGCTGCAGTCACCATCTGCAGTGATTTTGGAGTCCCCAAAAATAAAGTCTNTATACAGCCTTGACATACTCCTTTTCCTATTTGGACTCAGTCTGTTTGTTCCATGTCCAGTTCTAACTGTTGCTTCCTGACCTGCATACACATTTCTCAAGAGGCAGGTCAGGTGGTCTGGCATTCCCATCTCTCTCAGAATTTTCCACAGTTTATTGTGGTCCACACAGTCAAAGACTTCGGCATAGTCAATAAAGCAGAAATATATGTTTTTCTGGAACTCTCTTGCTTTTTGGAAGACCCAACCAATGTTGGCAATTTGATATCTAGTTCCTCTGCCTTTTCTGAATCAAGCTTGAACATCTTGAACAGTTCACAGTTCGCATACTGTTGAAGCCTGGCTTGGAGAATTTTGAGCATTATTTTGCTAGTGTGTGAGATGAGTGCAATTGTGTGGTAGTTTGAGCATTCTTTGACATTGCGTTTCTTTGAAATTGGAATGAAAACTGACCTTTTCCAGTCCTATGGCCAATGCTGAGTTTTCCAAATTTGCTGGCATATTGAGTGCAGCACTTTCACAGCGTCATCTTTTAGGATTTGAAATAGCTCAAATGGAATTCCATCACCCCCACTAACTTTGTTCATAGTGATGCTTCCTAAGGCCCACTTGACTTCACATTCCAGGATGTCTGGCTCTAGGTGAGTGATCACACCATCGTGATTATCTGGGTCGTGAAGATCTTTTTTATACAGGTCTTCTGCGTATTATTGCCATCTCTTCTTAATGTCTCGTGCTTCTGTTAGGTCCAGACCATTTCTGTCCTTTATTGTGCCCATCTTTGCATGAAATGGTCTCTTGGTAACTCTAATTTTCCTGAAGAGATCTCTAGTCTTTCCCATTCTGTTGTTTTCCTCTATCTGTTTGGATTGATCGCTGAAGAAGGCTTTCTTATCTCTCCTTGCTATTCTTTGGAATTCTGCATTCAGATGCTTATATCTTTCCTTTTCTCTTTTGCTTTTCCCTTCCCTTCTATTCACAGCTATTTGTAAGGCCTCCTCAGACAGCCATTTGCTTTTTTGCATTTCTTTTTCTTGGGGATGGTCTTGATTCCTGTCTCCTGTACAATGTCATGGACCTCCATCCATAGTTCATCAGGCACTCTGTCTATCAGATCAGGATATACTGGTGTAGACTAAAAAATTTAGTCACAACATGAAAGTAGAAAGTTATTTTACTTAACGGAAAATGTTAGGACTTCAGGCCCAGGAGACAGCATCTCAGGTAGCCTTGAGAGTCTGCTCCGAGGAGGCAGAGAAAGGAATCAGGATATACAGAAGTTTGCAACAAAGGGGGCAGGCAGTCTGAACACTAAAAATTACTGGTAATTAGGGAAAACCAAATATCTCAAGGAATTTAGCACTCTTCTATGTATCGGAAGATACAAGAGTCCCAAAATTATTCATAGTTGTTAGATCCTTTTTTATTGAGGTGGTAGGAGATATTCCATTTCACACTGGACAAAGGGGTGATTCATATCCCAGGCAGGATGAAGCAGGATAGCATAAGATTACATTACAGTACTCAGAATGGAGTGTAATTTAAAACTAATGAATTGGAACTTCCCTGGTCATTCAGTGGCTAAGACTGAGTTTTTTTCCTGGGTTTGACCCCTGCTGGCACCCCACTCCGGTACTCTTGCCTGGAAAATCCCATGGATGAAGCAGCCTGGTAGGCTGCAGTCCATGGGGACGCTGAGGGTTGGACATGACTGAGTGACTTCATTTTCACTTTCATTTTCATGCATCGGAGAAGGAAATGGCAACCCACTCCAGTATTCTTGCCTGGAGAATCTCAGGGACGGGGGAGCCTGGTGAGCTGCCGTCTCTGGGGTCACACAGAGTCAGACACGACTAAAGTGACTTAGCAGCAGCAGCAGCAGCAGGCAACTAGATCCCACATGCTGTAACTAAGAGTTTGCATGCCGCAAGTAAAGTGTGCAGCAAAAGGAAAAGATCCTGAGTACCGCAACTAAGACCCAGCACAGCCACATAAATAAATATTAAACACACACACACACAAAAAAAATGTTTGCTAAAAATAAATAAAACTAATGAAATACTTCTAAATGACCTAATATTGTATAGACAGTCCCCGAAATCTATCACTTCGTTTGTCTGCCTCATAGTGTACAGTTAGGTCAATGTCCCACTGAAGTTTGCACTGGTGTGAAACCATCTGATGTATTTAGTCCATTTGGGTGTAACATTTTAAAAACAAATAGTCAATCATGTTTATCAGTTTATGTTATCCCAAGCATTTCTTATATGTTCATGATATATAATAGTTGATCAACAAATATTTAATATCCAGGAAAAAAACTAATGAATTACTTACTTTGAGCATTTTCTACTTAATCTTGTTTTTTTTTTTTTTTTTTGGACCATGGTTGACCACAAATAACTGAAACCATAAATAAGGAGAGATTACTGTCTGTCACCTCAAAAATGCCACTCTGCACATAGGTTATTTTAAATTGAAGGTATCTGAAAAACAGTTGATGAAAGAAGGACTCTGATCCTCATTTGTTCCCCTGAAAGCAGGAGATAAATCTCCCTAAGAAAGGCATGCTTCCTGTACCAAGAGGGTAGAATACATTTTACCATGAGACACAAAAAGTTTAGGGCCAAGAAGGATGTATAAACAAACCCTGTTTCTTCTTCAAGACTTACTACCCCTAATCCAAATCCCGTTGTTATGTCAATTCAACCAGAAACACAAATATATAGTTTCTTTGTGTGAAAGATACAAAAGCTTCCTGCTCTCATCATTTCTTTGAATCTCATATATTTGTGATGCTCCAATACAAACACTGAATTTGTTTTTCTGATGTTTATCTTTTTCTTACAAGGGGAACTCAGGGAAGGACCAAGAGGGAAAACTACTTTTTCTCTCCTGCTCCATCCATGCCACTTTGTTACACATTTTCACTCATTTTATCCCTAACTAAACTTTAATTCTTATTTATTTTCCAAATTACACTGAACATAGCTTAATTGAAATTCCCTTTGAATGAAGTGAGCAGTGGCCCTCCCAGGTGATGGCCAATTGTTAACCCAGTGACTTCTGGGCAGCCCATCATCCAGTTTCATGTAAAATCAAGTCCTACTAAAGGACCTGAAGTTTCCCAACGTCCCAAGTTGCCATATCTAATTGCAATAACACTTTGACAATCTCATAGGATTGCCCACCTCTACCAACTGACTCCTTCATTTTACTAGTTGTTTAGAATATAAGATTCCACCACTGTCCTTAAAGGATTACTGTTTTTATATGTTAAATTCCACAGGCAGGTCCTGAATACTTCACATTCCCAGTATTAAAGCTGTGCTTTACAAAGAGTAGGTAGTCACTGAAGATTGGGGGAATAAATGATTCAGTGAGTGTGAGGTCCAATTTATTAACATTTATTTCTTACACACTGTTGAAAGAACTATAAAATTCATGTACATTTCATTTACTTTTACAAAACAAGAACCAAAAGGGATAAGAATGCCTTAATATCTTTAGACTTTCTTCTCTTTCCTTATTCATCCAAACTATCTTAATACTGATCCATCACATTTCTAAGAGAGTGTGTATAGCAATGCCATATTCTTATTACAAGTGACAAAGTAAGACGGTTTCACAATTTGTTCTATGAAACAACAAAATTCTTACCTTAAACCTCATTATAACATTAACTGTGTGACCAGTATCATTCAAAAACTTGAAGATTTTGAAGGCAATTAAATCTATATTGAAAGAAACAACAGGGACTTTCCTGGTAGCCTGGTGGTTAAGACTCCATGCTTCCATCACAAGGGCATGGGTTCGATTTCTAGTAAGAGAAAGAAGATCTCACGTGCTATGCAGTGTGGCCAAAGAAATAATAAAAATTCATTTAAAAAATAAACAAAAGAAACAATAGTTGAATAGTACATACATCAAAAATAGATAACTAATGAGACCAAAATAAATTTAAAAAATTTAAAAATTAAACATACAAAATAGGAAGACATAGGCATAAATACTGTCTTCCTTTCAGCCCCACCTCAGAGATAAATTCTACAAACACTAACTGCCTTTTTCAACAATGCATGAAGAAACTATCCCTGACTCATCTAGCTGTTGGAAAAGCTGCTAGCCTTGGCACTAGAACTTGTAGTGGCAACTTCTGACTCAGGCTCTCTCTTCTTCACCTTGCAGAGCATCCTCATACTGAGATGTGAAAGAACTTGGGTCAGTCACATTGACTTTGGCCAGAAACTCCAGGACCTTAATCTTGGTGGTTTCAGCATGAGCTCTGGGCATCAACAGGAACTCAAATCCTGCAGGATCAGTGTTGAACACCTGCCAGTATTCCAGATATTTTTCCTTCACAAGATCTTCAGTGATGAGCTTCCTGGGCTCCCCAAAGATGAAGTGATTCATCCCAGAATATATTCCAGTCATGTTAAGAACTTCCCAGGCTTTGTCTTCTGTGGCACAGTTGCCCTTCATGAAGATCACATTCAGGATAAGTATCAGGATGTCGGTCTCGGGCAGGCTCCCTTCACTGTGCTTTATCCCATCATAGGTGAGGCCCAATTTGATGAGGAGGTGATAGCAGTGATTGGTACGATCCACTTCTATCAGATCAAGGCCAAAGAGCATCTCCATGCATTCAGAGGCTCTCAGGAAGATCTCAGGGAAGTGGACTTCACACTTGTTGATGATAATCTTCAACACATCTGCCTTTATTTTCAACTCTTTCATTTGATACTTAAGCAGCAGGAAATTCACCAGCAAATTCACTTCCTCATCTAGAGCATATATAGGCACACTCCTGGGGTCTAGCAGAGCCAGTGAAGTGCCTGGACTACTCTCTTCTTCCTGGGTCATGTAGCCCTCTTCTGATTTGATGGGTGAGGTGGCTGTAATGGCAGTGGAATATGAACAGAAACTGACAACTTTCAGGAGTACTGGGAATACCAGCACCAGGATACTCCTTCAAATGGCCAGGCATTAGAAGATGGGAGGAGAGATGGGTCTCCTTCAGTGCCTTGGAGACCTGTGCAACCTCCAGGGACTGAGACTTGATGCAGATCTGAAGGCATTGACCATGGGAGCATTGTGGACTCTCTGGATGCTGAGGCACGATGACTCTTGCTGGTAACAGACAAGAGTATTGCCAAGAAGGAAAACAAACGGGAAGCACCACCTAAGCGAAAGAAAGCAGATGAGAGTGACCTCATCTGGTAAGCTCCACTGTGCTGGTTCAGATAAAATCTGCCTCCAGTGGACTTCTAACAACAGTGCTAAATGGCTTCATGGGTCGCTTGACTCGATGGCGAATAAGTCTCCAAAAACAGAAAGGAGGAAATGTGAATATTCCTCAGGGTACAGTCAGCCCACTCAAGTGGATAATTCTCAGGGATCACAATAGGAAATTGTGAGTGGGCTCTGTAGAGCCACTTCTGTTTGGAAGAGTGTGGTTCTGCTAGTCCTTCCTCAGGTCACACTTTGTCATTGGACAAGGCTTTGGTCACCTCCTCTATACTAATAAGGCTGTCCCTTTAAGACCAAAATCACATCCCCTAAGACAATTGAAAGATGCTTACTCCTTGGAAGAAAAGTTATGGCCAACCTAGATAGCATATTGAAAAGTAGAAACGTTATTTTGCCAACAAAGGTCCGTCTAGTCAAGGCTATGGTTTTTCTAGTGGTCATGTATGGATGTGAGAGTTGGACTGTGAAGAAAGCTGAGCACCGAAGAATTGATGCTTTTGAACTGTGGTGTTGGAGAAGACTCTTGAGAGTCCCTTGGACTGCAAGGAGATCCAACCAGTCCATTCTGAAGGAGATCAGCCCTGGGATTTCTTTGGAGGAAATGATGCTAAAGCTGACACTCCAGTACTTTGGCCACGTCATGTGAAGAGTTGAGTCACTGGAAAAGACTCTGATGCTGGGAGGGACTCAGGGCAGGAGGAGAAGGGGACGACAGAGGATGAGATGGCTGGATGGCATCACTGACTTGATGGGGGTGAGTCTCAGTGAACTCCGGGAGTTGGTGATGGACAGGGAGGTCTGGCATGCTGCAATTCATGGGGTCTCAAAGAGTCAGACACGACTGAGTGACTGAACTGAACTGAACTGAACTGAAGACAATTGAGAGGCAAGTGTGGTGTTACTTCCTTGAGAAACCCAACCTGGGTTTTCCCAGAGTAGACAGCAGAGCTAGATTCTGTGCATGTTATCAGTATTTCAGTGTCCTCCGCATTCTCACTCATTTGCCTTGCTTTAAATCCAGGCAATTCCTGGAATGTCTTTTTATGCTAGTATGAGAATCTTCCTCAGAACAAAACCTCCATCTACTGAGATCTGGAGAAGGGCATTAGGGCACCTGAAAGCCCTCTCTGTAGCCTCTCAGCAGTGTCAATGGAGCAGGGTTGCACTTTTTGTGATCCTGACTTTCCTTCAGTTATCATTAAGGGTCCTTCTCTTGACTATTGGTGGGCCTTTAGGTCTGACCATTCTGCAAACTGATGTCAATCCCTCTGCATACAAGAATGCCTTATCATTCTGAGTTACTCCAGGATATAATGCAGAAAGACACTCCATCCACCTCCACAAGGGCTTCCCTGTGCCAGTAGCAAAAGCTAGACACTGAGGAGGAAAAAAGGGGTGGCCTCTGCCTATATAACTTTAGGGCTGATAACAGGGGAAGGACTCTTTGAAGTCCCCTCCATCTTGGGTTGATTAGTCCCACACTTCTCACATCTGCTTCTCAAACTGGGTTCTGGTTGGTAATGTTCCTGCTCTATCTACTGCTTGAGGCCCCCCTCCAATCAAGGCTTCATCTTGGTGAAACCCCAAACTGGAAGTGAGGAGAACCTCATGACAGGACGTGGAGAGCTGACAAGAGGAGCAGACACTGTGCACATCCTCTTTCCTGGGGTCAGAGGATTCCCTAAGAAATCACTTGGGGTCCTCATTGGGATTCCTGCATAGTCTGAGATGCCTTCCTGTGGTGACATGACACCACCTGCCCCAGACTAAGTCTTCCACTCCCTCAGACTACAACAGCCAAGCAAATCAACAGCACTTCCAGCCAACCCCTGCCGGGGGCCTCCCAGGGCCAATAGTCCTGCAAAGGCTGTGATTCACTGCTATTCTGGGGAGTGGGGGGTGGGGTGGAGGGGCTGGGTGTGTGGGTCCCCACAAGACTCACTCAGGGAACTCTGCTTTTGGACCTGTAGGTCAGGGACCCTGAGCCCTGTGCACAAAGGCCACCACCTCAATCAGACTGCCAAACAGGAAGTGTGTGGTAGTTCAGCCTGAACCTGCTTGTGTCTCCCAGGGTTGGGGTGGAGCTCTCATCAGGTGGGTGCATTCCTTTCTGGGGTAGGTGATCCCCTCAGTCCTCATTTAGAGGCTCACCTGACACCTGATGACACCTGGGGTTCCTCCGGTTGCTGACTGGAGTCCGCACCTCAGATTCAAGCTCTCATAGCCTTGCTTTCTGCAGGTGCAAGTCAGGGGCTGTGACTTCCTGTGACCCCTGCCCTGGCATCATCACGGCCACCAGCAGGGGTGGGCACATAACACCCGACACTCAGTTTCAGAGCAGAGGTGGCTGTAGGTCTTGTATGCAGTCCTCACATTGGGTTCTGCCAAGCCCCTGATGCCTCCTTTTGTTGAGCTGATGTCTTGACCCTCAACTCATTGCCAAGGTTGTCTTGCCCCTGAGAACCCTGAAGAGTAACTGAGGGCGTGTCTCAGCCTGACAGCCTTGACCGGGGCTTTTAGGGTGAAAGCAGCCACTAGCCCATCTGCGTGTGATCCCCCTTTATTCTCTGTTGTTGTCCTCCTGTGTTCTCATTCACGGAATTCTCTTTTTTGGCTCGTTTTTCATGACTTAAGGCCTTCTGGGAAATGTCTGATTTCAGCAAAGCCTTGATGAGTTCACTTACTGCAGTCCTTGCAGTGCTTGGAAGGAGTCATGTTCCAGCCTCAATGGAAAAGGGGAAGTTGGAGCACAAGGCAGGCAGGGGCCAGGTCGGAGGGTGGGCTGTCAGAGAAAAGTGACTGCCATCTATTTCTGCTTTCACCAGTAAGACAGCCTCTTTCATACTTTATCCACCAAAAAGTGTGCTTTGTACAAGGAGGGACTGAGATTAACGATTTTGAAATCTCCTGTTTTGTGAAGTTGTTCATACCCCTATATACAGAAATCGTATGCAGATGATAAATATTATCTCTTTATTTGCATTTTTATACTTCTGCTTTATTTTTCTATTTTTATTGTTGTAGCTTTGTTTTCTAGTCCACTTTAAAACAATGGCTTAAACATTTTCTTGAATCTCCTCTTCTACTTTGTTTTTGTATCAAGGAGAGCATGCTTGTTAGAATGTGTGGAGTAGTTTCAAACATTTTTGTGTGATTTGGAAAAGTTTACATAACATGCTGATTAGTTTTTCCTGATTATATGGTGCAAGTAGCCTCTAGATCTGATGCAAACTATGTGGCTTTGGCTTGGTATTTTAGGTTGTGATTGCTGATCTCAATTTTATGTTTATAATCGGCCTACTCTTCACTTTATGTTTTGCTGAAAAATAGCCTTTACCTTGGGTGTTCAAAATTAAAGGCATGATCATTTCACATATAAATTCTCTGCCATTTAGTATAGTACACAAAACAGTACTATGAACACTATTTCCCTGGCACTCATCATAACCATCATCAATAGTTATAAGTCCGATTAGATCAGTACTTTTTTGGCCAATATGTTTGTTTTTCTGACAAGAGCATGCCCCAAATGGTATTATATTTCCATTGGGAGTTGTTGTTCAGTTGCTAAGTTGTGTTGAACTCTTCACAACCTGATGGACTGCATCACACCAGGCTTCCCTGTCCTTCACTATGTCCCAGAGTTTGAGCCATCTAACCATCTTATCCTCTGTTACCCTCTTCTCTTTTTGCCTTCAATGTTTCCCAGCATCAGGGTCTTTTCCAGCAAGTTGGCTCTTTGCATCAGGCAGCCAAAGTATTGGAGCTTCAACTTCAGCATGGGTCCTTCCAATGAATATTCAGGGTTGATTTCCTTTAGGACTGACTTGTTTTATCCCCCTGTGGTCCAAGGAACACTCAAGAGTCTTCTCTAGCACCACAATTTGAAGGCATCAATTCTTCAGTGTTCAGCCTTCTTTATGGTCCAGTTCTCACATCTGTACATGACTATGGGGAAAATAATATCTTTCATTATACTGGCCTTTTGTTAGCAAAGTGATGTCTCTGCCTTTTAATATGCTATCTAGGTTTGTCATAGCTTTCCTTCCAACGAGCAAGCATCTTTTAATTTCATGGCTGGAGTCACAATCTTCAGTAATTTTGGAAGGCAAGAAGATAAAATCTGTCACTGTTTCCATATTTTCCCCATCTATTAGCCATGAAGTGATGGGGCTGGATGCCATGGTTTTAGTTTTCTGGACGTTGAGTTTCAAGCCAGCTCTTTTAGTCTCCTCTTTCATGCTCATCAAGAGGCTTTATAGTTCCTCTTCACTTTTTGCCATTAGAGTGGTATCATCTGGATATCTGAGATTGTTGATATTTCTCCCATCAGTCTTGATTCCAGCTTGTGATTCATCCAGCCAAGCATTTCTCATGATGTACCCTGCATATAGGTTAAATAAACAGGGTGACAATGTAGAGCCTTGATATATTCCTTTCCTAATTTTGAACCAGTCTGTTGTTCCATATAAGGTTCTAACTGTTGCTTCTTGACATGCACACAGGTTTCTCAGGAGACAAGTAAGGTGGTCTGGTATTCTCATCTCTTTAAGAATTTTCCACAGTTTGTTATGATCCACACAGTCAAAGGCTTTAGCATAGTCAATGAAGCAGAAGTAGATGTTTTCCTGAAATTCCCTTGCTTTCTCTATGATACAATGGATGTTGGCAATTTGATCCCTAGTTCCTCTGCCTTTCCTAAAGCCAGCTTGTACATCTGGAAGTTCTTGGTTCATGTACCGCTTGAAGCCTAGCCTGAAGGATTTTGACCATAACCTTACTAGCATGTGAAATGAGCACAACTGTGTGGTAGTTTGAGCATTCTTTGGCATTGCCCTTCTTTGAGATTGGAATGAAAACTCACCTTTGCCAGTTCTGTGGCCACTGCTGAGTTTTCCAAATTTGCTGACATATTGAGTGGAGCATTTTAACACCATCATTTTAGGATTTGAAATAGCTCAACTGGAATTCCATCACCTCCAGTAGCTTTGTTTGTAGTAATGCTTCCTAAGGTCCACTTGACTTCACACTCTAGGATGTCTAGATAACCACACCACTGTGGTTATCCTGGTCATTAAGACCTTTTTAATATAGTTCTTCTGTGTGTTCTTGCCACCTCTTCTTAATCTTTTTTGCCTCTATTAGGTCCTTATTATTTCTGTCCTTTATTGTGCCCATCCTCGCACAAAATGTTCTTTTGATATCTCCAACTTTCTTGAAGAGATCTCTAGCCTTTCCCATTTAATGTAATTTTCCTCTACATCTTTGCATTTTTCATTGAAGAAGGCCTTTTTATCTCTCTTTTCTATTCTTTGGAACTCTGCATTCAGTTGGGTATATTTTTTGCTTTCTCCCTTGCTTTTCGCTTCTCATCTTTCCTCAGCTATTTGTAAAGCCTTCTCAGACAACCACTTTGCCTTCTTTCATTTCTGTTTCTTTGGAATGGTTTTGGTTACTGCTTCCTGTATAATGTTATGAACCTCTGTTCATAGTTCTTCAGGCACTCTGTCTTCTAAATCTAACCCTTGAATCTATTTGCCACCTCTGCTGTATACTCATAGGGGATTTATTTAGGTCATACATGAGTGGCCTAGTGGTTTTCCCTAATTTCTTCAATTTAAGCCTGAATTTTGCAATAAGCAGCTGATGATCTGAGCCATAGTCAGCTCCTGGTCTTGTTTTTGCTCACTGTATAGAGCATCTCCATCTTCAGCTGCAAAGACTATAATCAATCTGATTTCAGTATTGACCAGTTGGTGATGTCCATGTATAGAGTTGTCTCTTGTGTTGTTGGAAGAGGGTGTTTGCTATGACCAGTGAGTTCTTTTAGCAAACTCTGTTAGCCTTTTCCCTGCTTCATTTTGTACTCCAAGGTCAAACTTGCCTGTTACTACACGTATCTCTGGATTTCCTATATTTGCATTCCAATCTCCTCTAATGAAAAAGGATGTCATTTTTGGTTTTAGTTCTAGAAGGTCTTATAGGTCTTCATATAATTGGTCAACTGCAGCTTCTTCAGCATCAGTGGTTGGGGCATAGCCTTTGATTAGTGTGATATGGAATAGCTTGCTTGGAAACAAATTGAGATCATTCTGTTGTTTTTGAGATTGCACCCAAGTACTGCATTTCAGACTCTTGTTGACTATGAAGACTACTACATTTCTTCTAAGAGATTCTTGCCCATAGTAGTAGATATAATGGTTATCTGAATTAAGTTTGCCCACGTCCTCCATTTTAGTTCATTGATTGCTAAGATGTTGATGTTCACTCTTGCCATCTCCTGTTTGACCACCTTCAATTTACCTCGATGTATAGACCTAACATTCCAGGTTCCTATGCAGTATTGTTCTTTATAGCATCAGACTTTACTTTCAACATCAGGCACATCCACAACTAAGTGTCATTTCCAATTTGGCCCAGCCACTTCATTCTTTCTGGAACTATTAGTAATTGCCCTCAAGTCTTTCCCAGTAGCATAGTGGACACCTTCTGACCTGGGGTGGGGGAGCTCATCTTCTGGTGTCATATCTTTCTGCCTTTTCATACTGCTCATGTTCACGGGGTTCTTCATACAGGAATACTAGAGTGGTCTGCCATTCCCTCCAGGAGTTATATCATGTCTGTGTCTTCCTTTATTATGATCTTCACACTCTGATAATTATGACCATTCTCCATTCTCCACTACCAGCTACAGAATGGTAATTTTCTCATTCTATCAATATCATATCTTTAAATAATTAAGAGAAGTTTTCTATAGGCCAAAACCTTTCCTTGTGGCCACTTTTTGCTGAGGTATTGTTTTAAAATACTT
>SJYA01003327.1:76539-97283 GCA_006410615.1 Neotragus moschatus | reverse complement strand
AAAGTAATGTCTCTACTTTTGAATATGCTGTCTAGGTTGGTCATAACTTTTCTTCCAAGGAGTAAGCATCTTTTAATTTCATGGCTGCAGTCACCATCTGCAGTGATTTTGGAACCCCAAAAATAAAGTCTGCCACTGTTTCCCCATCTATTTCCCATGAAGTGATGGGACCAGATGCCATGATCTTCATTTTCTGAATGTTGAGCTTAAGCCAACTTTGAGAAACACAAATCAAAACCACAATAAGGTATCATCTCACACTAGTTAGAATGACCATCATCAGCAACTCTACAAGTAATACGTGCTGGAGAGGTTGCAAAGACAAGGAAATCCCTACACACTACTGGAATAAATGTAAATTTGTATGGCCACTGTGGAAAATGGTATGGAAGTTTTTTAAAAATACTAAAAATAGAGCTACCATATGATGTAGTAATCCCACTCTTGGGTATGTACACAGAAAATAAAACAAAACCTCTAATTTGAGAAGATACACATATCCCCAGTGTTCATAGCAGCATTGTTTATAATAGCTAAGACATGAAAACAACCCATGTCTATCAACAGATAATTGGTTTACAAAGAGTATACATACATACATACATACATACACACACACACAGACACACACACAGACACACACACATGAACAATAGAATATCATTCAGCCATAAATATGAAATATCATTTGCAGCAATATGAATAGACTTATATTACATGAAGGAAGTCAGAGAAAGACAAATACTTTATGAAAGTGATTATATGTGTAATCTAAAGAGTAATACAAATGAATCTCTATGAAAAACAGAAACTGACTCACAGACATAGAAAACAAATTTGTTACCAAAGGGGAAGGGAGGGAAGAAAAATTGGAAATATGGGATTAATAGAAACTACAAAAAAAAAGATAAGCATCAAGAATTCACTGTATAGCACAGGGAACTATATTTAATATCTTGTAATAACATACAAGAGGAAAAAAATCTGAAAAAATCTATATGTTGTGACCATTTACAGTTAAATGAAAATATGGTATAATAAACTTTTCTCATATACAGCATTTACTTAAGAATCTCAGATACAGGGGTTTATTATAAACTGTTCTGTTAATATGTCTTTCTTTTTACAGAAACTCTTTCAGATTCAAAGCACTCTTCAAAATACTTTCCTAATACGTGAGAAATTAAACATAGTCTATTGGAATTAGTAGCAATGAAAAATTCTTCAACAATTCTGAAACTTTAAAACTACTTGGAAGTTTAGTAAGCCACCACCACAGTGCAGTGTGACCCCAAACAGATGAGCACAATGACATTTGATACTCATGAAATGTACCTGACTAAAACATATTTGACAAGTTAGTCTTGCTAGTAGAATGATTGGTATATTTGTCAGGATCCTCTAGAGAAACAAAATAGAATATATACAGATACAGAATCCAGAAAGAAATTTATTATGAGGGACTGGCTCATGCATTTATGAAGGTTGTGAAGTCCCACAATTTGTTATCTGCAAAATGCAGACTCAGAAAAGCTGGTGACATAATTCCAGTCCAAACCTGAAGACCTGAGAAGCAGAGGAGCCAATGGTGTGTGCCCAGTTCAAGGAATGCTAGAGAGCAATGGACACCAATTTCTGAAGGCAGAAAAGATGGGCATTTCAGCTCAAGCAGAGAGCAAACTCACCCTTCCTCCAAATTTTAATTCTATTAAGGCCATCAGTGGATTGGATGATGCCCACATACAAAGGCAAAAGCCATCTCCTTCACTCAGGTTACCAGTTCAAATGCTAATCTCTTCTAGAAACACAGACACAACTATCTGGGCATCTTGTAGTCCATTCAAGTTGACATATAAAATTAACCAGCTCAAGTGGAACGCATTTAGAAAATGATACCACAAAACCATTGCCATGGGATTGAAAAAGTGCACAGACAAGAAATAAATATAAAAGCATTTCACAGGTATCACAAGTAGCTGATCTACTTATTTTTCTGGATTTTGTGGTGCTTGCAGTATTTATCAGCTTTCAAAATCTATAACTGTTGTGGTTTCATTTCCCATTTTCAATACAGTCCTTTTAATACCTAATATTTTAGTTTCAATTCTATATTCTCTTCTCCCAAAAAGGCTGTGCAAATCATACAAGTTTCAAGCCCCCAAAACTTGATTTCACCTGATCACAAGTGTGAGAACAGTTTTACTTACCTTTATTACAACATCTACTGCATAGTTAAGCTCATGAACAGAACTGCCAATCTTCCAGATACATACTTTGCTTTTCATCTCATAGCTCTTTCATTGCTACTGTTGGGACAAGGATGTGCTAGGCTGAAAGCAAAGAGAGATGGTATAGTCAAGTCTGTGATTTAAGTAAGTGACTTGTGAGCAATGTAAATATACCATAGTAAATGTTGTAAAAATGTTGATATTGATTTCACTTTTTTCAGTCCATTTTGTAATATGTTTATAGGAGCACTGAATGACAGTTTTCACATTTTAAGCTGTACATAGTTTTTTTTATAACCAACAAAGAGAATCTATCATGTTTGCATCACTACAGTGACAAACATTAATATAGGGGATAGAATATTAGCTTTGAATCAGGAAGATTTTGTTCAAAACTGGGTTCTACCTCATTTTGCTCTGAGTAAGTTGTTTAGTTCCTGAACTTTTTACTATCTATCAAATGTGAATTAAAAATAGCTATCTGGTAGAATGGTTCAGAATGT
Source organism: Neotragus moschatus (assembly GCA_006410615.1). Classification (NCBI taxonomy): domain Eukaryota; kingdom Metazoa; phylum Chordata; class Mammalia; order Artiodactyla; family Bovidae; genus Neotragus; species Neotragus moschatus. The sequence goes on along the minus strand of SJYA01003327.1, from coordinate 94,552 downwards.
TAAAATATATTTTATAAACGATTTCAATACTTTATTCCCTACTTTCTTCAATTTAAGTATGAATTTTGCAATAAGGAATTCATGATCTGATCCACAGTCAGCTCCCGGTCTTGTTTTTGCTGACTGTATAGAGCTTCTCCATCTTTGGCTGCAAAGAATATAATCAATCTGATTTCGGTGTTGACCATCTGGTGATGTCCATGTAGAATCTTCTCATGTTGTTGGAAGAGGGTGTTTGCTATGACCATTGTGTTCTCTTGGCAAAACTCTGTTAGCCTTTGCCCTGCTTCATTTTGCACTCCAAGGCCAAATTGGCCTCTTACTCCAGGTATCTCTTGACTTCCTACTTTTGCATTCCAGTTCCCTATAATGAAAAGGACATCTTTTATGGGTGCTAGTTCTAGAAGGTCTTGTAGGTCTTCATAGAAGTGTTCAGCTTCTTCAGCATTACTGGTTGGGGAATAGACTTGGATTACTGTGATATTGAATGGTTTGCCTTGAAAACAAATAGAGATCATTCTGTCATTTTTGAGATTGTACCCAAGTACTGCATTTCGAATTCTTTTGTTGATGGTGACTGTAGCCATGAAATTAAAAGATGCTTGTCAAGGGAGAACAAGATGGTGGAGGAGTAGGTGAATGTGGAATACATCTCTCTCCACAGATACATCAGGAATACACCTTCAGACAGAGAAGTGCATGCAGAACAACAGCTGAGAGTGGACAGGAGTACCTGACCAGCAGAAAAGAATACGTGCTGCTGCTAAGTCACTTCAGTCGTGTCCGACTCTGTGTGACCCCATAGACGGCAGCCCACCAGGCTCCCCCATCCCTGGGATTCTCCAGGCAAGAATACTGGAGTGGGTTGCCATTGCCTTCTCCAATGCATGAAAGTGAAAGCGAAAGTGAAGTTGCTCGGTCGTGTCTGACTCTTAGTGACCCCATGGACTGCAGCCCACCAGGCTCCTCTGTCCATGGGATTTTCCAGGCAAGAGTACTGGAGTGGCGTGCCATTGCCTTCTCTAAAAAGAATACATAGACCTATGCGAAACTCGAGATCAAACCCTGAGCCTTTGGAGTGGGAGTACTGAATCCAAGACTCTGGACTACCAGAGAACTAACCCTAGGGGGTATCAAATAATGAGAACTCACACAAAGGAAACCACTGTAATACAAGATCCGGCATCACCCAACCACCAATAGTACCCTGTGTAGGATGCCTCATCTAAACAACAAACAAAACAAAAATACAAACCCAATCATCAGCAGACAGGATTACCACCTCACTCAGCCTTGCTCATCAGAGGAAAAACAAACAAACAAGCAAAAACTCAGCACAAATCTCACCCTATAAGAAGCTTACACAAACCACTGAACCAAACTTAGAGGGCAGAAACCAAAAGGAAGAAAGAATTCAACCTTGAAGACTGGGAGAAGGAGACCTCAAACACAATAAGCTAAAACAAATAATAATGAAAAGGCAGAGAAATACTACACAAAGGAAGGAACAAACGTGAAATACAGAAGTCCAAATAAATGAAGAGGAAATAGGTAAACTACCAGACAAAGAATTCAGAATAATGATAGTAAGGATGATCAAAAACCTTGAAAGCAAAATGAAGAAAAATGCAAGAATCAATTAACAAAGACCTAGAAGAATTAAAGAATAAACATGCAGAGACAAACAACACAATTACTGAAATTAAAAATACTGTAGCAGCAGAAGGAATCAATAGTAGAATATCTGAAGCAGAAGAACGAATCAGTGAGCTGGAAGATAAAATGGCGGAAATAACTTCTAAAGAGCAGAATAAAGTAAAAAAGAATGAAAAGAACTAAGTATAGTCTCAGAGGCCTCTGCGGCCATATCAAATGCACCAACATTCAAATAATAGGAGTCCCAGAAGAAGAGGAGAAAAAAGAAAGGGTTTGAGAAAATTTTTGAAAAAATTATAGTTGAAAATTTCCCCACTATGGAAAAGGAAATAGTCCTTTTCAAGGACTAGAGGCACAAAGAGTCTCAGACAGGATAAACCCAAGGAGAAACATGCCAAGATGCATACTAATCAAACTAGGAAAGACTAAACACAAATAAAGAATATTAAAAGTAGCAAGGGTGAAGCAATAAGTAACATACAAGGGAAACCCCATATGCTTAACAGCTGATCTTTCAGCAGAAACTCACAGGCCAGAAGAGAATGGCAGGATATATTTAAAGTCCTGAAAGGGAAGTATCTACAACCTAGATTACTGCACCTGGCAATGATCTCATTCAAAATTGATGGAGAAATCAAAAGCTTTTCACACAAGCAAAAGTTAAGAGAATTCAGTACCACCAAACCAGCTTTACAACAATGTTAAACAGACTTATATAGTCAAGAAATACAAGACAAGAGAAAAGATTTACAAAATCAACCCCAAACAATTAAGAAAATGGCAATAGCGACAATTACTTTAAATTTAAATGGATTAAATGCTCCAACCAAAAGACACAGACTGGCTGAATGGATACAAAAACAAGACCCATACATATGCTGTTTACAAGAAACACACTTTAGACCTAAATACACAGATAGACTGAAGGTGAGAGGATGGAAAAATGGATTCCATGTAAATGGGAAGCAAAAGAAAGCTGGAGGAACAATCCTCATATTAGACAAAATAGACCTTAAAATAAAGATTATAAGAGCTAAGGAAGGACACTACATACTGATCAAGGGATCAATCCAAGAGGAAGACATAACATTTGTAAAAATCTATGCACCCAACATAGGAGCACCTCAATACATAAGACAAACACTAACAGACATAAAAGGAGAAGTTNATATGGGAGGGAGGTTCAAAAGAGAGGGGATAAATGTATACCCATGGCTGATTCGTGTTGATGTTTGACAGGAAACAACAAAATTCTGTAAAGCAATTATCCTTCAATTAAAAAATAAATATTAAAAAAAAAAGATGTTTGTTCCTTGGAAGAAAAGCTATGACCAACCTAGACAGCATATTAAAAAGCAGAGACATTACTTTGCCAACAAAGGTCCATCTAGTCAATGCTATGGTATATCTAGTAGTCATGTGTGGTTGTGAGAGTTGGACTATAAAGAAAGCTGAGCACCAAAGAATTGATCCTTTGAACTTTTGTGTTGGAGAAGACTCTTGAGAGTTCCTTGGACTGCAAGGAGATCAAACTAGTCAATCCTAAAGGAAATCAGTCCTGAACATTCATTCGAAGGACTGATGCTGAAACTGTAATATTTTGGTCACCTGATGTGAAGAACTGACTCATTGGAAAAGACCCTGATGCTGGGAGAGATTGAAGGCAGGAGGGGAAGGGGACAACAGAGGATGAGGTGGTTGGATGGCATCACCGACTCAATGGACATGACTTTGTGCAAGCTGTGGGAGTTGGTGGTGGACAGGGAGGCCTGGTGTGCTGCAGTCAATGGGATTGCAAAGAGTTGGACATGACTGAGCGACTGAACTGAACTGAATACTTGGTTCTGACCCCTGATAGGCATTGATGTAATAAATTCTGGTTGTTATTATTATCAAAAATTCTTTCCATCATGGAAGATAATTATTGAGTCATCTTATTATCACCCTGTATCTGCAGAGCAGGGATGTCCCTAGTATTTAGGTGGAAGCAAAGGTTTACTTACTACAGGTTACCACATAATTCTTTTACCTCTGTCCTGGAAAATAGTTTTATGTTAAGTTACCAGTGAAGAAGACATTTTGACAAGATCATCTAACTAGAATAATTTCTACCATTATAAGCAATTAAAGTTGCTCTGCTGTTTTGATGCCTAGCTTCTACTTTTAGCATAGAAGTAAGTGACTTGTGAGTAATGTAAATATAACTTTTATAACTGCTGTGATTTCTTTTCCCATTTTCAATATAGTCCGTCCTTTTAATATCTAATCTTTTAGTTTCAATTTTATATTCTCTTCTCTTAAAAAGGCTGTGCAAATCATACAAGTTTCAGGCCCCAGAAAAACTGACTGCACCTGATCACAAGTCTGGTATTATCAAAATTTATAGTATGTCATACTGTCTTATTCTTGGCAGGCCAGTGGTTGGTGCTCTACAAAATGGCTAAACATCAGTTCACATGATTAAGACTCAATGAATTAACTGTAGCTGAGTAACACAATATTGACTGTAGCTATAACAATATAGCCACCATGTAAATATGTTTATACAATATCTGTAGGTCAATCAAAACTTATGCCATTGGGTCAAGTTTCATTCCTTCTTATAAAAGATTTTATCTTAGGCCCAGGTAGCCATATTTGGGGCAAATGATTATGTGGCTACAGCTGATTGGATCAAGAGTAGACAGCTGACAACCTGAATACCTTTCTGGGGCATTTGGAGTGAGAATATTTTAGGCTGTATCTGCAGATATCAGACCTGCCATAATGAATCAAGACTAGACTTGGCAGTATAGATGTTTAAAGCCCTATGCAGATCAAAGTAATGGGGTAGCAAATCCTAAGTATTTTCAGGGCAAGTTAGCTTAGAAAGGAGCCTGGGGTAGGCTTGCAGGATAAAAACAAAGGTATAGTACACTGTGAATGAGAGAAGGAGGATGATAAGGAAGTGAGCACTAGAAAAAGAGCCAGAGAATGAAAGAGTAAGTGTGAGACTATATGCCTGATGATTTGTTAGTTTCTGTAACATTCAGCTACACTTCCAAATACTGGTCCTTGTAAGAAATAAATTTCCTGTTTATTTTAACTAGTTTGAATTAGTGTTTCTTATAACCATGTGATTTCTAATTAGAATTCTAACAATTATATATTTCACTTCTGTACAGGATCTGAATCCAGCTAAACAAGATATCTTTAGAAATATGTAAAAAAAATTGCTACTGTAATATGGAAGCTTTAATTCATCTATCTATAGTAGTTTCCTAGTGTTGCTGTAACAAATCATCACAAATTTTGTTACTTAAAACCACAGAAATTTATTATCTTACAATTCAGGAGGTCAGAAGTCAAAACAGGTCTCATGGCCCTAAGATTAAAGTGTCAGCAAGGCCGCATTCCCTCTGGAGAATCCATCCCTTGCCTCTTCTGGTTTTAAGAGACTGTGTGCATTCATTGGTATGGACAACATCATTTCAGTCTCTACTTTTACTTTCATCATCACGTCTCTTTCTCTACTTCTGACTCTTCTGCTTCTCTAGTATAAGAAAACCTTGTGATCAAACTGGGCCCAATCAGATAAATTCAGGATAATCTTCCCATCTCAGAATCTTTTATTTAAAAATACCTGAAAATTCCCTTTGCCATGTAAAGGAACATATTCACAGGTTTGAGGGATTAAGTCAAAAGCATTTTTGGGGGAATAGTATTCCATGTGTCATATCATACATAATATTAGTATTTTAATAGTTTTATAATCCATTTTTATACTCATGTTTATATGCTTAAAATTATTAAAGTTATCAGAGTTTATGGTAAGGTAAGTGTCATAAATGTCAACTTTATAATGTTTATAAACTTTACATGTTGGAAGGTATACAAAAAATAGGTGCTCTACCTTTAAGTATATGTTAATAATGATATATTTGGTTAATTTTTCAAATGAAAAATTATTGATTAGATGCAACTAACATTGTGATCCTAATCATTACTTATATATCTTGAAGATACTTTTAACATATGACATTTGATATTTTAAAAAATTAATATTTGATTTCCAGGTAAGTGTTTACAATTTTGACTCCAAAGTATTTCAGTTCTCTGTGATATGTTGAAATACACAACATGAATATTGAAATTAGACCAAGAAGACATTGGTCATCTGTAATTTACCTCAATTTACTTAGTCACCATCCAGGCCTCTTTTGATTTTTATGAATACACTAATTTAGTATCCCTGCTTTTTATGTAGATGTCCACTGATAATTTCAACTAATGGCTGCATTTTATTTAATGATTTTCCAAATTTTATTTCTATCCACACTTATATCATGAGTTTTATAACTTTAGAATATATGTTTGAATATCATGCCTTTTTAACAGTATACTGTGCTATGAAAACATTGAAAGAAGAAAAATATTCTCCATCTTCCTGCTAAAGCTCCCAGACAAAGACAAATGCATGTGTGCATACTCAGTTGTGTCCTCTTTGTGATCCCTTGGACTGTGGCCCACCAAGCTCCTCTGTTCATGGAATTCTCCAGGCAAGAATACTGGAGTGGGTTGCCATTTCTTCCTCCAGGGGATCTTCCTGACCCAGGGATTGAACCTGGGTCTCCCGTGTCTCCTACACTGGCAGGCAGATTCTTTACCACTGAACCACCTAGGAAACAAAGATCCCAGAGGTATTTGTTTAAAGAAATGAAGTTGTTGGCTGGGAAATTTACACAATATATAAGAGAAGCTCTAACACTCCATTTATTTTGAATGGGTTATTTTATAAAAAAGAACATAAAATCAAAGAGTATTTAGGATATATAAACATATATATATTTCCCCTTTAGTTTAAGAGTCCCATAGGTATTTTTCACAAAATAAAACCAGAATCATAGAAGATTATAGATCAGTGAAAATTTTATTAAATCTTACTGGAAATTAAAATAGACTGCATTTGATAGGGTTCTCCAAAGGAACAGAACAAACAGAATGTGTGTGTGTGTGTGTGTGTATAATTTTTGTTTTAAAGAAATTGTCTAACTTGATCATGGAAGCAGAGAAGTCCAGACACAGAAGAGTTGAAAGTATAAATTCCAATCTGAGTTCAAAACTGAATCCCAAGGCAAGAGAAGATTGATCTTACAGACTGAAAACAGTCAGGCAGAGGGAGAGAATTCTTTCTTACTTAGCCTTTTATTCTATTCAGGCCTTAAACAGATTGCATGAGGCTCACCCATATTGGGGAGGGCAATCTTGCTTTGCTCAGTCTACTGATTTAAATGTTGATCCCATGGAGAAACTTCCTCACAGACACACAGAGAAATGTTTAATCTACTATGTGAGCACCCTGTGCCCCTGTTGATAGCTTAAATTAACCACCACATAGACTTTTAAAATATTCTGAGGACTGCAGAAAATTGAGTTGTTTGCACTTAAAATTAATTGATACGGCCTTCTAATAGTTCACAGCCTAATATGGATCAAAACTGGGGAAGAAAAAGTAGAAATCCAAATATCTTTCTATAGCAAAATATGATAAATATCATGAAAGCAGAGGAAAGTTACGTAAATGCATAATGCAGATGATGGCCAGGGCAAGGCAGATGCTAGTGGATGGGAATTTGTTAAATCCAGCATCCCACATGTGAAGGAAGAATCTGTCTTGGGAAATTAGAGGCATTAAAGGATCATAGAGAACTGATGAGAGAAGCCTGGCCTTGCTCTGAGAAAACAGAGTGGATAAGCACTTTGTTGCGGTACAACCCAACAAACAAAAAGGCATTGATGAACCAGAGTGAATCGTTATTTCCTATGTAATACCTCAAATTTAATTCTGCTGACAAGGACACAGTAATACACATTGTAGTGGATACTGTTACTGCCTGGACCATTTCTCCTCTGCCCACCTTGGACCTCACTTAAAGCTACAGTGGACTGTGCCTTTCACACTCCCAGGATGCCAATTTAAGGGCATCACTGCCTCTCTGCTTGTCTGCCTTAAGGCTTCCTCCTGCCTGCTGATAAGTCCAATCAGAGTTTTAGTGCTCTCAAGGAAAAACATCAGCCAAAGGAGGATGGGAGTCTCTAATGAAACGCTTCAGCCTCCTGTCCATTGGGGAAAGCCAGTTCCACAGGGAATTCTATATAATTCCTCATAAGGTCACAGGGAGACTGAGCATAGTTGTTCATAGGAAAAACAAGCACCTTACTGGGTTTCCAGTCTGACGTTCCCTGTTCTCTCCTGTATCCTTTCATGGATAATCTGTCAAATAAATACCCTATTCCCTCAAACTGATGCATGCTCTGTTGTTAGGAAGACCTAAGCCAAGACACACACTCAATTTAATGCACATAACTCTACTGTAAACAAAAGTGTTATGCTCCTAATTGCTCTCAGAAGGTACTTCCCTGGTGAGGCTAAAGTCTACCTGCAATGCGGGAGACCTGGGTTCATTCCCTGGCTTAGGAAGCTTCCCTGGAAAAGGGCATGGCAACCCACTCCAGTATTATTGCCTGGAGAATCCCCACGGACAAGAAGAGACTGCCAGGCTACAGTCCATGGGGTCATAAAGAGTTGGACACGACTAAGCGACTAAGCACAGAACACAGTGCCCTCTGAAAGATGTGGGATGTGGTGGGGATTGGGAGACAAGTTTTAGAGTTGTTGTCAACTCCATTTTACTGACAAAGAAAAGACTTTAGATAATCTGAGTAATTCTCCCAAAGTCACACAGTTAATAATTGGCAAAGTCTTCTTTGATGTGCTAAACAGAAACTTGGCAACACAAAAAAAGAATGAATCATTTCCCAAATGAGTTCTGCGTGCTTTAATTTTATGTATAATTTCAATTTAATGTGTCAGATCTTGCTAGCTTAAAACATTTCAGTTAAACCTCATTAATTTGGACTCCATTAATTTATGCTTTGTGATAACTTGTAAATGTAGGAGTGAAATTTATTTTCTCTGTAAATATATTATCTAATCTGAGATACAAATTTTTAATAATGCCAAATCATTTCCTCAATCCCCATCTTGCCATCATCATTTAATGTTCTATGATAGTCAATAAAAACAAAGAACATTAGGTACACTGAATTTTGGGATATTTTATTGCTCTCATAATGCTCTCCAGGACCATGAGATCAAGCTCTGTCCCATTTCAAGTTATATTCAGAGAAGGACACCTTTGTATATTTTTTCCAGTTTTTAGTTTTTATTTAATGTGTACTTACACAGCACTAACTATATGCTGAACACTATTCTAAATGTTCCTATGAATACTAATCATTTAATTCTTACAATAACCCTTTGAGGTAATACTGTTATCCTCAATTTAATGCTTCCCAGGTGGCACAGTGGTAAAGAATCCGCCTGCCAATGCTGGTGATTCAGGAGACGTGGGTCAGGAAGATCCCCTGGAGGAGGAAATGGCAACCCACTCTAGTATTCTTGCCTGGAGAATCCCATGGACAGAGGAGGCTGGTGAGCTACAGTCCACGGGGTAGCAAAGAACTGGACAAGACTGAGTACATACACATACACAAACTGGGTACAGGGATAGTAGGCAATTTGATCAGTGTCACACAGCTAGTAAATGGCTAAGCCTGGATTCAAACATAAGGAACTTGGCTCTGAAGTCAGAAGTCAGTGTTCNGGCTGGTGAGCTACAGTCCACGGGGTAGCAAAGAACTGGACAAGACTGAGTACATACACATACACAAACTGGGTACAGGGATAGTAGGCAATTTGATCAGTGTCACACAGCTAGTAAATGGCTAAGCCTGGATTCAAACATAAGGAACTTGGCTCTGAAGTCAGAAGTCAGTGTTCTTACCTACTAACAGTGCCTTGAAAAATCTTAAAATCTTATCTTTGTCACTACAACAACCTACATTCCATAGCTGGCAGTCCTTTGTAAAGAAGGACTGAAGAGGAGGGTTTTAAATTACACATTTCCAGGATGTTCATCAGTCCTAATTTCACACAAATGATTCAGTCATTAAGGCCCCAGTTGCTTCTAGCTGCCTTCATGTGCCTTTAAAGACCTTTCCAGTCCACCTCACAGCCCTTTGTTGAGGAAACACTATGACCAAGAAAGGCTTTTGTAACAACAAAGAAAATGGATACTACAAGGTTTTGAGTGTTCCTCATCTGAAACATGAATGACAAAGAAGGGAAAGTCAGCAGATTCCACAGTCATTTGCCCATGCAAATCATGTGTAAATATCAGGCTGATTTATAAATTAGTCAAATTCTCCACCAGTATAAGAATTTGGTATACCCAGCCAGAGAGAGAGGAATTTTGCAATTATTTCTAGAGCCAAGCTAGGTTAACTGTCATCTTGTAATAGGAGTTATTTTCCAGACTAACTCCTCTTGCCCCAAAATGCTTTTGTGGATTTTATAATATGTGTTGGGGAGAACAAAATTTCCCTTCTTTCCTTCCAGGTTCATTGGCTGGTCTAATAATTAAATTGACATAGGAAAGACTAACAAGAGAAAAATAAATTTAATTATGAACCTATGGGAACCCCACAAAGACATAAGACCCCCCAGGCAGTCAGGTAACTGAGGCTTATATACCCTCCTGAGCTAAGGAGAAGGGGACAGGACTTTAGAATTTCAAAGGAGTTTAATACACAAGAAGCTGAGAAGAACATATTTTTGGTACACAAATGTTTGCCCTGCCATGCAGGTAAAAATGTCTAAAAATAAAAGTCATCTCTGGTAAGAGTTCTCTTTCTGGCATATTCCACCTATCTAAATACTTTCAGGCAGTTAAGGGAGAGGTAAAAACCTTTTCCTGAACTTGCAGGGTCTAAGGTGCCTTCAGTTCAAAACAATCTCCTTGCCAAAGCAACACATGTGGGGCTGGCATATTCAGTTTCCCTTCGCAGGTCAGTGTTCTTATTTCCAAAAGTTCTCATCAAAAGGCTTAGATTTTCTAAAACAAATTATCCAGCTATTTCATTGTTTTATCAACAGCTTTTCTACATTTTTTTGAGAGAAGTGGTTTGTAATTTCATTTTTTTAACTTGGAATGTAATTGCTTTACAATGTTATGTTAGTATCTATTGCACAATGAAGTGAATCAACTCTATGTATACATATATCCTCTCTCTTGGACCTCCTCCCCTCCCAAACCCCCTTCTCACTTCCCAGCCCTCTTGGCCATCACAGAGCACCAAGCTGAGCTTCCTGTGCTTTACAGTAAGTTCCTACTAGCTATCCATTTTATACATAGTGGTATATTATATATATCCGCTTAAGAAAAAAAAATTGCTTTCCTACTTAAATATTCTTACTCTCTGATTGTTTTCATAAGTCTCAATGATATTTCTCCACACTGAAGAAATTTGATTGTATAAATTAAGACCACTAGAATACCATTTACCCTCCTTGAACATTACTTTCGTTAATAAATGATTCTCTAGAGTTCTGAAACAATATTAACACACTGAACAGAACACCTAGCTCACAAGGGAGTCAGATTATTCACTCATTAGGATTTATTTAGAAGATACTACAAAGACTAAAATCCTCAAGATGGAATAGAATTATATGATGGTACAATAACACTCATTTTATTGATTTGACTTTGATTTGATTTTCTAACCCTGTGTTTTGTGATTGTCTCATTTTCTTATTAAGGTTATAACATCATAATGTTAGAAGCCGTGACAAGAATAATAAAGCTCAGCTTCCTCATTTTACATCTAATGAAACAAAAGCCCTTGCTTCCAACCCAGTGCTCTGTTCAATAAACATCTCTCATTAATCATGACATGTTTATCTTCAAACATAAACTCCTTGGTGAGAGGAAGTGTGTGTTTCCAAAATATATGCATAAATAAAATATTCACAAATGTTAATTAATTATGGTGTTGAGGAATAAACATCAGTAGTTTTATATTTGATTGATTAAGAAACACTGACTGTTGATCTTAGTTTAAATACCAGATTCCAAGGAAAATTTTCAGACGTGTTTATGTTTTAATTTGATATTGATTTTATAAGTACATCCCTCTTTTGGGTAGCACTGACACTTTTATTATACTTTTGACTGCAGAATTTATTTGGACACGTGTATGCAGAGCAGAAGTGGAGGAGTTTTATAAGCAACCACACGTTTGTTCTGAGAGGTAGTATAAAGGCAACATAAAATAAAACAAATTGGAGACAGAAAAAGTTCTGCAAAAGAAAGAAAATGCGTTTCTGGTGAAAACCAAAACAACAGTAACTTACTTGCACAGGGAAAGACTACACTATTCAAAAGGCAGAGAATTCTGACAATAATCAGATGTTCACAGTGTCTATCAAAGCACAGGGAAATGGTGCCTGGACCCTCCCCAGCAAGTGGATACAGAAACCAAACTGACCTGGCTAAACGTGTGTATTAATCTATCAGAATCTGATGTCATCAAATGCCTGTTGTCAAGCCACTGTCTTCTTGTGGACTTGAACCTGTATTGATCAAGCAACCTTCAGATAATTTGCCTTTTAAAGAAAGAGAATGTGCTAATCTTATCATTCAGGGCAAATCTCTGTTTCACTGGACAATATTTTTTTTTTTCCTAATAATACACTGTTGCGCAAGACAAATTTTCTTTTTACCTTTCCAGGTTCTGTGCCTGGTCAAACATTAAAATAGCATAAAACAGATTAATAAGAAAAAACAAATTTAATTTCATACATATGGGAGTCCCATAAAAAATAGGAGACCCAAAAGGCAACCAGGGGATTGAAGCTTATACAACATACAGAGCTAGGGAAAGGAGTGAGGTCTAGGGATTCAAAGGAAAAGAAGGCCTGGCATTTACAAGGAGGGCAAAGGAGATGTTTGGAAAACTAAGGTTGTCCTGTTACGCACATACGTTTCTTGTGTAAAAAGGTAGTTTTAAAAATAGCTCTCTTCCTGGCAGAGTCCCCCTTTCCAATGAAAAGTTAGGCAGTACATGAGGACGATAAAAAGGATTTTTCCTTAATCTGCTGGGTTATCATTGTCTTTACCTCAAAATAATTCTCATGCCAAAGTGGAATATTTTGGAGTGACAAAATTCTGTTCCCCTATCAGACTCTTGTGAGTTGATATAGAAAATTCAGTCTTTGTGATTCTAAATATTTCTGTAGTGATTCTAAATATTTATGCACTGTAACACCAAGGAGGGTAGATAGGTCACACATATTGTAGTTAATTCACCAAGACAAATACAGTTCATGAGGCATTTTGGGAACTGGCCATCTACCTTTCTGCATGAGCAAAGAAAGCTTTTCAACAATTTTACTTTCAGGTTTCCAGAATAGATACTTATTCTATTTTTAGCATACTTTTGTTTTTCAGATCCATATTACTAATTCATAAGTGCATCACCAGTATACTTATCACTATAATTTTAAGCCTATAATTCTGTAAAATCAAATTAATATTTAACACCATGTTACCTAAAGATGAAAACTCTGGACTGTTGAACTTTGCTTTGGTAGATAGTCACAGGACCTAAAAATGGACATAGTCATAATAACTTTTTTGAAGTATCACAACTAGTTTCTTAAACTTCCTTTGGAGGAAAGAGAATCAATGTATTTATAACAGTGAATCTATTTTGTCAAGACTCCCATATTACTTATAATAAAATCTGATGACTAATTAAGAGCTTGTGTAAAAGTTTACTTGTAAAATTAAATGATGTTCCCAAGTTAGGGGAATTTGTGTATTCTACACCCTGCAATTGTACTATTTTGACTTATAAGAAATATATATTTGATCATTCAAGATGACCAAAATATATTTTTCATATATATTTGGTCTTTATCCACAGTTCCTCACTCATAGCTCTCAAAATTCTTGGAATTTCCTGAGCAATAACAGCAATGGATTATATTTTGTTATAATATTTGGCCTCCTGTCCTTAGTCCCTGAAATTCCTTCAGTGTCATAAGAGTGAAATGAGTATCTTATTCATAATAAATCCCTTTCTATAATAACTGGGTTTATGCTAACAAAATGACTCCTGGAAAGCACTTAAGAACAGAAGCTGCTTGCCAGGGGAACCAATCATGAATAGAGGGGTGAAGCTTTCAGTCCCACTCTCTGATTTCTGTGGAGGGGAGAGGGGCTAGATGTTGAATCAATTACTGATAGTCAATGATTTAATCATTCATGCCTATATAATAAAGCCTTCACAAAAACCCAAAAGGACTGAACCCAGAAGGCTTCCAGTTAGTGAACACATAGAGATTTGAGAAGAGTGGTACTTAGAGAGAGCAGGGAAGCTTCACTCCCTTCCCCTTACCTTGCTGTACTCATCTCTTTCATTTGGCTCTTTCTGAGTTATAGTCTTTCATAATAAACCATAATAAACAGTGATTCAGTAAGCACAACGTTTTTCTGAGTTCTGTGAGGCACTCTGACAAATTAATCAAACCCAAGGAGGAGGTTGTAGGAATCTCTGTTTTATAGCCAGTCAGTGAAAAGTATGGATAACAACTTGGATTTGCAAGTGGTGTCTGAAGTGTGTGCGTGTGTGTGTGTGCGCGCACGCACACACTCAGTGGCAGGAGGTGAGGCAGCCTGGTGGGACTAAGCACTTTACCTGTGGAATCTGATGCTACCTCTGTGTAAATAGTGTCAGAACTTATCGTTTTGGTTGTGTGAGGGCAATCCAACCCCTTATACACTGGAATTGAGTGCAGATTCAAACAGCAGTACAACAGAAAAATCTTACCTTGTTATTAACATCTATAAACATGCATTAAAATGTATTGTGCATATGCCTAGGTTATCATTAAATCAACTCTATAACACCACAAACAAGTTTCTGCAATGATGAAAATGTTCATATAAAACAAAGTATCACTAAGGATGCTACAAGAAAACTATTAGATCTCATTAATGAATTCAGTACCATTGCAGGATGCAAATTTAATATACAGAAATCTATCATATTTCTATCATTAATAATGAAGTATTATAAGGAGAAATTAAAAAGCAATCCCATTTACCATCACATAAAAAATAACAACATAATTAGGAATAAACTCACATAAGGAGGCAAAAGAACTATACTCCAAAAAGTTTAAGACACTGATGAAAGAAACTGAAGATGACACAAACACATGGAAAGTATTATGATATTCTTGAATTGGAGGAATCAATATTGTTAAAATGACCATACTACCCAAGGCAATCTACAGATTCAATGCAATTCATATCAAAATACGAATGTCATTTTTCATAAAACTGAAAAAAATGTTAATGTATATGGAAACACAAAAGCCCCCAAATAATCAAAATAATCTTGAGAAAGAGGGAAAGAGATAGAGGAATCAGGCTCTCTGTCATCAGACTATACAACAAATCTACAATCATCAAAATAGTATGATACTGACACAAAAACAGACACATAGATCAGTGCATCAGAACAGAAAGCCCAGATATAAACTCATGCACTTAAGATCACATAATCTACAGCAAAGAAGGTAAGAATATACAATGAAGGTTAGACAGTCTCTTAAATAAGTGCTGTTGGACAGCTATATGTAAAAGAATGAAGTTAGAACATTCTTTAATACAATACACAAAAATAAACTCAAAATGGATTAAAAACCTAAATGTAAGACCAAATCTTATAAAACTCCTAAAGGAAAACATAGGCAGAACACTCTTTCACACAAATCACAGCAACAACTTTTGCATCTCCTGAAATAAAGGAAATAAAAGCAAAAACAAATAGTTTAGTTCAGTCGCTCAGTCGTGTCTGACTCTTCGCAACCCCATGAACTGCAGCACATCAGGCCTTCCTGTCCATCACCAACTCCTGGAGTTGGTGTGTCCATCACCACCCAAACCCATGTCCATTGAGTCGGTGAAGCCATCCAACCATCTCATCCTCTGTCGTCCCCTTCTCCTCCNCACACAGTCAAAGGCTTTGGCATAGTCAGTAAAGCAGAAACAGATGTTTTTCTGGAACTCTCTTGCTTTTTGATGATCCAACAGATATTGGCAATTTGATCTCTGGTTCCTCTGCCTTTTCTAAAACCAGCTTGAACATCTGGAAGTTCACGGTTCACATAATGCTGAAAGCTGGCTTGGAGAATTTTGAGCATTACTTTACTTGCGTGTGAGATGAGTGCAAGTAAATGGGACCTAATTAAACTTAAAAAGTTTTCCACAGCAAAGGAAAGCATCAATGAAACGGAAAGAAAACCTACAGAATGAAAGGAAATATTTGCAAATGATATGACAGATACTGGATATAAAGTACATAAATGGCTCATACCATGCAACATCAAAAAACTAAACAACGTGCTTAACAAATGGGCAGAAGAACTGAACTGGCATTTTTCCAAAGAGGAAATGTGGATTGCCACAGGCACATTAAAAGATAACTCAGTATCGCTAATCATAGGGAAATGCAAATCAAAACCACAGTGAGGTATCACCTCACATCTGTCAGAATGGCTACAGTTAAAATATATGAAGAACAAACATTGGTGAGGATGTGGAGAAAAGGGAACTCTCCTACACTGTTGGTAGGAATGCATAGCAGGCAGATTCTTTACCATTTGAGCCACCAGGGAAGTCCAAAATGACAATCTCTANAATCAAAACCACAGTGAGGTATCACCTCACATCTGTCAGAATGGCTACAGTTAAAATATATGAAGAACAAACATTGGTGAGGATGTGGAGAAAAGGGAACTCTCCTACACTGTTGGTAGGAATGCATAGCAGGCAGATTCTTTACCATTTGAGCCACCAGGGAAGTCCAAAATGACAATCTCTATCCATGGAATTCTCCAGGCAAGAAGACTGGAGTGGGTTGCCATTTCTTTCTCCAGGGGATCTTCCTGACCCAGGGATTGAACCCGGGTCTCCTGCATCTGAGCCACCAGGGAAGCCCAAATTGGTGCAGCCACTGTGGAAAACAGTATGGAGGTGCCTAAAAAAACAAAAACAAAAACCTAAAATTAGAAATAATCTGTGACCCATCATTTCCATATAACCAGAAAAAAAACAAGAACACTAATTTAAAAAGATACATGTACCCCAGTGTTCATAGCAGCATTATTTACAATTGCCAAGATGGAAGCAATCTAAGTGTCTACTGACAGGTAGATGGATAAAGAAGTGGTATATATACACAATTGAGTATTAGTCATAAAAATTAATGAAAATTTGCCATCTATAGCAACATGAATGGACTGGGAGGGGATGGTGCTAAGTGAAATAAGTCAGACAGAGAAAGACAAATACTGTACGTCACTTATATGTAGAATCCAAAAAATACAACAAACTAGTGAATATAACAAAAAAATGAGTAGACCCACAGACGTCGAGAACAAACTAGCAGTTACCAGTGGGGAGGGGAGGGAAGTAAATATTGTGGTGGAGAAGTGAGAGGCACAAACTACTGGGTATAAGATAGGCTCAAGGATGTATTTTACAACATGGGGCATATAACCAATATTTTGTAGTAACTGTAAATGAAAGGCAACCTTTAAAATTGTATAAAAAAGTATAAAGTAACAACAAAAATACAGCATCACTAAAATGGTTTCCACATATCATTATTGAGCACCTGAAATATGGCTAAGGGAACAAAAAAAAACCTAAATTTTATATTTTACTTATTTTTATTCATTTAAATTCATATTGTTATATATGGCTAGGGGCTCCAGTATTAGACAGCACAGCTCCATAGTACAAAGAGACTAGAATTCTGTGTTATAAATGTACTGATTAAATTAATTTTATGAAAAAAAAGTGAGCAAATCAGAATATGCATTTGTAAAGAAATGAGTGAAATCCTTACTATATGATACCAAATGACATGTTTCATCAATTAAAACTGTCTTAGTTTTGGTACTCTTTTATTAAGAAAAGACAGCTTTCATTACTTCCTATATTAAATACTTTTCAATCATTTCTTAATCATTATGTGGATCTCTGTCAACGAAAATTATATTTTAAGACTTAAATTCGATTTCCCAGTAGCTCAGACAGTAAAGCCTCTGCCTACAATGTGGGAGACCTAGGTTCGATTCCTGGGTTGGTAAGATCCCCTGGAGAAGGAAATGGCAACCCACTCCAGTACTCTTGCCTGGAAAATCCCATGGACTGAGGAGCCTGTTAGGCTACAGTCCATGGGGTCACAAAGAGTCGGACACAACTGAGCAACTTCACTTCATACTTCACTTCAATCTCTTCATGGTGTAAAGAATTTTGTTAAGAATCTAGGAAATGTTGTTGATGCTATCAACTATATTAAGTGAAAGAGCTTCCCATTACCTAACATAATAAAGAACAATATACATTTAATATGTATATATATTATAATCTCAATTTTTAAAAAAACTATCTTG
>SJYA01003327.1:52623-69545 GCA_006410615.1 Neotragus moschatus | reverse complement strand
AGAGCATCCCAATATTTTCAGATTACTTGAAATTTTTTTCAATTTTTCTAAATTTCAACATCTTTTGAATGCCCTTCTTATATTAAAATTTTTAAAATATTGTACTTCTATGCTGCACTATTAAATACACATGATACAGTCCTTCCATAAAAGACTGTGAAAATTGGAGGCAATTTCTTTAAACAAGCAGAACTTTTTGACATAGAATGTTAAGTCATTATGCCGGTTAATCTATTCTTTAAGTACAAGTGAGAGAAAAATGCTTTATAAAGGAGTTTTTATGATAAGGAGAGGGAAACCTCTGCCCCTCTTGAGTTCTTGTAGCTGGGCTGATAATAAAATTGATATAAAACAGATTATAATAGGAGAAAAAGAAAGATTTTAATTCAAACTCATGGAGGTTTCACAGAAACAGGACCTAAGAAGTGGCCAAAGTAGACAGCTTCTATACTTATCACATACTGAAACAATAAATTATGAGGAATTGACAGGACAAAGAACTTAGGCTTTGGGTGCATAATTAGTGAGGAATCTAAACAGAGTGTGGGCTTGGGGTAGTCAATTAAAGAAGTAACAGGGTTTGTGTATGCAGGTTTCTCAGCCCGAATTCCCTGTCCCTGATGATAAGGGTGTTCCTCTGCCTCCAGAGGTGGGGAGAGCACCGAAGAAACTTATCTTCTGCTTTCAGGGAGATAAAGGAGAATCAGAGTGCTTCTCTTGCACTGGCTGTTTCTTAAGTAACTTTAACTCAAAATAATCAATATGCCATTGCTGTGCGTATTTTGCAGCAGCTTATCCTTAGCCCTAACATTCTCTATCATTGAACCTAAAAGAGTCCACATGAAGATGAAATACATTTTCTGAAGTCCATGTAAAGTCAGTATTATTTCACTTGTATTTAGAAAAAAAAAAAACAAAACCTGGTTAAACAGTCATGAATTTAAATTTACAATAAAAGCTCACCTATCAAAATGAAGGAATAAAGTCCCACACATCAACATGAGTCAAGATACTAGTGAAATATTCAAACATATTAAAGTAGTCACAGAAATTCAAAGACTGCACTTGCTGTAGCTCCTGTGTGAGAGCCACTTCTCTTAAAGAGAATAGGGGCAAGACACCTTAGACAATAAGATAAACTATTTTTGTATATAGAATTTTCTTTACAAATTTTATTTTGCATATTGTTTGCTCTAGATACTTCTGCATTTCTGGAATGATAAAGTTAACATAGGGCCTCCCAGGTGGCTCGCTGGTAAAGAAGTTTAAGGTGTTCTTAGGCCCCCAGCTCGTTGCATATTCCTGTCAACACAGGTTCAGGTGAGACTGAAACTAGACCCTCAGGCGGCCACTCAAAAAGTAAGAATGTTGAATGTTGGATAAATGTTCCACTCTTCTCTTCCTCTTACCAGTGAGAAGCTGGGAGTTGGGAATTTTTTCCCAATCACATGCTGCTGTCCTGCAGCAAGGCACTATGGAGAGCAAATGCCACTTTTCCTACTGGACTCAATATGGTTCTTCTTGTCTATGTGTCTCCTGACGTGCAGGAACCTCTTAACTGGTTTCTGGATTTTTCTCCTAAAGGTGGTTAGTACTGCTCTTCCCATGGGAGAGAGCTTCCTATCCCACCATATCACCAACATCACTGTAACTAGAAGCTTAAACTTTTAAGTATAATGAAAATTTTCTTTCTAGTGAGTCTCTTTCTTCTTTAGAAACCCTAGAGAATTAGATTCCACGGATTCCCAAGAGATTGTTGTGCTGGCAGCTGTGTGAAAGGTTTTGAAGGGGTAACAGACCTATTGACTAGAATGATCAGTTGGTGATGTCTGCCATGGATGTACCAAGGAAGAGCTGTGACATAAATGTCCCATAGCTACTATCTCCATTTCCTACTCTTATGATTCAGCCAACCATAGAATGCTATAACACCTCTGTAACATGGGGACACACTCTTATTAAACAGGTTGCACCTCACAGAGAAAAGAGTAGGTTTAAAGTGGTTTTATTTTGTGTTTAAGACTTTTAAATGATGATTAAGATCTAAGTCAATTCTTTATTCCAGTATTTTGCTCCTCCTTGGACCAGGATTTTATAATATCCTGGGCAACCCACTCCAGCGTTCTTGCCTGGAGAATCCCAGGGACGGAGGAGCCTGGTGCACTGCCATCCATGGGATTGCTAAGAGTCGGACACGACTGACTTCACTTTCACTTTTCACTTTCTTGCAGTGGAGAAGGAAATGGCGACCCACTCCAGGGTTCTTGCCTGGAGAATCCCAGGGACGGGGGAGCCTGGTGGGCTGCCGTCTATGGGGTCGCACAGAGTCAGGCACAACTGAAGCAACTTAGCAGCAGCAGCAGCATGTCAATCCACGAGTAAATAAAAACAAGCATTATCCTTTAAGAAATAAACTAGAATAAAAGAGAATAAAAAATATCAGAGAACATCACATGTGGTAAAGGTAGGAATTATTTTGTGATACTTTTGTGGTGAAAACATTTTGAAAATCATTGGCATTTTCACTTCTGTGAAGAAACTGTACATTTTCTTAAACTGACATTGATCTTCTCTAATAAATATCTGAGTATTAGACCAGAACAAATGCCTAGGCCTTCATTTTCTCTCTTAAATCCTAGGCAAAGTTTCTAGAGCAATGTACGGTTGATGGTATTTATTATTCTGGCATATTCCTTTGCTTTAGTAGTTGATTTGCTTGACCATTGGAAAGTTCCTTGGAGGCCAAATCCCATACCAATTTTATAAAATATGACAGGCTAATGTGGAAATTGGTCATTGTCTAGTGTTTTGTCTTTTATGTTTTTATTTTTTTCTTCTGTATAATTATAAGCATTGAGTGTTTTATGGTAGTTCTTTGAGTGTCCATTTATCTTATGAATCCATGATTCTAATATCACCTGAAACTGTTGCAGAAAGCAATCTTCCATTGTTGCATTATAAACTTGTGTATATTCTTAATTTCCATCTTTTCTCACCAGATGTTGTTCATGGCCCTAAATTTTGTCCCTCATCTCCTAAAATGCATTATTTTCTCACTTCATTTGCAGAGGTAATCAAGTATATTTTCTGGGAGTTGTTGGGCCCTCAGAAACACCCTCTGGACCAAGCTGTA
The DNA here is from genome assembly GCA_006410615.1 of Neotragus moschatus. NCBI lineage: Eukaryota > Metazoa > Chordata > Mammalia > Artiodactyla > Bovidae > Neotragus > Neotragus moschatus. Next base: position 66,412 of record SJYA01003327.1, on the reverse strand, counting down.
ATGGTCATTTTGATGATGTGCTTTGTGAATAACTCTTCTGTCACTATCTTATTATCAAAGTTGTTTTGTCACCTCTGTACCATTATTTGATAGATGTCAAAATATCTTTGTTCTAAATTATATCTGTTATAGCTTTTTTATATCCAAAAAAGCTACTCTTCTTTATTTCTTAGATTAAGATGTTATTTATGTAAAACTGGTCTTTCTTAAAATTAAAATGATTTCTGCCTAATAATAGCCTTATGGAATACTGAATTAAATAATTCCTAAATTTTTCGTTATGCCCCCCTTCTCTTTACATTTCACTTTCTGAGAACAAAAATTAGAACCAAATGGTGTTATATGAGAAGGCTCAAACTATTCAGTTTCCTTAATGAAAATTAATTTCCACTTAAATTCTCCAGTAATCACATAGCACCCATAGACAGAACAAGAAACATTTTTTTCTAAATGCTAGCAGGTGTTCTTTTAGTATTTAATTTGTTTGTGAAAAATTTGTGAAAAGACACACATACATATGCCTATGTGTATATGTGTGCACATACGTGAGCAATTCAATTACTTTAATGAAACAATCAACTTTATGATATATGTTTCAAAATTAATTCTAAATTCTTTATTGGTATTTCAAAGTCCACAAGTGACTTAGGTACGATTTGTACACTGAATTTAGTTTTATTCCATGAAAACAATCTTTGCTAGTTTATAAACTCTTTCAGCATAATGATAATTCCTATCTATTCTCCTAGCACTCTGTCATACCATCAGAATCAAGTAATTACCACCTAAATGTATGAATAAATGACTTAATTCACAGTTTTAAAGGATAAAACTATCTTGTAATTTGAAGCGAAACAAAAAGGATATATCTTATTCTGATGGGCACTCTTTGATAAATCGCTACTAGAAACATAGCCTTGCCTCGTCTCCTATATTAGCTAACTAGAGCTGCCATAACAAATTACCACAAACTGGGTAGCTCAAAACAACTGAAATATTGTCTCCCAATGTCAAGTCCTCCTGGTGATGGAATTTGGGATGATGGAATGGTCTATATTTTGACCACATCAGGGTCAGTTTTCTGTTTGTGGTATAGTACTACAGTTTTACAACATACTACCATTGGGGAAGACTGGGTGAAGGGTACATAGGATCTTTCTGTATTATTTCTTACAACTGCATGTGAATCAACAACTATCTCATAATTAAAAATTTAACTAAAGAAAACTATTTTCTCCTGGTTCTGGAGGCCAACAGTCTGAAATCAAGGTGTCAGCAGGGTCACACTCCCTCAGAAGGCTCTGTGGTGAGCTTGCTGCTTTCCAGCTTCTGTTGGCTGTAGGCATTTCTTCGCTTGCATCTCATCACTTCAATCTATCTCATGGTCACCTTGCCTCAACCCTGTCTCTCTGTTTTCACTTCTGTTTCAAATATCCCTCTGTCTGCCATTCTCTTATAAGGACTCTTATCATAGTATTAAAGGCCAAGAGGGATAATTCAAGATCTCCTTAAGACTTTAAATTGCATCTGTATATATCTTTTTTCTAAACAAGGTAACAGTCACATGTTCCAGAAACTGGACATATAAATATCATTTGGAGGCTGTGGGAGGATCTTTCAACTGCATCTCCCCAGTGTGATTTTATAAACTTCGTGAGAAAGCACCAAATCTTGATTTTGCTATATCAGCATACATTAAGGTACATAGCCTTACCTAATACTTGACTGTCTACTCTGTTATCTTCATTGTGGCAAGTATTTTACATACATATACACACAGAAAATCTCCACACACTCATGAGAGGTAGGATGGCATCATCCCATTTTATAGATGATGGAACTAAGGCTTGCAGATCTTGATTTGCTTGTCCAAATTTGCACAAATAAATAGTGGTGGAGCCAGCATACTAGCACAGTTAAGATTTTAGTGAGTCACAAACTCTCTCCACTGGAGCTGAATACATGTTGATTATAAATGGAGCCCTCTAGAAATGTATGTCACTTGATAACATTCACGTAAAAATATATGCATTCAAAAATTTGAATCTGATTTAATTACATTTCCTATGTTAGTTTAGACAATATATTAAAATCCCTTAAGTTTAACAAGTGTTAATGCCAAGTTCACTGTTTTTCTTAAATAAGAAATGATGAAGTAATATTTTCACCATAAAATAAATGTTAAAAGATACACCACAATGGGCACTGTGTCACAGTGCGTTTACCAGCAGTGCACCTTAACCCATATAATTCTAATAATTTTGCACACTTTATATCAAAATTATTATGAAAACTAAGTGTAGTGACAAGATTATATATATGTGTCTCCCCCAGTTTTGTTTTCAGCCTAATAAAAGTTTAGAGTTAAGATATTTACTGAGACTGACTACTGAAATACCATAACCAATCATAATACCAGAACTTAAGTTGTGACCTTGAAGAATAGTTTCTTTTCATGCCAGGGGAAAAAAAAATAAAGCAATAGAGAAGTCAGCTAAGAGAGGTGAGCCAGCAGTCCAAATCACATTAATCCAATCAGGAATTGAGATGCTTTGAAGTTTATACTGTTAATCTCAGAGGGGATTATTTCATGGTTTCCATGGAAAGTCTGAAGTCTCTTCTAGGACTCATCCTCAATGATTGACCCTGAAATCCATTTCCATTGCCCTCCCCTATTCCACAGACTTATAAGTTAGCTGAAAGTCCCACTAAACTTCAGCCTTCCAGTTGCTACTTTCAGGATCAGTAAAAAATGAAAGGAAAAATGGCTTAAATGTTGCTTTCTTTTCTTTAATCATGTTTCTTTTTTTTTAATTTTTAATTTTTTAATTTTTTATTTTATTTTTTTTTCAGTTTGACTTTATTTTTTTTAATTTAATAAATAAAAATAATAAACCAAATATAGACTGATGATTCATTTCCCACACGNTTTCACTTTCATGCATTGGAGAAGGAAATGGCAACCCACTCCAGTGTTCTTGCCTGGAGAATCCCAGGGACGGGGGAGCCTGGTGGGCTGCTGTCTCTGCGGTCGCACAGAGTCAGACACGACTGAAGCGACTTAGCAGCAGCAGCACACTGTGCAGTTATTTATAATGGCTCTGCCTCCAGAAAATGTGCACATTTATTTTACCTCTTAGAAATAAATTTAGTGCTATGCCAATCAGGCATTTTTAAGTTTACTGTAGACTTTCTCTTGATTGACATCAAACAGATTTGGCACCAAGATGAGAGTTCTTCTTCCATTTCATTGTTTTTTAAAATTGAATCTTTCCACTTATCACCTTATTATCAATAAATTTAACATTATATTGGTTTTCAGAGAGTCCTGATACTTTTAAACAAAATGCAGTTTCTAGCTATGAAAGAGTGCCATACCACTATGCTGTGTGCGACGTCAGTCATTGGGAATTGCAAGAGGAAAGTTGATTTTCTATCCACAGGTTTAGCTTTGGTTATTTATAAATATGGAAATGAACACTGCATGAGTATATCCAAGGCTTGAGTAATTTATATTTCTCAATTATTTGATAAGAAGGCATAGAGGCCTTTTAATTCTAGGGCTTCTACTCATGCAGTATTGATAATACCTTAGAAGATAATACCTTGACCTCCAGAAGGTGAAGAATTCATTGTCTGTTAGCCTATTACTTTCTAATTATAAGAATCATTGATTGGTTTAATGGAACTGTGTTTTTATATTTTCATATGCAGGACATTAAATCATAAATCTCTTTGAGTAATTTCATTCTTTATAAATCTCAGGATGAAATACAAATAAATTTAAAAAAAATACTGGGCTGTGTGGATATTAAAGAGGATGTGGAAAAACATTGAAGGAATGGGGGCTTGCTCCAATTGTTTTAAGCCAAAAATATCAAAATTTGGCTTATAAGACTATGGAAACTAAAAGTCTACTTACTCCTATAGGGAATTAATGCATTACTCAACCTTGAAAAATTATATTGCCTGGCAACTACAAAATATGTTTAATTTCCAATCCTATCTTTACTCCTTTATTTTGAATCCAGTGTCATTCTCAAGTTCTGTTCTGCTGACAGTTAAAACTCTTATTGGAATATTGTACAGCTGATATTCTCCTCGTGCTATAGGAACGATCTAATATATCTACCTTATCGATTGTAGAGTTGATTCAAGATTTCTTTCCATGTCTGCTTAATGGCTTTTAATTTAAGAAACTGGAGAACTGAAGAACACTAAAATTCAAGCCTTACCTTAAGGAACAAGTATTATGTATTAATATGGCACTCTTTCTTGAAGAATTCAGAGTTGCTAAATATAGAATATTCTAAATAATAGTCTTTGGTTGACTTTATTTTTCCTTTTCAAAAATAATCCAAAAAGCAAATAGCAGTAGTGGTGTTGATTTTCCATTCCAGATATCCTTAGTCAACACCAAAAAAGAGACTACTGAAGTTTAGTGTGGAGGAGCAGTCATGCTATCCATTTTAATTCCAGGGTGTAAGGATTGTTTTGCCTAAAATGAAATGGTTAACTATGCAAAATTCTAACTACAAGATTATTTGATTTTACTGCATTGAATGTGACTCTTTCCATTTGCATAATGCTATCTCATATTATATGATTAAATATAATTATGGTGGTAGTCGCACCTATACCCCAGCCAGTCATCATCCGTTACTGTAAAATCTGTCAATTAGCTGAAGCGGATAGAGTGCTAATGATGCCAAAACCACAGGCTCAGGTTTTGTGACATTAGCTTCTTTTAGAGAGCAACTTTTGTGGCTATAGAACACTGCCCTAATCATTGGCAGCCGTATAGTCAATGCATTCTGTGTTACACAGGGAACCATGTGTGTTTGCTCAGCTATAAATGGAAAACCCATTCAAGGAAGCCACTTTGAAATGGCTGATCGTATTTTTAGGATGATTGATTCATCTCCCTGAGTTGTTTAGTCGTTTGGTCATTTATACTGTGCATACTGAGTGCCTCCCAGTGGCAAAGTACTCTACTTAAAAAAAATGGGGCTTCCAAGGTGGCTCAGTGGTAAAGAATTCGCCTACCAGTGCAGGGGAATCAAGAGACAGGGGTTTGATCCTTGGGTCAGGAAGATCCTCTGGAGAAGAAAATGGCAACCCACTCCAGTATTCTTGCTGGGAAATCCTATGGACAGAGGATCTTGTTGGGCTACAGTCCATGGGGTCACAAAGAGTTGGATAGAGCTGAGCAATTGAGCACGTGGTTGATTTTAAAGTGAAAAGTCTAAAGCCCAGGACCCATATATATTATGTAGGTGCCTATTTGACTGAGTCAATTTAATGAATGTGTTAATGTACTCATCAGTTGAGTAAAATTGAAATAATTTGAATATTCCTCTCTCAACTCATGCTAATAGCTTAGCTCCAAAATCTCAGCTACAGATTATGAAAGTCTGATAAGGAAAGAAGATAAACCACTTACTATAGGAGAATCATTCCTGTATTAGTTAACAAAGGCTATCAATTTTACATCCTGAGCAACTGCTTATATTTTCCTTAACCTAATTTCTTAGTTTAAAAATGCTATTTTTTTACCTGTACCTAAAAAGAATTCCTCTCCAGTTTATCCCAATAGTTCCTTACTCATTTTTAACATGCAAGTATGAACACTGATTTAAGTATTCTTCAGTGAGCACTGACAATGTATCAGGCCCAGTACTAGAACTTTAAAATGGGGTTCAGTTCAGTTCAGTCACTCAGTCATGTCCAACTCTTTGTGACCCCATGAATTGCAGCATGCCAGGCCTCCCTGTCCATCACCAACTCCTGGAGTTCACTCAAACTCATGTCCATCGAGTCGGTGATGCCATCCAGCCATCTCATCCTCTGTCGTCCCCTTCTCCTCCTGCCCCCAATCCCTCCCAGTATCAGAGTCTTTTCCAATGAGTCAGCTCTTCGCATGAGGTGGCCAAAATACTGGAGCTTCAGCTTTTGCATCAGTCCTTCCAAAGAACACCCAGGACTGATCTCCTTTAGGACTGATCTCCTTTAGGATGGACAGATTGGATCTCCTTGCAGTCCAAGGGACTCTCAAGAGTCCTCTCCAACACCACAGTTCAGAAGCATCAGTTCTTTGGTGCTCAGCTTTCTTCACTGTCCAGCTCTCACATCCATACATGACCACTAGGAAAACCATAGCCTTGACTAGATGGACCTTTGTTGGCAAAGTAATAGCTCTGCTTTTGAATATGCTATCTAGGTTGGTCATAACTTTCCTTCCAAGGAGTAAGTGTCTTTTAATTTCATGAATCCAATCACCATCTGCAGTGATTTTGGAGCCCCCCAAAATAAAGTCTGACACTGTTTCCACTGTTTCCCCATCTCTTTGCCATGAAGTGATGGGACCAGATGCCATGATCTTAGTTTTCTGAATGTTGATCTTTAAGTCAAGTTTTTCACTCTTCTCTTTCACTTTCATCAAGAGGCTTTTTAGTTCCTCTTCACTTTTCTTCCATAAGGGTGGTGTCATCTGCATATCTGAGGTTATTGATTTTTCTCCTGCAATCTTGATTCCATCTTGTGCTTCTTCCAGCCCAGTGTTTCTCATGATGTATTCTACATATAAGTTATATAAGCAGGGTGACAATATACAGCCTTGACGTACTCCTTTTCTTATTTGGAACCAATCTGTGGTTCCATGTGCAGTTCTAACTGTTGCTTCCTGACCTGCATATAGGTTTCTCAAGAGACAGGACGGGTGGTCTGGTATTCCCATCTCTTTCAGAATTTTACAGTTTATTGCGATCCACACAATCAAAGGCTTTGGCATAGTCAATAAAGCAGAANGCAGTGATTTTGGAGCCCCTCAAAATAAAGTCTGACACTGTTTCCACTGTTTCCCCATCTATTTCCCATCTCTTAGAGCAATGGAAATAAAAGTAAATATAAACAAATGGGACCTAATTATATTCAAAATATTTTGCACAGCAAGTCAAACCATAGACAAAGACAATCCACAGAATGAAAGAAAATATTTGCCAACAATGCAACAAGCAAGGGCTTAATATCTAAAACATATAAACAACCCATACAACTAAACAACAAAAAAATAACTCAGTAAAAAAATGAGCAGAATATCTAAATAGACATTTATCCAAAGAAGGCATACATATGGCCAGCAAGCATATGAAAAGATGCTCAACATCATTAATTATTAGAGAAATGCAAATAAAAATTATAATATCACCTGACACCAGTCAGAATGATCATCATCAAAAATTTTGCAAACAATAAATGTTGGAGAGGTTGTAGAGAATAGTATGGAGGTTCCCTTAAAAAAAAACAAAAAAAGAAAACTAAAAACAGAGCTACCATATAATCCAACAATCCCACTCCTGGGCATATATCCAGATAAAAATATTATTCAAAAGGGTACATGCATCCCAATGTTCATTGCAGCACTGATTTCAATGACCAAGACATGGGAACAACCTAAATGTTCTTTGACAGAGGAACAGATAAAGAAGATGTGATACATATTAATATACACAATGGAATATTACTCAGCCATTAAAAAGAATGAAATAATGCCATTTGCAGCAACATGGCTAAACCTGGAAATTATCATACTAAGTGAAGTAAGACAGAAAAAGAGAAATATTGTATGATATCACTTATATGCAGAATTTTTAAAAGATGATATAAAAATAAAGTCCTACCAGTCTCTGGGGCAGAGCTGTGTGCTTCTGTCTCTCACAAGCACCCTATGCTAATAAACTGACTCTTTGCCTGACACTTTGCCTTATGCTGAATTCTTTCTGTGATGAGATAAAAAGAACCTGAATTTCACTAAGTCCTGACACCAGGTGAGCAGTTTCAATTTAAACACAGCCCATTACTAAGTTAGGGAACCTGGGTTCAAGTTCCAATCTGAGATGCAGGTCCCAGCCCATGAGTTTGAGTTCCAGTCTGAGTTATGGCTTGATTGAGTCCCACCTGAGAATGTGGTTTCAGTTTAAGGTATGCAAATAGGCCTCTTTCTGGGAAAGACTAGGGGATGGGCAAGACCGTGTGTTTCCTCTGCAGAGCCCTATAGGGATAGCTGATTAAGAACTGTTTCTTTGTTTGCCAAAGTCCTATGGGACTGGTGAATGCAAGCCCCATTGGCTAACAGAGCCAAGTGACCTAGGGGTCCATCCCGTGGCAGCAGGTGCAAAAGCTGGGGTGACAGTTGTGCGCGTGCTCCCACCAGGAAGAAATTGGAGACTTGGGGTAGGATTAAGGGAAAAGGCAGAGGTGGAATTTGCTGGCTTTCCTGGTTTCTTGGGAGAATCAAAGTTAGCCCCTAGATGCATATTAAATTAGAAGCCTAAGTCTCAGGCAGTAGCTTTTAAGGTATATAAGTTTGCCAAAGGGAGACTGGGAGGCAGACTTTTTTTGCTGTTTCTTTTACTCCAAGCCTTGGTGGCTCAGATGGTAAAGAATCTGCCTGCAATGTAAGAGACCTGGGTTTGATCCCTGGGTCAGGAAGATCCCCTCGAGAAGGGAATGGCTACCCACTCCAGCATTCCCGTCTGGAGAACTCCATGGACAGAGGAGCCTGGAGGGCTACAGTTCATAGGGTCCCGAAGAGCTGGAAATAACTGAGCGACTAATGCTTACATTACTTTGCCTATTATACTATTTTTGTCTGGTAGGTTTTCTTTCTTGAAGCACATTTAATATGTCACCATCCTCTCTGGTGGTCTACAAGGTTTCTGCTGAAAATTCAGCTCAGTCTTATGGGAGTTCCTTATATATGATGAGCTCCTTTTCTGCTGCTGCTTTCACAATTCAAACTTTGACTTTAGAAAATCTGATTATAATGTGTCACGGTGTGGATTTCTTTAGAGTCATATAATTTTTTTTTTTTTTGAGAGTCTCGGATCTGAATGTCTACTTAGCTGGATTTGAGAAGTTTTCAGCCATTACTACTTTGAGAAACCTTTCTTGTCCTTTCTCTCTCTCTCTCTCTCCTCTTTCTGGGACTCCATATGTATATATTGGTCTGCTTTATTAGATCTCATAAGTCCTTTAAGTGTTCCTCACTGTTTCATTCTGTTTTGCTTTTGTTTCTCTTTATTATTTCCAAGGATCTGTTTTGATTTGACTGATAACTTTTTTCTTCTTGATCTAATCTGCTGTTCAACCCTTTTTAGTATACATTTTCCAGTTCATATTATTGTATTCCACTCCATGATTTCTGTTTAGTACATTTTAATATTTTCCATATCTTTGTTGAAGTTTTTACAGTGTTCATGCATTGTTCTCTTGACCCACACGGGCACCTTTATGACAGTTACTTTGAATTTTCTGTCAGGTCAATCATTGGATTGGTTTCTGGAGATTTATCCTGATCCTTTGAAACATTTTTGCCTGTTTCTTCAATTTAGATATGGACGGAGAAACAGAGAAAACACCTACCTATACTTTTTTTTGCATATTAATTAAGCTTCAAGGACAAATGGAATGCAATTATATTCTTATTTAAATTTTTTTTTTTTGCCAAGACTGATACTAAAATTAACATATTCCTTAAGTGTATACTAACAAATAACCCTGTAATATTTGAGGTGTTAGAGATAGCCCAGCACAAGATAAAAATAGCTGCTGAAGATAAACCAATCATGTACATAATGACATTGCTATAAATATAAAATTTAGTTTTCTCTTTATTTCATGATAATTATCAAAGTGTCTTGAGTATCAAGTGCTGTATGTTTACAAAGATTAAATTATACTGCTAAATTGTAATTTTAGTTTTTGAAAGGTTATCTGACAAAACATATTAGTGAAAAATAATTGACTTACTCTTCAAACATATATCGGGCTTCCCTGAGAGCTCAGTTGGTAAAGAATCTGTCTACAATGCAGGAGACCCTGGTTTGATTTCTGGGTTGGGAAGATCTGCTGGAGAAGGGATAGGCTTCCCACTCTNAGGACAAATGGAATGCAATTATATTCTTATTTAAATTTTTTTTTTTTGCCAAGACTGATACTAAAATTAACATATTCCTTAAGTGTATACTAACAAATAACCCTGTAATATTTGAGGTGTTAGAGATAGCCCAGCACAAGATAAAAATAGCTGCTGAAGATAAACCAATCATGTACATAATGACATTGCTATAAATATAAAATTTAGTTTTCTCTTTATTTCATGATAATTATCAAAGTGTCTTGAGTATCAAGTGCTGTATGTTTACAAAGATTAAATTATACTGCTAAATTGTAATTTTAGTTTTTGAAAGGTTATCTGACAAAACATATTAGTGAAAAATAATTGACTTACTCTTCAAACATATATCGGGCTTCCCTGAGAGCTCAGTTGGTAAAGAATCTGTCTACAATGCAGGAGACCCTGGTTTGATTTCTGGGTTGGGAAGATCTGCTGGAGAAGGGATAGGCTTCCCACTCTAGTATTCTTGGGCTTCCCTTGTGGCTCAGCTGGTAAAGAATCCTCCTGCAGTGTGGGAGACCTGGGTTCAATCCCTGGGTTGAGAAGATCCCCTGGAGAAGGGAAAGGCTACTCACTCTAGTATTCTGGCCTGGAGAATACCATGGACTGTATAGTCCATGGGTTGCAGAGAGTCAGACACCACTGAGCGACTTTCACTTTTCAAACATGTATGACTCATTCTGTAAATGTTGATATTAAATATTATATTATGCCCATTGTGGCATTTTGATTATAGAAGATACTCTTGCTTTCATTATGTTGAGATAGAGCTGCTGGCTTCTCTCACAGTTTCTGAAGTGGTAATTTAAATTAACTCCATACAGTCTCAATTTATTCCAGCTGATCACAGTGGTACCCTGAATGTGTATATGATTGGAGAATAAGAGAAACTTCATTGCACACTAAAAAAGAAAGTTGCATCTATGTGTATGATTTTTTTACTTTATCAAGCCTATAACTTAGGTTCCCAGTACTCTGATATATACCATGAGATGAATGATGTACTCATCCCTTGGTATCCACAGAAGATTGGTTCCAGGAGCCCCAAAGATACCAAAATCTGCATCTACTCAAGTCCCTTATATAATATGCTATAGCATTTGCATATAGCTTATGCTTTTCTTTCTGAATACTTTAAATCATCTCTAGATAATTTAGAAAACCTAATAAAATGTAAATGACATGTAAATAGCTGTGAATACAATGTACATGCTATGTAAACAACTGCAAATTCAAGGTTTGCTTTATTGGGACTTTCTGGATTTTTTTCTTTCTTAGTACTTTCAACCTACTGGTGGTTGAATCCAAGGACATAGACCGTATGGAAAGGAAAGGTCAGCTGTGCACTATGGGCCTCAAAATAAAAGGTACATTTCTACTGGGGCTTCTGAATCAGCTTAAAAAGTTAATTCTGACTTCCTTTTATATATTCAGTAAAAACAGGTGGTCAGTGTGCTTCAAACACCACTAAACACTTTACCAAGGGCTGCATACCAATATCTTGAGCAGGCATGCTGAGAATGAAGAATGTGTGGAAGGCAAGACATTAATCATACAAACATCAACCTTGCCTATACCTAGTACACAGAGATGCTGACTCAAACAAAAGTATTGATTTTTGTTTCTCTCTTGCATCTTTCCATATATGTACAGTTGCTCATACTGCTTCATTTCACTATAGAGGTGTCTGTTCAGTTTCATCCTACTGTACTCAGGAATGTTATTCATCAGGCTCCAGTCAACTTCTACTATGCTAAGATAGGATAGTATATTCTTTTTAAAAAAATATAAATTTATTTATTTTAATTGGAGGCTAATTACTTTAAACCAAGTCAAATTAACTAACTTTTAAAATAAATAAATACACCTGTGGCAGATTCATATTGATGTATGGCAAAACCAATACAATATTGTAAAGTAATTAACTGCCAATTAAAATAAATTTATATTTAAAAATAAAAATAATAAAATAAATATCTCAATCACTAGATTGTTTGAATCAAGCAGAATCTATACTCAGGTTTAAAAGATAGGTACTATAATGTAAATGCCATATTGCTGGTATTTACATTAATTTTCTGGCTTGGGTTTTATTATTCAACTTTCTATGAACACAAATACAAAAATGTAGACAGTGTGATTTTGCACATAATGTGTAATTTTCACCCTATTCCATCTGCAGAATATGGTTGAATAATAATTTTTTAAAACAATAGCTAATCAGTGTTTGACCATCTCTAAAGCTGCTACATACCAGTCTAAGAATTTTCTCAATTCATCCTCATTACAATCTTATAGTGGAAGTATTGTTTTCAACCACATTTTATGGGTCAGGAAACAGACACAGAGAAATTAAGATCAGGCAGTGAGTAAGAGGCTGCATCAAGATCTGAAGCCAGGATATCTGAATTAAGCTCGTCTTCATGACTACTTTTCACAGGTACCTGCTGCTGCTAAGTCACTTCAGTCGTGTCCAACTCTGTGCAACCCCATAGACGGCAGCCCACTAGGCTCCCCCGAACCTGGGATTCTCCAGGCAAGAACACTGGAGTGGGTTGCCATTGCCTTCTCCGTCACAGGTACCTACAGTGTGCCAATGATTATAACTCTCACTGCCAATGAAAATTTTAGATAGTACTTTTAAAATATCATTATTAATTAAAAAAAAATCTTGATGGGGAAGAAAGTCAATGGAAGAATATTAAAGAACACCAAAGAACTCTAATAACTCTATCAGAGAAGCAATGGAATCAAATATAATACAGAAGTCCTAAAATCAGTGCTCAGCTTGTGAGTGACTGAAATGTTACCTTTTCCAAAAATATGCAATTTTCTTTTAGAAGAATTTTTTTGAGATTAATAGATAACTGACACAGGACTTCAACCAAATATTTTAGAAGTATTCTTACAGTCTTAAAAATAAATAAACAAAATAGCAATCCTCATCCAGACGGGAAAATATAGAAGAGATTCTTTTTTTTTTACACAAATAAAGTAGCAGACTGATTATAGGTTTTGAATATTAACAGCATTAGAAAATGCTAGTCTAGAAGCTCAAATTCTTTGCCAAACACAAAAGAAATCAAACAAGTAAATAATCAACTCAAATCTTTTGTGGACCAGTTAAGAACTGGTATTTGATTTTATTCTGAGAATCTTCTTCCAAGTTGTAATAAATCTCCAACGATTCATCTAAAGCTGGACTTGAATCAATAACTCATCCTTTCAGCTGCTGGCTCCAGACTCCTTCAACCTTTTCAATGTATTGCTCTAACCTTTGCAATATTTCCTGCCCTTTTCATCCTTGAATCATCTGGTCTTCTTCTATTTAATTCATTTAGTTAGCATCTTTTTCAAACAAAAAGCAGTTCACTGAAAAGCATTAATTGAATAAAAGTGTAAGTGCAGACATATAGTGGAGCTTTGTAAAATAAAATTTCAAGGTTTATTTTTCTAGATCTAAGAGTCTGAAATAACTGTTAGCCATTATGAAAAAACAACAACAACAACAACAACAACAACCTCAGATTGTATATCTCTTGATTTCACTGATTAAATGTATTGAACTGACACGACTGAAAAGCTGACTAATCTAAAATCAACAAATGGCAGTGCTTATAAGATAAGGTTTATTTCAGATCATTCCTCTTGCCTGAACCAGGGGACATGGTATGGATTACTGTTGGCTTCCTTTGTTTCTAACTTGGATTCATAGCAAGATTCCTGCACCACAGAGTCTTTAGGCTAGAGTTGTTTGTGCAGATTTTGAATCTTGAAAGTAATCTGGTTAAGGTAACACAAGTGCAAATATCATGAATTCCTATTATGCTA
>SJYA01003327.1:29423-44479 GCA_006410615.1 Neotragus moschatus | reverse complement strand
GCATATTAAACCAACAGGAGTGGACCAGAGCTCTCAACTTCTTTTGGACTCTTTTTTCTGTCTCACTCAGTGTAGGAACAAAAGACTCCAGACAAGGACATGTATAAAGCAAAAGAAACACAGCAAGCCCTTGAAAGAACTTTCAGTTTGGCATTATGGAAGGCAACATACAGAAAATATTATGTTTTGGAGTTCCATACATGTCTTAATGCCTGCTGCTGCTAAGTCGCTTCAGTCGTGTCCGACTCTATGCGACCTCATAGATGGCAGCCCACCAGGCTCCCCCGTCCCTGGGATTCTCCAGGCAAGAACACTGGAGTGGGTTGCCAGTTCCTTCTCCAATGCATGAAAGTGAAAAGTGACAGTGAAGTCGCTCAGTCGTGTCCAACTCTTCGGGACTCCATGGACTGCAGCCCACCAGGCTCCTCTGTTCATGGGATTTTCCAGGCAAGAGTACTGGAGTGGGGGTGCCGTTACCTTCTCCGTCTTAATGCCCATCAACTACTAAATGTGAATGGGAGGGGGTGGCTGGATGGAGACTCAAGAATGCACCAAGACACAACCAAATACTTATTTCCCTGATTATCTATTTGGAGAATTTCACTTTCAAGCTAGAAGTAGCACTGAAGCATGACAGAATGCTTGCAAAGCTTCTTGTTCTTGGATGACTATGAAATGTAATCATTTATGTGTATAAACCTCATTTCATCATAAGCTACTCAAATATGTTCTTAGTGGGGAGTATGTGTGTGAGTGTGTGCATGAAGTGTGTGCATACATGAAGCTATAAGGGTGTGCATACTTAACAGGCCCCCAAACAGACTGGGTAGACAGCACAGAACTTTGTTTATAATAGCCATATAATAATTATTGATAATTGATAATATAGCTAACCATGAGTGCTCAAAATATATTATTTATTTATGATAATCACTGATGTGATTACCATAAATAATCTCAGCAATTATCAAATGCCAGGAAGTTACACATTGAGTCATCTGTGTAACTGGTGGGCATTAGGCTATGCTGTCAAACCTATTTTCTTGCATTTTAATTGCTAGTCTGATTTTAACAGATGTAATGTACAGGATGCCAATGTCAATCAGAGTACAAGCTATTACTCTTTAGCTAGCTAATACTGCCATCACAACTACATCACTTTATGTTTCTCTGTAATTGCCTTCCTGGCTTTTCAATTGTATCCCCATTTATGAAGTCAGCAGGATACAGAAAAATACTATAATTTTTTCTGTAAAAATGAATGACAGTTATTTGCCATATTTTGTGCTTAATTATGGCATGTCAATCATGCTGATTCACAGTGCCATAGGCCCTTAGGGCCCAAAGAAATAATCTGGCCCTGGAAAAGTCATGATTTGAACATCAATTAAAAGTATAACAAATCATTCACAATTAGTTCTGTGCAACTTCAGAATTCCAATAACATTGCTAACTAAAGTTCTGTCATTGTATCTGTTGAAGTATTTTTGAAATTTGCACGATGCACAAGATAAAAAAGTGAAAAACGAACTTCCTTCAATTTAAAAGCTTTTGTTTCTCTAAAGACATTATTAAGAAAATGAAAAAAACTACAAAATGTGATAAAGTTCTTATAAATCAGGTATTGGCTAAAGTTTTCATATCTAAAACATATGTTTGTATGTATATAATCGTGTGTGTGTGTGTGTGTGTGTCTGTGTGTGTGAGCTGAGTTGCTTAGTCATGTCCGACTCTTTGGGACCCCATGAACCAAGCCTGCCAAATTCCTCTGTTCATGGAATTTTCCAGGTAAGAATACTGGAGTGGGTTGTCATTTCCTTCTCCATTTCCTTCCTTCCTGACCCAGGGATCAAACCTGAGTCTCCTGCATTGGCAGGCAGATTCTGTGCCACTGTGCCGTCGAGGAAGCCCCATATATGCTGCTAAGTCGCTTCAGTCGTGTCCGACTCTGTGTGATCCCATAGACAGCAGCCCACCAGGCTCCCCCGTCCCTGGGATTCTCCAGGCAAGAACACTGGAGTGGGTTGCCATTTCCTTCTCCAATGCATGAGAGGGAAAAGTGAAAGTGAAGTCGCTCAGTCACGTCCGACTCTTAACGACCCCATGGACTGCAGCCCACCAGGCTCCTCCATCCATGGGATTTTCCAGGCAAGAGTACTGGAGTGGGGTGCCATCGCCTTCTCCGAGCCGCATACATAGCCTTATAATATGTATATAATCTTACAACTCAACAACAAAAAGACAAACAACCCAACTAAAAGATGTGCTAAGAGTTTACATACTTAAAAGTTAAACAGAGCATTTCTATATGGCCCATAAATTCCACTTTTAGGTATTATACACAAAATAACTAAAAATACTCAGATAATATGTGCCATTGTTCACTATACCATCATTCATAATAGGCAAAGGTAGAAAAACCCCAAGTGCTCATCCACAGATAAAAGGATAAACAAATGTGATATACACACACAATGAAATATTATTCAGCTGTAATAATAAAAAAATGAAGTTCTGATACATGCTATAACATGGACAAATATTGAAAATATTATGCTAAATGATATAAGCCAAGGTAAAAATTATTGGATTAGCCAAAATGTTTGGTTGGGTTTTTTGTAAGATGTTACAGAAAAACTCAAAGGAACTTTTGGCCAGCCCAATATTATATGATTCCATTTATGTGAAATACCTGAAAAAGAAAAAAAAAAATCATACATGAGAATGTAGATTACAGGTTACCAGGAGCTGGGGGGAATCAGAATTATTGATTAGTGGTAACATAATTTATGTTTGAGGTGAAAACAGTGATAGGTATGTAACACTAATTAATTAATCCAATTAATGCCACTGAATTTTACATTAAAAAGTGAATAAACAGCAAATGTTATGTTATATATACTTTGTGACAGTAAATATAAAATGTATAAAATAGTATTCACACTTCAGTTGAACAGTTCACAACCCCTTTCCAACCAAGACGACTTTATCTTGATTTTTCCTAGTGTTCTGAAAGAGGCTAGCTTTCAAAGAAAGCTGTTTACTGAGTATACTCATTCACCTGTTCTGACTCAGATTTGAAATCATTCAATATAGTTTCCGTTAAGAGTAAGGGAGTTATGTTCCTCACTGAGTTTCTGTAATTCCAGCTAACACACTTCAACTTTTCATTTACCTGCATGGCCTTTTTATGGGGAAACAGGTAAGGGATATCTACTTGAGCTTTTAAAACAATGCTCCTGTTTCTTCCTTCAAGTATTCCCAGGGTTCCTGGTTTCTAAGAATCCAGGATCAGAAGCCATTGGTAGGGGCACAAGGAGCACTTGACTAGGCATCAAAAAAATGTTCAAATTCAACTCTGTGAGAAACAACATGGGTCTAACACACATATTAAATATAATATTGATTTTGACTTACAATCTAAGATACGTGCATATTCTATATTAAATAAAGTGATTCATAAATGTTAAAGAAATATGTCAAGGTGCACCAGGCAAAAGGAAACAATAAGAAATAAAAATTTAATTATCAAATTATCAAATAAAGTGAGCTTCCCTGGTGGCTCAGTGGTAAAGAATCCACCTGCCAAAGTTGGAGATCCGGGTTCAATCCCTGGGTTGGGAAGATTTCCCTGGAGAAGGGAATGGCAATGCACTCCAGTACTCTTGCCTGGAGAACTCCATGGACAGAGCAACCTGGCGGGCTACAGTCCATGGGGTCAGAAAAGACTAGGACATGACTTAGCGACTAAACAACCAACCATATCAAGTAAAGTATAATATGAACTAAAAGCATTTTTCATGGGAAAGAAGGGCACTTTGAAATGCTGAAGTCCCAATCAAATTATATATGTAATAGTTACGAATAATCAGGCACTAGAAACACAACCACCACAGGAGATACAAGGAGAAAATGAAAGATAAAAACACACTAATATTATGATACTTTAATACTTCAATAAGGCTCTAAGCCAATGGCACCCCACTCCAGTACTCTCGCCTGGAAAATCCCATGGCGGGAAGAGCCTGGTAGGCTGCAGTCCTTGGGGTCGCTAAGATTCGGGCATGACTGAGCGACTTTACTTTCACTTTTCACTTTCATGCATTGGAGAAGGAAATGGCAACCCACTCCAGTGTTCCTGCCTGGAGAATACCAGGGACAGGGGAGACTGGTGGGCTGTCGTCTATGGGGTCGCACAGAGTCAGACACGACTGAAGTGACTTAGCAGCAGCAGCAGCAGCAGCACTGCTGTGCTCAGTCGCTTCAGTCATGTCTGACTCTTCATGACCCTATGGCTGGTAGCCCACCAGGCTCTGTCCATTGGATTCTCCAGGCAAGAATACTAGACTGGGTTGCCATGCCCTCCTCCAGGAGATCTGGACAAAGGAGCCTGGTGGACTACAGTTCATGGAGTCCCAAAGAGCGGGAAAGGACTGAAGTCTCTATTAGATGAAACACCAAATCAATAAAGTAAATCATATGGATACACAGCAAAATTTATACTTTATAAGAAAATAAAACTCCAGCCACATGGTATATTCATTTGCAGCATTCGATGGTTTTTAAAACTATTCTGATGTCATTACATTGGTCATATTTTCATATTAAGCTTCAAAATACATGAATTGCATTCTACTAAATTGAATGTTGTAAATACGGTTATCTTGGTATATAGGCTTTAGTACCTGGATGAGGGCCATAGAGATATTACATAAATGAGCCAAAAATGGCTTATGCACTTTGGTTCTACATTGTTTACTTCTTTAGAGTAGGCGAAGATCATTTGCTCAAAAGCCTATCAGCACCAAACTTAAATTTTACACATTATTATTTTAAAAATAGCACAGATAAAGCAGATTGTCACCATTTAGAGTTTTCCTGTTTTGCATCTCTCTACAAAACTCCACCCAATATCTTCTCTATCTGGACAAGAGAAGATCTGTAGCTCTGAAAGACCCCTCTGCTGCCCTTCAGAGTTCTCTGACTGCAAGACTCCCCACCTTGCTGCTGGGCAATCAACATCACCTACGCACATAAACTTGATTTCCCATCTACCCCATGCCCTTTTCTCCTTTTGGGGAAGCCCTTGCATTCAGCCTCTGGAAGGTCTCCTGCAGGAAGTAACAGAATGCAACCTATCAAAGTGCTTCCTGAATACAGCTCCTTATATACTACTGCCACCAAGTGATCAGATCCTTTTCCTTGATCCGCCTTGAAATCCCTCCAACTCACTAACGTCTTGTAAGAAGGGTAGTTACAAAATATAGATTGCTCTTGACCTGGTGTGATGTAATGAGTTCTAAAAGATCATGGCTTAGTCCGATACTACCCAAACTGTATTTCCTATACCTGTAGTGGAGGCTATTATGTACTATCCAGATAACTCCTCAAAATTGAAACCCAGCTCATGAAAGTACTGCCTCTTGAGAGAGAGCTTGCAGCTGTTAGAGCTTTTAGAGAATTGCCTTGGATTGAAGACAGCAGCCTTGCACAAGGTTAGGACATTTTTCTGCAGGCAGACTGTATCCAATGACTGGTTGATGCAAGGATAGAAAATCTTGATTTCAATACATCCATTTAGGACTACTTTGAAGAGTCTTTCTGGGTTCAGAGCTTCTTCACATGAGGTCAGCTAAGATTTTTTGTGTGTGTGATTGAATCACACCCCACCCTATGCTTAATCCTGTTTCATTCTCTTCCCATAGGGTACTGCTTCTGAAAGCAATTCTTAATACACTTTCTGGAAACTAATCTCCTTTTCAGTGTATGCTCCCTGACATTGAAGAGTGTTAATTAAGATAATTCTGAGTGATATACAAATATTTTCAATTTTTATTTTATTAGTTATCCATTTTAACTGTTATATTTTATTTATAACAGTATTATTTACTAGGTAAGAGCCCAGGTCCTGAAGCCAGACTGCCTGCATTTAAATGCAGCTTTATTACTAAATATCTGATTTCTTTAGACAGACTGCTTAAACTTATGAGCTTCAATTTAATTATATTTAAAATAAAAATGATAACACCTAACACAGTTCTATGAGGATGAAATCAATATTTTTAAGGTCCTTAGAAGAATATCTAACATACAAGCTCAATATAAATGTTTTTTAAATTAAAAAATAAGTTTACCAGTAATATATGTATAAAATTATCAGGTAAAAAGGGGCTAACATTTTCTAACTCAGATATTTATTTAATTGACATGAATAATATTCAATTAAGGAACACTGTAGCTGGGATACATTTCAAGGGCATTGTTTATATTAGAAATGTGATTCCTAGAATCACAATTGATATTAAATGTGAAAGCTAAGTTTTATTTTTTTAATTGTTCATTCATTTAGTTATCAGGCCTCTACTGATGAGCACTGTGTGTGGAATACTGTAGGTATGTCAATAAGATAATGTCCAGTGTCTCCTCAGTTAGTGCTATAAATGTGCTGGAAAAAAAAACCTTTTAAAAATATCATAAACTCTGTAATTTAGAATGGCAAGACTTTAACCCACATGTGTGGGTAAGCCGGGGTTTATACGATAGAGGTTTGGCTTTTTGTGTCATATCTAAGAATTCACACAAAGAAAAAAACTCTACTGTCACCAGTCCTGTGAGCAAGTTAATTTAATCTTATAGAACGGATTAGTTTCACATTTTTGTAGTTATCTCATACAAGGGAAATAAAGACTATATTTTATTTTTAAAACATACATTCTCAAGATTTCCCTCATTTGACTGGGCACGAGCACTTACGATTTTTGTTCCTATGTATTCTTCTAGAATTATGGTATCTAAAATGGATGTCCCTTTCTATAGCAACTGAGCAGGTACTGAAACCCTTATCTCCTTGTTAGAAGTAGACACACTCATCATTGAATTATATTTATCTTTTCATTGCATGTAAATGACATGCTGATGTTTACCACAAATTCTATCACAAGGAAAACTGATATGAGGAAAAGGCCAAATGGTGAGACATTCGTTTTGTACCAAGCACTAAATTCATGGGTACATTAGAAAAGTTATATACATATAATTTAGAACCATTAATAATTATATAATTAAATATACACATACTTTCTCTATATGTATATATATATCTAATTTACATATATAAATTTGCATATATAATATATAGTATATATTTGAATGTATTATAGCATATGTGTGTGCTCAGTTGCTCAGTTGTGTCTGACTCTTTTGTGACCCCATGGACTGTAGCCTGCCAGGCTCCTCTGTCTATGGGACTTTTCAGGTAAGAATACTGGAATGGGTTACCATTTCCTCCTCCAGAGAATCTTCCTGACTCAAGGAGTGAACCTGTGTCTTTTGCATCTCCTACATTGGTAGGTAGATTCTTTGCCACTGTGCCACCTGGGAAGACCGCCACAGAAGCCCAATATCATATATATTGGGTCGCAAATGACACATTACAGTCATGCCACATTTTCTGAGCTTTCTCCTTCAGACCATTTCACACCTTCTACTCTCTCCTCATACAGCTTAAACCTCTGCCCACATCCCCAATCTCAAGAGTTGAGAGTTCGAAGTTAACTGAGAATACAGAGGTAATCAAATGAGAATATCTAAAAACCCTCACCAACTCAATTACCCAGACACATGCACCTGTGACTATATGGTGTATGGTGTATCTTTTTCCTTTTATGATGGAGGAAATGTCAGAACTTTTGTTTAGGTCATTCTCTTGACCTGTCCACTAGATACCATCCTGACTGGCTCCAGTGATTATCCTTTAACACTAGCTTTTTTCATTTCTTCTCTTTTAAATCATTCTTATTTGTATATAAAATTCTATAACTTCTCTTATCTTAAAAAAAAAACTCTTATATTCACATTGTCTCCTTCAAGATACCTCCCCACTTCCTAATCTCTCATATATTGCAAAGTTCCTCAAAAGAGTTGAGGAGACTACAAGAGTTGAGAGCTCCAATTTTTTATCTCTCATTTCCTATTGAGCCTGGATNTTCTCCTATCTTAAAAAAAAAACTCTTATATTCACATTGTCTCCTTCAAGATACCTCCCCACTTCCTAATCTCTCATATATTGCAAAGTTCCTCAAAAGAGTTGAGGAGACTACAAGAGTTGAGAGCTCCAATTTTTTATCTCTCATTTCCTATTGAGCCTGGATCCTGTCGGGATTTATTGATACATTTCACCAAACCAACTACTATTAAGCTAACTATGATTTCCATGTTAGTAGATTCAATTATTAAATCATATTTCTCACCTTACTTCACAAATGTCCATCTCTTCTACAGTGGAGCTATATTAGTGGAATGAAGGGGAAAAAATAACCCACAATGTTATAGATTGATGCAGAAAACTTATTTGACTAAATTGAACACTCTTTCTTGATTAAAAAATAAAAAGAAAATGTCCACAAGCAAAGAATAGAAGGGAATTTCCTCAAAATGATAAAGTACATTTCTGAAAAGTGTACAGCTAACCCCACAGAGACTGAGACAGAACTGTGTTTGAGTGTCTCCTGTGGAGGTACAGGTCAGCAGTGGACTGCTGCAGGGGCAGGGGCTCTGGGTGCAGCAGACCTGGGTATGGCATAAGCCCTCTTGGAGGAGGTCGCCATTAACCCCACCACAGAGCTACCAGAACTTACAAAGGACTGGGAAACAGACTCTTGGAGGGCACAAACAAAACCTTGTGCACATCAGGACCCAGGAGAAAGGAGCAGTGACCCCCACAAGAGACTGACACAGACTTGCCTATATGTCCAGGAGTCTCCAGCAGAGGTGTGAGGGGGTGGTGGCCTGCTACAAGGTTGGGGGCACCGTGTGCAGCAGTGCAGGGGACCTTTTGAAGGAGGTTGCCATTATCTTCAATACCTCCACCATAGTTTAGCCTCAGGTCAAATAATAGGGAGGGAACACAGCCCCACCCTTCGATAGAAAATTGGATTAAAGATTTGTTGAGCATGGCCAAAGCCCATCAGAACCATACCCAGTTTCCCCTTCAGTCAGTCTCTCCCATCAGGAAGCTTCCATAAGCCTCTTATCCTTCTCCATCAGAGGGCAGGTATAATGAAAACCACAATCACAGAAAACTAACCAATCTGATCACATGGACCACAGCCTTGTCTAACTCAGTGAAACTATTAGCCATGCTGTGTAGGACCACCCAAGATGGACGGGACATGGTGGAGTGTTCTGACAAATCGTGGTCCACTGGAGAATGGAATGGCAAACCATTTCAGTATTCTTGCCTTGAGAACCCCATAAACAGTATGAATATCATACTTAATGAATAATCATTAATGGTGGAAGCTTCTCCTCTAGGATCAAGAACAAGATGAGGATGTTCACCTTGCCACTTCTATTCAACATTACACTGAAAGTCCTAGACAGAGCAATTAGGAAAGAAAAATAATTAGAGGCATCCAAGTTGGAAAGGAAGCAGGAAAACTATTTCTATTCACAGATGATATAGCCATATGCATAGAAAATCCTGAAGAATGTACATTAAAAAAAAAAAAAACACCTGTTAGAGCTAATAAGTGAATTCAGTGAAGTTGTAGGATATAAGATCAGTCTATAGAAGCTCAGTTGCATTTCTATATAAAAGGAAGGTAACAAAATTCTTTTGACAATAGCATTCCCCAAAATACAGTACTTAGAAATAAATTTAGTCAAGGAGGTGTAAGACTTATNATAAAAAAAAAAAAAAAAAACACCTGTTAGAGCTAATAAGTGAATTCAGTGAAGTTGTAGGATATAAGATCAGTCTATAGAAGCTCAGTTGCATTTCTATATAAAAGGAAGGTAACAAAATTCTTTTGACAATAGCATTCCCCAAAATACAGTACTTAGAAATAAATTTAGTCAAGGAGGTGTAAGACTTATAAACAGAAAACTATATATAGCTGAAAGAAAATAAAGATATAAGCAAGTTGAAAGACATCCCCTGCTCACAGACTGAAAACTTAATATTATTAAGACAGCAATATTTCCTAAAGTTATCTTCATATTCTATGCAATTTCTATAAAATCTCAATTATTTTTTCCCAGAAATGGAAAACTTGATCCTAAAGTTCATATGGAATTCATAAGGGATCCTAAATATCCAAAACTATTTGGAAAAGAAAAAATTTGGAGGACTCACACTCCTGGACTTTAAAACTTACTACAAAGCTACAGTAACAAAGCAGCTTCATACTGTCCTAAGAATAGACCTATTGACCAACAGAATAGAATTAATAGTCCAGAAATAAATCCATATATAAGTTGATTTTTGACAATGCTGCCAAGATCATTTGGTGAGGGAAAGAACACTTTTCAACAAATAGTACTGAAACAACTGGATAGCCACATGAAAAGGAATGAAGTTGGAACTACAGCTCACACTATGTACAAAAATTAATTTAAAATGGAACAAAGACCTAAACTCACTAACTCAAGTTGCAAATGTCTTATCAGAAAACATAGTGGTAAATGTTTAAGACTTTAGATTTGGCAATAGATTTTTTAAAGATATCCAGCCTTCCTTTTCTCACATAAAATTGATAAGCTTTAATTCATGATTTAGTTTTATTACACAAAATTTTTACTGTGGTAAATAATACAAAAGTTTTCATCTTAGCCATTTTTAAGTTCTTTAATGTTAAATATATTCACATTGTTATGAAAAAGATCCCTAGAATTTTTCAACAGGCAAATACGAACTCTATACCCATTTAAAACCAATTCCTCTTTTCACTCTCTCTCTGACCCCTGATAATGACCATTTGGAGATTTTTGCCTCTATTTTTGTTATTCATTCTTAACTGATTGAATTAATTGCACTGCAATCAGAAAACTACAATAAGTTCTATCTCTTGAAATTTGTTGAGACTTGCTATATGGAGACATGTATGACAAATTTTTGTTAATACTGCATATGTGCTTATAAAGCATGAATTCAGAAATTGTTGGGTACAGCATTTCATACATATATATTTGATTATATTTATTATTACCATTATTTATATCTTCTATATCCTTAGTAATTTTCAACTTGCTGGTTGTAACTACATGCTTACAGGGTTTTGTTAATACACTCCAACCTCACTGTATATGTATCTATGTATCCTGATGGTTTTGTTAAACTTTTCTTTATAAAAAAATAAAAAATAATAAATTAACTATTAATAAATTAGAATTGTATCTTCCTCATCAATTTAACCTTTAAAAATTATAAAATAGTCCTGTTTCTTTACAGTAATCATTTTACCTTAAAGACTACTTTGTCTTCCATGCAAACTTCACAAACTCCTTTTGATTCATATTTGCAGAAAATTTTTTAACCTATACATTTACTTTCAACTTTTCTGTATCCATATATTTTAGAGGTGCCTCTTGTAAACAATGTATTGTTGTTCAGTCGGTCAGTTGTATCTGACTCTATGATCTCATGGACCGCATCATGCCAGGCTTCCCTGTACTTCACTATCTCCTGGAGTTTGCTCAAACTCATCCACTGAGTTGATGATGCCATCCAACCATCTCATCCTCTGTTGCCCCATAGGCTGTGTTTTTCAAATCCTATCTGACCATCTTCATTGTGGTTTTTCATTTCTTTAAAATTTTTTTTTTGTGGGGGCAGGGGGTGGGGTAGATTGGAATCAAAACTGACATTTTCCAGTTCTGTGGCCACCGATGAGTTTTTCAAATATGCTGGCATATTGAATACAGCATTTTCACAACATCATCATTTAGAACTCGAAATAGCTCAACTGGAATTCCATCACCTCCACTAGCTGTGTTTGTAGTGATGCTTCCTAAGGCCCATTTGACTTCTCAATCCAGGATGTCTGGCTCTAGGTAAGTGATCACACCATCGTTGTTACCTGGGTCAATGAGATCTTTTTTGTATAGTTCTTCTGTGTATGCTTGCCACCTCTTCTTCCATACTATGTATATCCTTTATTGTGCCCATGTTTGAATGAAATGTTCCCTTGCTATCTTCAATGTTCTTGAAGAGATCTCCAGTTATTCCCATTCTGCTGTTTTCCTCTATTTATTTGCACTGATCACTGAGGAAGGCTTTCTTATCTCTCCTTGCTATTCTTTGGAACTCTCCATTCAGATGGGTATATCTTTCCTTTTCTCATTTCCCTTTAGCTTCCCTTCTCTTTTCAGCTGTTTTTATGGCTTCCTCAGACAACCATTTTGCCTTTTGCATTTCCTTTTCTTGGGGATGATCCTTATCACTGCCTCTGTTGCAATGTCATGAACCTCCATCCATAGTTCTTCAGGCCCTCTATCAGATCTTATCTCTTGAATCTATTTGTCACTTCTACTGTATAATCATAAGGGATTTGAGTTAGTTCCTACCTGAATGGTCTGGTGGCTTTCCCTACTTTCTTCAGCTTAAGTCAATTTAAGGTAGTAAGCAACATGGCAGAGGAGGACACACACTCATCTTCTCCCGTGAGAACTCCAAAATTGCAACTTGCTGCTGAACAACCGCTGACTGGAGAATGTTGGATCCCACCAGGAAAAGATACCTCATGTCCAAGGGCAAAGGAGATGCACCAGCAAGGCGGTAGGAGAGGCAAAATCACTTTTAGGATCAAACCCCATACCTGCCAGAGATGCTCGGAGGACTCAAACAAAACCTTGTGCACACCAGGACCCAGAGACCCCACAGAGACTAAGCCAGACTTGCTTTAGAGTGTTTGAGTGTCTCTTGTGGTCAGCAGTGGCCTGCTGTGGGGGCAGGTGTTCTGACTGCAGCAGACCTGGGTCATGTAGTATATGATACAAGCCCTCTTGGAGGAGGTCACCATTAACCCTACCATAGAGCCCCTGAGAAGATGACCCACAAACTGCAGTACAATTATACTAAACCAGCACACCTAGATTTAATTATAAATATACATGTCATTCATCATCATGGATGAAGAAAACTTCAACTCATTCAAGACTAAGCTTTTTGTTTTGTTTTTCAGATGATTTTTAATGACAAAGGCAACATATTACTAATTTGTGATGTAATTACTATCTTTTTTTGATGAATCAAAAATGAGTTTAGAGGGAGTTCATTAGGCTTTGGTAATAAGTTCAGTCTGTGGGTCACATGTTTTGATTTGAAATATGTTTTACACATTTCAATTTCTCAGCCATCCAATTCCATAAAAGTTCTGCTACACTTGAATAATATTTAATTTTTTTATTTTAATTTTTTTAAAAATGTATTTATTGTTTTTAAGTCAGTAAACTTTGTCCTATAAACTGAAGCTGTATTTTGAAAAGCATACATATTAAATATTTATATCTTTTTAGTCATTAGAAATTCACCATGATAAGGTCATTATCTCAGTTGTTGGCATATTTTATTCTCTACAATCTATTTTGTCTCATGTAGAATTTGAATCTCAGCCTTTCTATATCTTGTGCTTTCTGTGGATCCTTTATAAATTGCATTTGCTTTTTTATTCTGGCATGAATATGATTGTCTTTTATCTGGATTGTCATTTATATTTAATACAATATAGTTTTATATCAAAAAAGATTAAAAAAATTATTTATTTTTTAATTGAAGGAAAATTGCTTTACAGAATTTTTTTTGTTTTCTGTCAGACATCAACATGAATCAGCCATAGGTGTACACATATGCACGCCCTCTCATTTCTTTTCATTTAATCTCTTCAATTTCCATAGTTTGCATGCAGCATGTAGACTATGTTCCTATCCAATAGTATTCCCTCAATTCCCTGAAGTCTCCTTCTCAAGCATGGAATTAGAAGCCAGGCATGCAGTATTATTGTAGGTGGATGAAGTGTTCATTATCCAAAATGTAGGTAAGGCTCCCTTACTTCTTCTTACTGTCTTCTCCATCTAAGAATTCTTTTTTTTCTTCCAGTTTTATTGAGATGTTCAAGTGAAAGCTTAAATTTATATTTAAAGTAAAAGTTATAGCTCAGTTGTTAAAGAAACTGCCTGCAATACAGGAGACCCCGGTTTGATTCTTGGGTCAGGAAGATCTCCCGGAGAAGGGATAGGCTACCCACTCTAGTATTCTTGGGCTTCCCTTGTGGCTCAGCTGGAAAAGAATCTGCCTGCAATGTGGAAGACCTGGGTTCGATCCCTAGGTTGGGAAGATCCCCTGAAGAAGGGAACAACTACCCACTCCAGTATTCTGGCCTGGAGAATTCCATGGACTCTATAGTCCATGGGGTCACAAAGAATCGGACATGACTGAACAACTTTCACTTCACTTAAGCAGTTTTTTGAATCTGTCTGCTTAAGAGTACAATATGAATGATATTTATAATGAAGAAGATGAAGTAAAGAAAGATCTCATAAGCCTTCTGAAGTTTCCAAATAGTATCCCAATTTTTTTTTTCCTCCAAACTCTACCAGTATCAGGTTGATCTCATATAAGCAGCACTCTCATGAATTCATTCATCCACTTATTATTTCAGGGCATATTATGTGTCATGCTCTGAACTGAAAGAAGACTTTAAAATGGCTACAAAGAGACACTTTCTCTTGAAAAAAAAAAGAAACATATTTTACTTTGAAAAATAATCATAACACATCTCAGATTAGTCTAATTCTTTCAACTCTTTAGTTTATAATCTCTTTGACAATTTTCAATGTCTTTTAAATAACATTTCAGAATCTCCATGCTGTCCTTTTGGTTTTTTTAAGTCACTGTTAGAACCCATGATATCTTTCCCCCTAATATTACATCAAAATTATCCCATCTTCATTTTCTTGTTCAGAATGTTGTCAAGAAGAATAGAAAATACATAGATGTTATAGAATGTTTATTATTAGTGACATATTAAATGAATCTGATAAAATCTCCAAGTTATTTTCAGTTTTTAAGATGCTATTTCTTAGAAGTTCTGAACATTGAACTACAATTTCACAGTTTAGCAAGAATAGTGAGTCTAACCCTTCAAGAGTATGATAAAACTAATGGAGTCTTATGGTAAATTTAGAGGAAACTATGTTTCTCCTTTGAGATGTGGCAAATAGTTACAGGCACAAACATCACTGGATTTTTACTTAAATGAGCTTATTTGCCTTGATAT
>SJYA01003327.1:7910-20557 GCA_006410615.1 Neotragus moschatus | reverse complement strand
TAATAAATTTAAAATATCTTATTTGTATTTGATTCCCCTTTTCACACAGAATGAATTTATATTTTCTGTGTATCCAGCTTAATAAAAGTATAATATATGACACATCTGTGAGGAACCTAAATATTCCTATCTATTTGGACTCACTTTCCTGGTGGCTCAGATGGTAAAAAATCTGCCTGCAATACAGAAGACGTGGGTCCGATCCCTGGGTCAGGAAGATCCCCTGATTTGATTAAGAAAAATCTTTAAAACAAAAACTTACAGCATATTTGTTATCATGTCACAAAAGGAATACAAATTTATTATAAAAATACGGATTATTATTGCCACAATAACCAATTCATATGTTCACAATTACCACTTGAATTAGTCATATAATTATATATTTGGAGCAGATTTCCTATGTGCTAATCTGGTCTTCTTTAGTCCATATCCTTCACATCTTTTTATATATTATTTAGTACTTATCACCATTATCTTCTATATTCTTTACCAGTTACCAGTTATCCCCTTTTTAGCAGGCAGCATATGCATGTGTGTCTCATATGCATGTGAGGCTTCCCTGGTGGCTCAGTGGGTAAAGAGTCTGCTTGCAAAGTGGCAGACCCAGATTCGATCCCTGGATTGGGAAGATCCCCTGGAGAAGGAAATGGCAACCCACTCCAGTATCCTTGCCTGGAGATTCCCATGGACAGAGGAGCCTGGTGGGCAACAGTCTATAGGGTCTCAAAGAGTTGGACATGACCAAGCGACTTCACTTTACTATATGTATATATATTCATACTTTTATAAGTTATTTATTTATGTATAAATGTGACAGGTAATGACAAGATAATACATACCAAGGAAGCTTTACATTTCATGACATAGCTTATTTTCTGATATCTAAAGTTTGATTATATAAACTAAGAGTCAAAGTAACTGGAAATACTTCTCTCTAAGAATGAGGTGGAAAATACTATAGAAGTCATGTGAAGTGAAGTCATGTCCGACTCTTTGTGACCCCACTGTAGCCCACCAGGTTCTTCTGTCCATGGGATTCTCCAGGCAAGAATACTGGAGTGGGTTCTTTGAACAATTTTATCTCAGAACTGACAGATTGTGTAGTGTTTTTTAAAGGAGCTCAGGTAACAGTAAAGAAAGAAAATCACAATAATGAATCTTTTTTAAACCATTAAGTGTTACTCAGTCAGTCATGCCTGACTCTGTGATCCCATGGACTGCAGCCCACCGGGCTCCTCTGTCCATGAAATTTTCCAGGCAAGGATACTGGAGTGGGTTGCCATTTCCTTCTCTGGGGACCTTCCCAACTCAGGCATCACACCTGGGTCTCCTACACTGCAGGCAGATTCTTTACCAGCTGAGCTACAAAGGAATAGAAACACACTTTGCTGGAGTTGTAGAGTGCTGATTGTTCATTTACTTCTCTTAAATAGTGCATCATTTGAGTAACGTTTCATGAGTACTCAGTTCTTATATTTGCTCTTTTCGCTTAGAGGTTACACTCCCAAATGACAGTAATTAAAATTATTAATAGGTTTATAAGATATAGATTGTGATTCTGTCAACAGTTTAAAAAGGTAAATCTGTAATAACTGTAATTTCTACTTTCAGCCTACTTTAATTTCTTCCTTTCTCTTTGTGATTTCCTTTAGATTTTAAGAAATATGATTGAGGCCCTGTGTTGCAGCCTTACTTGTAGAAATACAAGCTTGGATAAAATACCTTTTATTTAAAGAAATATAAAAATGGACATAAATTAGATATAATGCCCAAACATCTTTTGTAATCAAGTAAAAGGCATACCTTACATTTAAATTATAGCATTTTACTCATAAAGTTGGCATCTAATTTTGACTCTAAATAATTGAAAATACTTTACCTAATTTTCCCTAATATGATTTTTTCACTTGAAATAAAAATATACCACCAACCAAAATGCAAGACATAATATTTTGAACAAGCCATTGATTGTTCTTTTAAGTTTTGTACTTTTGAATATATACCAAGATGTTGATACGGGCACTTTATCTTCTCAGGTAAGCATTTTGGTAATCAAATGTTTGACTCTGATACTAGTGAAGTGAATTTTGTTTATGGTGCTCATTATTGTTACATGTATCTGATGCTTGCTAGGAAGCCAAGCTTAATACTACAATGTTTGTATTTAGTGTAATACCAACAAAAAAGATAAACAGAAGTCAAAAGTGCTAAGATACCAGCAAGGCAGTATCTTTCTCCCTCTTGCATCTAAAGTGACGATTCTTCTGAGATCCGTATGCTGCTAAGCAAGTGGTATTTGCTTTTAAGCTATAGATGCTGCTGCTGCTGCCGCTGCTGAGTCGCTTCAGTTTTGTTCAACTCTGTGCGACCCCAGAGATGGCAGCCCACCAGGCTTCCCAGTCCCTGGAATTCTCCAGGCAAGAACACTGGAGTGGGTTGCCATTTCCTTCTCCAATGTATGAAAGTGAAAAGTGAAAGTGAAGTCGCTCAGTCGCATCCGACTCTAGCGACCCCATGGACTGCAGCCTACCAGGCTCCTCCATCCATGGGATTTTCCAGGCAAAAGTACTGGAGTGGGGTGCCATTGCCTTCTCCAAAGCTACAGATAGTTGCTACTAATAATTAGTGAAAGGTCTGCTTGAAACAAGTTCAGCTTTAGGATTCAGGTTTTTTGGCCAAACTTGTCTAAAAGTGAATTTCGTAAGGACTGAAACTGCATGTGGTGTTGGAGAAGACTCTTGAGAGTCCCTTGGACTGCAAGGAGATCCAACCAGTCCATCCTAAAGGAGATCAGTCCTAGGTGTTCATTGGAAGGACTGATGTTGAAGCTGAAACTCCAATACTTTGGCCACCTGATGCAAAGAGCTGACTCATTTGAAAAGACCCTGATGCTGGGAAAGATTGAGGGCAGGAGGAGAAGTGGACGACAGGATGAGATCGTTGGATGGCATCACCAACTCAATGGTCATGAGTTTGGGTAAACTCTGGGAGTTGGTGACGGACAGGGAGGCCTGGCATACTGCAGTCCATGGGATTACAAAGAGTCGCTGAGTGACTGAACTGAACTGAANCTGATGTTGAAGCTGAAACTCCAATACTTTGGCCACCTGATGCAAAGAGCTGACTCATTTGAAAAGACCCTGATGCTGGGAAAGATTGAGGGCAGGAGGAGAAGTGGACGACAGGATGAGATCGTTGGATGGCATCACCAACTCAATGGTCATGAGTTTGGGTAAACTCTGGGAGTTGGTGACGGACAGGGAGGCCTGGCATACTGCAGTCCATGGGATTACAAAGAGTCGCTGAGTGACTGAACTGAACTGAACTGAAACTGCATGTAAGTATAGAAGGATAAAACCATCTTGATTTGAATTACAGACAGTGAACTTGGTCTCCATTAACTGCTCTTATATTTAGTCTTAAGACTTCTCAAAGTTAATATGATGACCTCACATAATCCAAGTGATGAAAACTTTATTTTTCAACTGATTTCCAGGTGAACTAAACTGGAATGAGCCTAATTCACATCAAAAGGGAAATTCCTATATCAGTACTTCATTAAATTCAAGGGGAAAAAAAACCCTATGTTTATATATTATTTAAAAAGCAAGTTGACCACAAAATTGAACATACAATTCCTTGCAAGAACAAAAATATCTTCTCTAATTTGCTTCAATTACATCTATTTTATTTTACTTTGATCTTAGTTTTATTAACTTTGATCTAAGTATTTCAATGATAAAAGAATATAAATGACACATAACTGAAGGAGTTATGAGAGAGTAGTTTTAATATTTTATAATAATGTCTATTCCTATCACTTTAATAAAATTGTCATTTTTAACAATTAAAGAAGTTGTTGAAGTTGCTCTCCCCACAAGTCAATCCAGTCCAACACAGATTAATTTTATACCATAAACAGTTAGTCATATGATCTTTCATACTTGAGAGGCAGGAACATTTTTTAAACAAAAAATAAAGAAGGCAGGGTACAAGTTGGTTAGGAATATACTTCAGCTCTTTTAACAGTGACCAAAACAGAGTACCAAAAAAGACAGGCTTGTTTCTCTTCTATGTAAGATACTTTGGCCACCTGACGGGAAGAGCCAACTCACTGGAAAAGACCCTGATGCTGGGAAAGAGTGAAGGCACAAAGAGAATGGGGCAGCCAAAGATGAGATGTTTAGATAGCATCACCGACTCAATGGACACGAATTAGAAGAACTCTAGAAGATAGTGGAGGACAGAGCAGCCTGGTGTGCTGCGGTCCATGGGGTCTCAGGGAGTCAGACACAACTTAGCGACTGAACATGTAAAGCCCGGACTTATGCATGGTTTAGGGAGTGTAGTGCCTCTGTCCCTTGAAATTATCAGGGATTCAGGATCCTTTTTCCTTGCTGCTCCACCATCCACTAAGTTGTCCTCATCTCCATGATCTATTGCACAGCCACATCTGCAGTGAAGAGCAAGCTGTTTCCCTTTAAAGTCATGACCGGAAGAAGCATACGTTATTTATACCCACATCCCATTGGTCAGAACTCAGTCATATGGATACACCTAGCTGCAACTGAGGCTGAGATATGTCTTGTGGCATGTTCAGACGGAAATGAGGGACCTTCTATATTTAAAAAGAGAAAGGAATGTGTTTTTGAAAAAATATTTTTATAGATGAATACTCAGGCTAACCTAGTGGATACAGTCTTGGAACTTCCTTGATTACCCCCTTCAAGATCGAAGTATTACATGCTGTGTGCTTTTTAGCTGTTAGTGCTATGAAAGCTAAAATGCTTTCTACCTCGGTGGTCCATTTTACTGTGTGCCAGTGAAGGTACACTGGAAGTAGTCTAAAAGATATCCTTTTGGAGAAGGCAATGGTACTCACTCCAGTACTCTTGCCTGGAAAATCCCATGGATGGAGAAGCCTGGTGGGCTGCCGTCTATGGAGTCGCATGGAGTCGGATACGACTGAAGTGACTTAGCAGCAGCAGCAGCAGGGCATGTTTGTGTTTGTGCAGGTTTGCTTAAAACTCTTTCTGTATAAATCAGCTCCTTGGGTTTGGGGAAGGGGCCTCTGCACTTCCTTCTTGGCTGTCAAAATAATCCTACCAAGATAGTGTTTCATGGTCTACCTTAGCACAAGTAGGAGATAGTAAACAGCTTTATTGGCCATCTGCTTAGATTCAGTACATTGTCTTATTATACTGTTTGATAGAACATTACTGGCCAGAAAACATGGGTGAAAGAAAAAATGTAGTAGTTCAATTCCCAATATGTACTTAGTTTTTTGTTTTCATTTCTAAAGTAAAAGTAAGAATCTCTACTAACTTTTCAGTTGGCTCTTTTGTTTTTAAAGGATGAGCTACAGGCTGTGTGTTTTTCTGTACTGACTTGGCACTTATTAAATACTTTTGTACCATGAAAAATAAAAAGGGAAAGGAAAGAAATATTGGGGACACATTTAGCAGTCTCTGTCATACTTTATTTACTATGGATTTATAAAATCTATCTATATATCTGTCTAAAACTACTTCAGATCAGTTCAGTCGCTCAGTCATGTCCGACTCTGTGACCCCATGAATCACAGAAGGCCAGGCCTCCGTGTCCATCACCAACTCCAAACTCCAACTTTTAATTTCACGGCTGCAGTCACCATCTGCAGTGATTTTGGAGCCCCCCAAAATAAAGTCTGACACTNTGTCCTCATTTATTTTAATTCGTTTTTCTCTTTTCCTCTCTGATTCATTTATTTCTACCATTCTATCTTCTATTTCACTAGTCCTATCTTCTGCCTCCATTATTCTACTATTTGTTGCCTCCAGAGTGTTTCTGATCTCATTTATTGCATTATTCATTATGTATTGACTTTTTTTTTTATTTCTTCTAGGTCCTTATTAAACCTTTCTTGCATCTTCTCAATCCTTGTCTCCAGGCTCCATTTTAATTTCAAGATTTTGGATCATTTTCACTATCATTATTCGGAATTCTTTATCAAGTAGAGTCCCTATCTCTTCCTCTTTTATTTGGTTTGGTGGGTATTTATCCTGTTCCTTTATCTGCTGGGTATTCCTCTGTCTCTTCATCTTGGTTATATTGTTCCGTTTTGGGGTGGTCTTTCTGTATTCTGGCAGTTTGTGGAGTTTTCGTTATTATGGAGTTTCCTCGCTGTGGATGGGGTTGTATCAGTGGCTTGTCAAGGTTTCTTGGTTAGGGAAGCTTGTGTCGGAATTCTGGTGGCTGGAGCTGGATTTCTTCTCTCTGGAGTGCAATGACGTGCCCAGTAATGAGTTATGAGCTGTCAGTGGTTCTGGAGCAACTTTGAGTTGCCTGTATATTGAAGCTCAGGGCTGTGTTCCTGTGTTGCTGGAGAATTTGTGTGGTATGTCTTGCTCTGGAACGTGTTGGCCCTTGGGTGATGCTTGGTTTCAGTGTAGGCATGGAGGTGTTTGATGAGCTCATACTGATTAATGTTCCCTGGAGTCAGGAGTTCTCTGATGTTCTCAGGATTTGGACTGAGGCCTTTTGCTTCTGGTTTTCAGTTTTATTTTTACAATAGCCTCAAGACTTCTTCATCTATACAGCACTGTTTTTGAAGACAATGATCTGCTTTTCTGGGTGCCTGATGTCCTCTGCCAGCATTCAGAAGTTGTTTTGTGAAGTTTATTCAGCGTTGAAATGTTCTTTTGATGAATTTGTGAGGGAGAAAGTGGTCTCCCCATCCTATTCCTCCACCATCTTCTCTCCTTTGCTTTTCACTTCTCTTCTTTTCACAGCTATCTGTAAGGCCTCCTCAGACAGCCATTTTGTTTTTTTGCATTTCTTTTCCATGGGGATGGTTGATCCCTGTCTCCTGTACAATGTCACGAACCTCAGTCCGTAGTTCACCAGGCACTCTATCTATCAGATCTAGTTAAATCTATTTGTCACTTCCACTGTATAATCATAAGGGATTTGATTTAGGTCATACCTGGATGGTCTAGTGGTTTTCCGTACTTTCTTCAACTTAAGTCTGAATTTGGCAATAAGGAGCTCATGATCTGAGCCACAGTCAGCTCCTGGTCTTCTATTTTGCTGACTGTATAGAGTTTCTCCATCTTTGGCTGCAAAGAATATAATCAATCTGATTTTGGTGTTGACCATCTGGTGATATCCATGTGTGGAGTCTTCTCTTGTGTTATTGGAAGAGGGTGTTTGCTATGACCAGTGCATTCTCTTGGCAAAATTCTATTAGCCTTTGCCTTGCTTCATTCCGCATTCCAAGACCAAATTTGCCTGTTACTCCAGGTGTTTCTGAGTTCCTGCTTTTGCATTCCAGTTCCCTATAATGAGAAGGACATCTTTTTTGGGTGTTAGTTTTAAAAGATCTTGTAGGTCTTCATAGAACCATTCAACTTCAGCTTCTTCACTTATTAAGAAGCTATTATACATGAAGCATTTTTCTGTATCTGGTGACACGACAGTGACGGAAGCTTTTGCCTTTATACTCATCTCATTCCAACCATCAGATTGGTGTTCCCACTCTTTCGGACAGAGCCCCAGTCAGCTTCTGGTCATTATGTCAAATCCCCAACTGAGACAAGAAGTCTTCTCTAAGCTCCAGTGTACTGGAATAGGAGTAGGGTGACTAGTAATCTCATTTCCCTCATGGCTGAGGCATTTCCCAGGACACAGAACATACAGTGAGTGTTGCTTCTTGCAAACTATACTCTTCACAATACACATGGTAGAGTTCAGGAACTATTAAATTTTGTTAAGGAAATAAATGAAAAAAAATCAAAGTAATTCTTCTCCCATCTTTACTGAAACAAATGAAAGTAATTATTTTTTCTTAAAAGTGAAGGAATTATAGAATGAATATCTCCTGTTATATGCACCCAACTATAATGATAGATTCTTAGAAATTATACAGTTTGATATTTCACACAAATTACATTCTATTTATTTACCAACTAGACCATAGTGATACATATTTGCAAAGAAGACAGTATTATCAGATTTTATAATTAAATTTTAGTAAGGATATTTTAATACCATTTTT
The DNA here is from genome assembly GCA_006410615.1 of Neotragus moschatus. Taxonomy (NCBI): domain Eukaryota; kingdom Metazoa; phylum Chordata; class Mammalia; order Artiodactyla; family Bovidae; genus Neotragus; species Neotragus moschatus. The sequence continues at coordinate 12,519 of SJYA01003327.1, read as the reverse complement.
TCATCTGTTTGAGTAAATATTAATTTTATAAGTACAAACTGGGTCAGATTAATCATATAGGACTTATATTTATAAATAAAATTGGAATATATACACATGGAACGTACATAATATTCTATTGCCAGTTTTTCTCAATTACTCTTTAAGGCATTATTTCTTCAAATTAAAATTGGAAAGATGGAAACCAATCCATCCTATCATGGAAATATTATAACCTGGATCCAAAACTTGCTTTACTAAACTAACTAGAGAAAATTTTAAAATATAATATTTAATAAATGGAACCCCATAAGCCTTCCTTTCTTCAACTAATAGCAAAAACTGATTAATTCAAAAATCAGGGAAACAGATATTAGAGTGGTTTGCCTGAGAGTTCAAACATGTAACCCTTAACTGCCAATTTTATGGGCTAAGACAAATTTCACTGTTTTGTGATTAAAATGGAATCAAATTTTACTAAGCAGACAGAGGACATGTATAGTTTCCCAGGAATGACCAGTCTCATTCAAATGTGAAAAGATTGTTTTCTGTTATCCTGCTACACTTAAGTGAAGTTTAATGGTTGGTTAACTTTCATTGCAGAATCTTAACTGGGGTTAAGTGTTCAAGGCTTGATTCTATTGGAAACCAATCCTGATAAAGAAAAATGGTTCTTTATATACAGGAAGATAGAATGAATGTTTGTATGTAGGAACCACTGTAACTCACTACTGCCTTGTACACTTTCAGAATTATTAAGTTCTTTTTCTCTTGCTGCTCCACCATCCACTAAGTTGTCCTCATCTCCATGATCTATTATAGAGTCTTCTTCTTGTAAACTAAAGAAATATTAAATCTGATAATAGGAACTGATTAAAAGTTACTACCTAAACTATTTGACAGTTGCTAAGAGAGTAGTATTCTTGCCTGGAGAATCCCAGGGACAGAGGGGACTGGTGGGCTGCCATCTGTGGGGTCGCACAGAGTCGGACACGACTGAAGTGATTCAGCAGCAGCAGCAACAGCAGCAAGAGAGTAGTAGATTCTGAAAGTTCTCATCAAAAGGAAAAAAAAAATGTAACTGTATAAGATGATGGATGTTAACTAAATTTACTGCAGTAATCATTTTGCAATCTATTTAACTCAAATCATTATGCTGTGCACCTTAAACTTATACAGTGTGTGCGTTCTAAGTTGCTTCAATTGTGTCTGACTCTTTTGTGATCCCATGAACTGTAGCCCACCAGACTCCTCTCTCCATGGGATTTTTCCAGGCGAGAATGTTGGAGTGAATTGCCATTCCCTCCTCCAGGAGACCTTCTTGACCCAGGGATCGAATCCACATCTCTAGGTCTCCTGCACTGGCAGGCAGGTCCTTTATCACTAGTGCCACCTGGGAAGCCCCAAACTTACACCGTATTGTATGTCAATTATATTTTGCTGGGGCTCAGGGCAGGCTACCCCCAAATGTATTGCAACAGCCTTATTTATTAGTTTGAATTAAAATGACTAAAGCAATGGTCCATGTAAGAGGGATACTCTGGCATTACTCTCTGGCTCCCAGAAAGTAGGTAACAAAACCTCTCATGTGAGAGATACTCTCCCTGCGTCTGGAGGCAGAAGGGCATCCTTAGAACCATAGACACAGAATTCAGACAGAGAAGCCTGTATATACAAATTGTGTTCCTTCTTTGACTACCCCAAACCCAAATTATGTTTGATTCTTCACTACTTAAACACCCAAAGCCAAAGTTCTTTGTGCCGTCAGAAATTTCTTTGTCTAAAATGTATAAAGCTGCCTGCTTTGGCCACTTCTTAGGTCCAGTTTTTATGGAATCTTCATGCACATGAATTAAAATTTGTTTCTTTCTCTCCTGTTCATCTGAGTTGTGTCAGTTTTATGATTGGCCCAACCACAAGAACTCAAGAGGGGAAACAGGGAAATTTTCCCCTCCTCAGCAATCTCAATAAAACAATTTTTTGTTGTTGTTGTTACTACCAAAATGAAAAGAAAAAAAAAAGCACTTTCCCCTAGATGAACAGAATCTATAAGGAAACTTCCAATATCATTCTTGGAAATTTGAAAGGCAAAACAGAAAAATGTGTGCATGCATGCCAAATCGCTTCAGTCATGTCTGACTCTATGAGACTCTATGAACCGTCGTCCAACTGGCTCCTATGTCCATGGACTCATTCAGGCAAGGTTCCCATTTCCTTCCCCAGGGGATCTTCCCAACCAGGGATTGAACTCACATTTCTCATGATTCTTACATTGGGAGGCAGGTTCTTTACCACTAGCGCCACCTGAGAAGTCCAAACAGAAGCTTAATCTTTCTCAAGTAGTTCTTGAAAATACATGTTTCGATATGGTCCTAATTTTTCTGTTTTATTGCTTTTTGTAATGAAAAATAATACTAAATGCTAAAAATAGCTATATAGAAAGAGTATAGGCTTATCTTAACTCGTCATTTCCTCCAAAATATTTTCTTCTCTGCTTGGTACTACCAAATTCAACAAGCTCATTATTTTAAGGCTAAAGACACTTAAATTTGCGAATGTTTTGTTCTCCTGAAGCAAGTCTTGCCATAGGGAAGTAGGTCTGATCAGTTCTAACCTGAATTTAATGTTTTTCTTAGTCTTTATGGTACATGAATATTTGATAAATCAGCTGACCTCTGCCTTGTCTGGGTTCCTTAAAGGCACTTGGCAATGATGTGATTCTTTTCCCTATCCTTATTCTAAGGGTGTGATCAACTTCCCTGCACTCTCTGTAAGTCTTCCTGCTACCCTTCCCTAATGATAGCTTGAACAATGTTGGATTCATGATCTCCAAAGAAGAAGACGACCATGGACCAGGCTTGATCAGTCAAGAACATTTGTGTGGCAGAGTTTTATTAAAGTATAAAAAGGAACAGAGAAAGCTTCTGACATAGACATCAGAAGAGGGATGGAGAGTGCCTCCCTTCCTGGTCTTAGCAAGGGAGTTATATACTTTTCAATTGGTTATTAACAATAAATCAAAGTGTTTTAAGGTTGTAAAGATCTTACCAGTCCCACTCCCACAATATACATATTAAGATAACAGGATTAGAACTAACAATAGAAATATCTTATCAGAAAAATTCCATAATATACATTTTTAAATTTATTTTAAAGCTAGTGGAAGTGATGGAATTCCAGTTGAGATATTTCAAACCCTGAAAGATGATGCTGTGAAAGTGCTGCACTCAANTGGAAAAGACTCTGATGTTGGGAGGGATTGGGGGCAGGGGGAGAAGGGGACAACAGAGGATGAGATGGCTGGATGGCATCACTGACTTGATGGACATGAGTCTGAGTGAACTCCAGGAGTTAGTGATGGACAGGGAGGCCTGGTGTGCTGCGATTTATGGGGTTGCAAATAGTCGGACACAACCGAGCGACTGAATTGAACTGACTGAAGGATAATTGCTTTACAGAATTTTGCTGTTTTCTGTCAAACCTCAACATGAATCAGCCATTGTTATGCATATATCCCTTCCCTTTTGAACCTCCCTCTCATCTCCCTCCCCATCCCACCCCTCCAGGTTGAGGTTGATACAGAGCCCCTGTTTAAGTTTCCTGAGCCATACAGCAAATTCCTGTTGGCTATCTATTTTACATATGTAAATGTAAGTTTCTGGAGAAGGCAATGGCACCCCACTCCAGTACTCTTGCCTGGAAAATCCCATCTACAGAGGAGCCTGGTGGGCTGTAGTCCATGGGGTCGCTAAGAGTTGGACACGACTGAGCGACTTCACTTTCACTTTTCACTTTCCACTTTCATGCATTGGAGAAGGAAATGGCAACCCACTCCAGTGTTCTTGCCTGGAGAATTCCAGGGACGGCGGAGCCTGGTGAGCTGCCGTCTCTGGGGTCGCACAGAGTCGGACACGACTGAAGCGACTTAGCAGCAAGCAGCAATGTAAGTTTCCATGTTACTCTTTCCATACATCTCACCCTCTCCTCCTCTCTCCCCATGTCCATAAATCCATTCTCTATGCCTCTTTCTCCACTGTTGCCCTATAATTAAATTCTTCAATATTATTTTTTTAGATTCCATTTTAAGATGATATTTTAGGCTTCCCTGGTGGCTCAGAGGGTAAAACGTCTGCCTGCAATGCAGGAGACCTGAGTTTGATCCCTGGGTTGGGAAGATCCCCTGGAGAAGGAAATGGCAACCCACTCCAGTATTCTTGCCTGGAGAATCCCATGGACAGAGGAGCCTGGTGGGCTACAGTCCACAGGGTTGCAAAGAGTTGGACACACTGAGTGACTTCAGTTCACTCACTTTTAAGATTACAGGATTAGTCAGAAGATTCTAAAGAAGGAGAAACATGTCCTCAAGCAGGATACATTGTTGTTATATAATCATTGGTACAGAGTTTAAGGAAAAATATATCCTTGAGCAAGATGAGTTATTTTGTTGTGCAATCATCAGCTCTGGGCTTAAAGAAAAAAAACTTTTGTCTTTTTCTCCTCTTTGAGAACTTCAGACCCCTATCTCCAACTTCAGACCCCTATCTCCTCTTCCAGAGCCCCAGACCCCTCTTAGCAACCCGCTTAGGATTTGACTCTCTCACTAATCAACTCCACCCCCACCCCCCCTGGT
>SJYA01003326.1:1315311-1379001 GCA_006410615.1 Neotragus moschatus | reverse complement strand
TGCCCTTTCTGCATCAGTTGAGATGATCGTGTAGGTTATTTTTTCCCTTGTTCTGTTAATGTGATGTATCTATAACCCTGATTGATTTTCTGATGTTGAACCACTCTTGCATTCTTGGAACAAATCCCACTATATCGTGATGTATAATCCTTTTCATATGCTGTTGGATTCTGTTTGCTAGTATTTTGTTGAGGATTTTTGCATCTGTATTCATAGGGGATATTGGTCTGTAATTTTCTTATGATATCTTTGGTTTTGGTAGGGCCAGACTTTTCAGTACGGGTGCACTTAGCATTCCTGGATGTATGTACTATGTTAGCTAAAGCAGCTAGCAGTATTTCTAAGATTAGCCCTACTGATTGAAATCTGGACTCAACAGTGTTAGTCGCTCAGAAACCTGGACTCAACAGTGTTAGTCGCTCAGTCGTGTCTGACTCTTTTTGACCCTGTGGACTGGGGCCCGCCAGGCTCCTCTGCCTATGAAATTCTCCAGGCAAGGATACTGGAGTGGGTTGCCATTCCCTTCTCCAGAGAATCTTCCTGACCCAAGGATCGAACCTGGGTCTCCCGCATTGCCGGCAGCTTCTTTACCGTCTGAGCCACCACACCGGGGAAGCCTGTACTTAACAGTAGCCTATGTTAATTGTACGGTATAGAGGGAGGAATCCAAATGTTGGTGACATCGGTGGTATGCTGGTGAGCATAACTGACTGCCGAAGGTTTAGAGCAATAAGAGTGCTGGGCGGCGCCGGCTCCTGCAGCCGCCGCCACCCCACTGAGGGGCGCTTGATGGGCGCGCCGCCTCGCGTCCGGCTGAATCCCGGAAGCTGTGGCGCCTCCTGCCGGGGAGCCGTCGCCGCAGCCTGAGGTCGGGTCCCGGGTCGGAGGCTGCCTGAGGAGCAACGACGGTGGCGGCAACGGGAGCCCCACTGGGAGTCTGGGACTGAGGAACTGTCTGCGGCTTCACAAGGCCAGTGTGGACAGAATAGCTTAGGATATTTATCCCCGCTCGCCGCTTCTGAGACCTTCAGCGGAAACCAGAGTGCCTCCAGTCAGAGAAGTGCGTGCCACCTTCCCACCCCTATCCGACGGGCACCATGTGGTTCATCCGCGATGGCTGTGGCATTGTCTTTGCTATCCTCACCTGGTTTCTGGTCTTATATGCGGAGTTCGTGGTCCTCTTCGTCATGCTGATTCCATCCGGGGACTACGTGTACAGCGCCATCAACGGAATCGTGTTCAGCCTGCTGGCCTTCTTGGTCCTGGCTTCCCACTGCCGGGCCATGTTGACCGACCCTGGGGCTGTGCCCAAAGGAAATGCCACTAAAGAATTCATCGAGAGTTTACAGCTGACGTCCGGGCAGGTGCTGTACAACTGTCCCAAATGTTGCAGCATCAAGCCCGACCGAGCCCACCACTGCAGGGTTTGTAAGCGGTGCATTCGGAAGATGGACCACCATTGTCCCTGGATCAACAACTGTGTCGGTGAGAAGAACCAGAAGTACTTCATCCTGTTTACAATGTACGTAGCTCTCATTTCCTTGCATGCCCTCATCTTGGTGGGATTCCACTTCCTGCATTGCTTTGAAGAAGACTGCAGCTCCTCCTCGTCCACCACGATGACCCTCCTCATCTTCCTCGGCTTGGTGGCGCTGCTCTTCCTCATTTTCACATCGGCCATGTTCAGGAGCCAGATACTCTCCATCTGCACAGATGAGACGGGAATAGAACAACTGAAAAAGGAAGACAGAAAATGGGCCAAGAAAACAACATGGGTGAACCTGAAAGCCGTTTTTGGCCACCCCTTCTCTCTAGGCTGGGCCAGCCCATTTGTCATGCCAGACCAAGGGAAGGCAGACTCGTACCAGCATATGATCTGAAAGACCCTGACCAGCATTGCCACTCAGACACAAACCACATCCCAGGACTACCCTTGGACTGGGTCTTGTGAATGTCCAAACCGAAAAACCAACACAACAACTCTAAATAAAACATTTTTTGTTTAATGTCTCAAGTAAAATGGCAGAACATTGCAGGAAAAAAAAGTCTCTGTGTTTTGTTTTTAAAAGGTCATCCTTTCTGCTTTTCTTTTTTCCTTTTAAAAAATATAATATTTTTTTAAATTTAATTTAATTTTTTTTTTCCGTCTCAGGTGTACATGAGTTCCCAATCTTGCCCCCCCCCCCCACCTCCCATTTATTTTTGGCTGGGCTGGATCTTCATTGCTGCATGCAAGCTTTTCTCTAGTTGCTGTGAGCAGGGCTACTCTGTAGTTGTACTGCAGCTTCTCATTGCATTGGCTTCTGTTGTTGCTCTAGGGCAACAACGGGCTCTAGGGCATGCCGGCTTAGTAGTTTCGGCTCCCTGGCTCCAGAGCAGAGGCTCAACTGCTGTGGCATATGGGCTTAGTTGCTCCATGGCATGTGGGATCTTCCCATACTAGGGATCGGACCCTTGTCTCCTGCATAGGCAGGTGGAGTCTTTACCACTGAGCCACCAGGGGAGCCCTCTTTTTTACTTTTTAAAATCATTTGTTACCCATTCATCTGCTTATGGTTGTTCAGGTTGCTTCTGTGTCCTAGCTATTGTAAATATTGCTGCAGTGAACATTGGAGTACAGGTGTCTTTTTCAATTCTGGTTTCTTCGGGGTATATGCCGAGTAGTGGAATTGCTGGGTCATATGGTAGTTTTATTCTTAGTTTTAAAGGAATCTCCACGGAGCCGCCCGGCTGCCCGCGCTCTCTACACCCGCGGCCCCTTGCCCGCCGGCCCGGGCTCGCCGGCTGCGGCAGCCGCCTCAAGATGGACGAAGACGGCGGCGGCGGAACACTGGAAGTTAAGGATCTCTCTGTGTGTGTTTTTGCTAAAGATCTCCTAAATGGTGACGAACGGAATCATCAGAATCTCTTGTAATAAGGGAGTGTTTGGGGAAAAGAAGAAAAAAAAAAATTCTTAATTACAGGCTGCCGGAGCAGCTGCCTGTAAGAGTCAACAGTATTGAACGCTTCCGGATGAAGTAGTTAATCAAGGTGCTTTCTAGAATTTAAGTGATGCTCCAGGGGTAGATGTTTGCCTCGCAGTAAGCCGGTGGGGCTGGGAGGGTGGGAAATTGGCCCGAGCCCTGGCATTTGCGGAGTTCACTTCTAATTGAAGCTAGGGGTAGCACTGTGGCACCGAGTGGCTGTGTTGTTCATGATGGAAAGTTCTGTGGGAAGGAGCCCAGGTGCACACCCTCCTCCAGCCAGACTGCTGTCGAAAGCGTCCAAGAGATTGATTCTCCCTGGACGCCCTGCTTCCTGCCTGTCACAGCTGGGGTAACGGTACAGGCAGACAAGCAGCTCCTTAGAAAATGAAGACTGAGCCGCTACAATACTTAAACGTTTGACATTCGCGTCCAGGGAGCATGCTGGCTTGGCATTCATTGGAAGGTGTTTCGGATTCTGTGAATCAAGAAATGAAGAAAACTTGAAGGTCACAGCAGGTATACATGTTTGTAAAATAGGAAGCCAGTACAGAGCAAAGGATAGTATTACATCTCAAAAGTCTCTGGGGATACAGTCTTGAGATGTCAGAAAAATATCTCACACGGGAGGCTTGCATTAACACTATTCATAATACAGAATTGGAAATTGCGGTGCCTAATAGATTGGTGAAGTAAATTATGGGACATTTTTGAATGAACTGTTATCCAAGCATAAAAAATAACCAGTCTTATATATTATGGTCTAAATAATGTAAAAACTGATATACAGATGTTTTATTTTCCCAGTTTTTATTCTCCAAGTTTATGGAATGGTATATATTACTTTCAAATTTGGAGAAAATCTTATTAAAAATTTACCCTGTGGTGGGAAAAAATAAAAAAATAAATAAAATAAAGGAATCTCCATACTCTTCTCCATAGTGGTTGTATCTATTTGCATTCCCACCAACAGTGTAAGAGGGTTCCCTATTTTCCACTCTCCAGCATTTATTGTTTGTACACTTTTTGATGATGGCCGTTCTGATTGGTGTGAGATGGTACCTCATTGTGATTTTGATTTGCACTTCTGTAGTAATGAGCTCAGAGAAGGCAATGGCACCCCTCTCCAGTACTCTTGCCTGGAAAGTCCCATGGACAGAGGAGCCTGGTGGGCTGCGGTCCATGGGGTTGCTAACGAGTCGGCCACGACTGAGTGACTTCACTTCCACTTTTCACTTTCCTGCATTGGGGAAGGAAATGGCAATCCACTCCAGTCTTCTTACCTGGAGAATCCCAGGGACGGAGGAGCCTGGTGGGCTTCTGTCTATTGGGTCACACAGAGTCAGACATGACTGAAGCGACTTAGCAGCAGCAGCAGTAATGAGCTATATTGAGCATCTTTTCATTTGTTTATTAGCCATCTGTATGTCTTCTTTGGAGAAATGTTTGTTTAGATCTTCTGCCCACTTTTTGATTGGGTTGTTTGTTTTTCTGGTATTGAACTACTTGAGCTGCTTGTGTATTTTGGAAATTAATTATTTGTCAATTGTTTCATTTGCTATTATTTTCCCCCATTGTGAAGGTTGTTTCTTCACCTTGCTTATAGTTTCCTTACATACACACAATGGAATATTACTCAGCTATAAAAAAGAACCCATTTGAGTCAGTTCTAATGAGGTAGATGAACCTATTATAGCCTATTATAATGTAATATTGTAGAGAGTAAGGCAGAAAGAAAAAGACAGGTACCGTATATTAATACATATATGTGGAATCTAGAAAGATGCGACTGACAGTCTTACATGGAGGACAGCAAAGGAGACACAGACATAAAGAACAGACTTTTGCAATCAGTCAGAGAAGGAGAGGGTGGGGTGATTTGAGAGAATAGCATTGAAACATATGTATTACCATAGGTAGAATAGATAGCCAGTGAGAGTTTGATGTATGATGCAGGGTACCCAAAGCCAGTGCTCTGTGACAGCCTGGAGAGAGAGACTGGAGAAGGAGGTGGGAGGGGCTTCAGAGGGAGTGGATACATGTATGCCTATGGCTGATTCATATTGATGTATGGCAAAAACAATTACAATATTGTAAAGTAGTTATCTTCCAATTTAAATAATTTTTAATAGGAGATTTTAAAAATTTATTAAGTGAAGGATAATTGCTTTACAGAATTTTGTTGTTTTCTGTCAAACCTCAACATGAATCAGCCATACGTATGTCCCCTCCCTCTTGAAACTCCCTCCAATCTCCCTCCCCATCCCACCCCTCTAGGCTGATACAGAGCCCCCGTTTGAGTTCTCAGAGACATACAGCAAATTCACATTGGCTATCTATTTTACATTTGGTAATGTAAGTTTCCATTTTACCCTCTCCATACATCTCACTCTCTCCTCCCCTCTCCGTGTGTCCATAAGTCTGTTCTCTATGTCTATTTCTCCACTGCTGCTCTGAAAATAAATTCTTCGGTACCATCTTTCTAGATTCCATATATATGTGTTAGTATATGATATTTATCTTTCTGTTTCTGACTTACTTCACTCTGTATATTAGGCTCTATGTTCATCTGCATCATTAGAACTGACTGAAATGTGTTCCTTTTTATGGCTGAGTAATATTCCATTGTGTATACGTACCACAAGTTCTTTATCCATTCATCTGTCGATGGACATCTAGGTTGCTTCCATGTTCTAGCTATTGTAAACAGTGCTGCAGTGAACATTGGGGTACAAGTGTCTTTTTCAATTTTGGTTTCCTCAGGGTATATGCCTAGGAGTCATATAGTGCTGGGTCATATGGTGGTTTTATTCCTGCTTTTTTAAGAAATCTAAATACCATCATCCATAGTGGCTTTATCAATTTACATTCCCACCAACAGTGTAAGAGCATTCCCTTTTCTCCATACCCTCTCCAGCATTTATTGTTTGTAGACCTTTTGATGATGGCTATTCTGACCGGTATGAGGTGATATCTCATTGTGGTTTTGATTTGCATTTCTCTAATAATGAACGATGTTGAGCATCTTTTCATGTGTTTGGTAGCCATCTGTATGTCTTCTTTGGAGAAATGTCTGTTTAGATCTTCTGCCCACTGTTTGATTGGGTTGTTTTTCTCGTATTTTGTATGAGTTGCTTGTATATTTTGGAAATTAATCCTTTGTCAGTTGTTTCATTTGCTATTATTTTTTTCCCATTCTGAGAGTTGTCTTTTCACCTTGTTTATAGTTTCCTTTGCTGTGCAAAAGCTTTTAATTAGGTCCCACTTGTTTACTTTTGTTTTTATTTCCATTACTTTAGAAGGTGGGTCATACAGGATCTTGCTTTGATTCATGTCATCAAGTGTTCTGCCTGTGTTTTCCTCTAAGAGTTTTATAGTTTTTGATCTTATATTTAGGTCTTTAATCCATTTTGAGTTTATTTTTGTGTACAGTATTAGGAAGTGTTCTAATTTCATTCTTTTACATGTAGCTGTCTAGTTTTCCTGTCTAGTCAAGGCTATGGTTTTTCCAGTAGTCATGTATGGATGTGAGAGTTGGAATGTGAAGAAGGCTGAGCGCCGAAGAATTGATGCTTTTGAACTGTGGTGTTGGAGAAGACTCTTGAGAGTCCCTTGGACTGCAAGGAGATCCAACCAGTCCATTCTGGAGGAGATCAGCCCTGGGATTTCTTTGGAAGGAATGAGGCTAAAGCTGAAACTCCAGTACTTTGGCCACCTCATGTGAAGAGTTGACTCATTGGAAAAGACTCTGATGCTGGGAGGGATTGGGGGCAGGAGGAGAAGGGGACGACAGAGGATGAGATGGCTGGATGGCATCACTGACTCGATGGATGTGAGTTTGAGTGAACTCTGGGAGTTGGTGATGGACAGGGAGGCCTGGCGTGCTGCCTATTTATACAGAGCAAAGTATTCCAGAAAGAAATACACCAATACAGTATATTAACACATATATATGGAATTTAGAAAGATGGTAATGATGACCTTATATGCGAGACAGCAAAAGAGGCACAGATGTTAAGAACAGACTTTTGGACTCTGTGGGAGAAGGCGAGGATGAGATGAGAGAATAGCATTGAAACATGTATATTATCATATATACATGGCTGATTCATGTGAATGTATGGCAAAACCGACCACAATATTATAAAGTAATTAGCTTCCAATTAAAAGGGAAAAAAAAGTAAGCTGTCTGAACAGGTGGCTCATACTCACACTGGCTGCACTGCCATCCGTTTCTCATACCTGAGGCTAATGGGGTGTTCCCTGTGACCAGGTGACTCAGAGGCACAATAGTTAAGCTTTGTTCACAGATTGTTTTGCATAGTATTTTGGCAGTGGCTGGACATGGCTAGCTGCAGTGTTATAGCTCCACTTAGGTTGATCCTGGGGACAATGGGAAGGGATCTTTTCAGTGAATGGTCACACAAATGGTGTGAAATGGTCACACAAATGGTCAGAGGTTTAGATATCCACTGATTCGTGAGTAGTTAGTAATGACTTGGCTAGGTGGTCCAGGACTTAGAACAAGAGTGAAATATTGTTCAAGGGGGAGGTCTGGGGAAGAGGCCTATGGATGTCCCTTTTGGAAAGGGTGTGAAGGTATTCATATCCCACATAAATGAGCAGCTGCTGCTGCTGCTAGGTCACTTCAGTCATGTCTGACTCTGTGCAGCCCACCAGGCTCTGCCATCCTTGGGATTCTCCAGGCAACAACACTGGAGTGGGTTGCCATTTCCTTCCCCAATGCGTGAAAGTGAAGTCGCTCAGTTGTGTCCAGCTCTTAGCAACTCCATGTACTGCAGCCTACCAGGCTCCTCCATCCATGGGATTTTCCAGGCAAGAGTACTGGAGTGGGTTGCCATTGCCTTCTCCGAAATGAGCAGCAGAGAGAATCAACTGTTGAGGAAGATCTCAATCAGATGGATAAGATGTCCTGTCCTGTGGATGCCAGCCAACCTCAGTTTCTTATCCAATGAACTCCTGAAGAAAATGGCCATGGTGGCATGCATGGAATTTAGACACAAGCTCTACAATATAGACTTTTACCAAGGCCAGTCTGGCTATAGCAACTGTTGAGTACCCAACCTACTGACAGCAAGGGTACACCAAGCCACACTATTGGAATCATTTCACAGTGGCAACTGATTACAGGCACAGTACAAAATGAAAAGAAACCATTTGGACCCCCAACATTATACTGGCAGGAAACAAACTGGGGGAAGTACTCACCTGCAAATATGTTCTACCTTTCATGAAAAAAGTAGATAGGCACAGAGGGTGGGACCAAGAGCCCAGAAAGCAGAGCCAAGCAGAGCCCAGAAACCCTAGAGAATTATTTCCAGGCCTTGAAACCTAATCCAGGAACTTCCATGTGCCCAGTGGGATTTCACAACTGCTATAGACCAGTGACTCCTTAGTGTCTCCCATTTCCCCTTTTTGAAATGGAATGTCTGTAGCCAGTATCCTGTGTCTGTTCCATCACTGTATGTTGGGGTGTGTTGGGGACAGATAACTTGTCTCTAAATTTCACAAATCTACCGGTAGTCGGGAAGGGGGGATAGTACTTAAGGAGCCACACTTAAGGAATACACCAAAGGAGCCCTTCACACTTGGACCTGATTTAGATGAGATTCTGGACTTTCAGACAATGTTATAATGAAGTGAGACTTTTACAGACCTTGGGAAGGGGTAAATGTATTTTGCATGTGGAAGGGACATAAATCATTGGGGCCTGAGGACAAACTGTAGTAGTCTCCAAGGTGGCTGCCAATTATCCCCATCTCCTGGTATTTACATCCTTGTATAACCCCCTCCTTGAGAGTATGGCCTGGACCTAATGACTTACTTCTAGTGAGTGGAATATTGTAAAAGTGGTAGAATGTCACTTCTGAGACTAGGTTATAAAGACTGTGACTTTCATCTTGCATGTGCAATTTTCTCCCCATGTCCCCTCACGCTCCTGTCTCATCTCACTTGATCACCCTGTTGAAATAAGCAGCCATGTTGTGAGTTGGTCTGTGGGAAAGTCCATACAGCAAGGAATTTGAGAATGGCTTCCACCAACAGTCGGCAAGAAACTGAAGCATTTAGTCTAATAGCCCAGAAGGAACTAAGTCCTGCCAACAGCCATACATTGAGCTTAGAAGCAGATCCTTCCCCAGTCAAGCCTTGGGATGACTGCAGCCCCATCTGACACCTTGTTTGTAGCCTGTGAGAGATTCTGAAATAAAAACCCAGCTAAGTTGTGCCCAGATTTCTGATCTACAGGAACTGAGATAAATGTCATTGTTTCATTTAGGTTTTTTCTTCAGCATTTTTTTTAAATTTATTTTTCACAATGTTGTGTTGGTTTCTACCATACAGCAATGCGAATCAGCCATAATTATACATATATCCCCTCCCTCCCCTCCCCTCCCCCAGTCCCACACCTCTAGTTCATCACAGAGCTCCAGGCTGGGTTCCCCATGTTATATAGCAACTTCTCACCAGCTATCTATTTTATACATGGTAATATACATATGTTGATACTAACATGTTATTTTAAGCCACTGTTTCTGAAGTAATTTGCAGTAATAGGGGTTTCCCTGGTGGCTCAGTGGTACAGAACCCACCTGCCAATGCAGGAGACACAAAAGACATAGGTTCGATCCCTGGACTGGGAAGATGCCCTTGAAGAAGGGCATCACAACCCATGCCAGTATTCTTGCCTGAAGAATCCCATGGACAGAGGAGCCTGGAGGGCTTACAGTCCATGGGGTCACAAAGAGACACAACTGAAGTGACTTAGCACACATATGCAGTAATACATGACCAATACAGGAAGGCATGGAGGTTATGTACAAGTTCAGCATGTGGACTTCTGCCTACCGAAGACAATCTGGCTATAGCACTGCTGAGGTCCCACCTGCCAACAGTAGTAGACAGCAATACTGAACCTCGGCTATGAACTGTTTCCCAGGGGCAGGCTGATTATTTTGGATCCCTGCTCTCATGTAACACAAGCTGTAGGTTCAAAGATTTAGTGGGAATTCTAGCTGATACTACCTGAGTTAGACACGTTCTTTGTGGGGCCTGTTTCCTGTGTATATGACAAAGACTTCGTGAAATATCTCACATGTAGCTTGGCACCCAGAAGGGAGTTCACAAGAGGCTGTTCCCTTCCCTTTCCTGGAAGGTGAGTGCCCCAGAGGCAGGGAATGCCTTTCTGTCTCCAAATCCCTCTTATCCCATCATCACAATTTCAGGGCTTCTGGGAAGCATGGTCAGTGTCTATCCCTTCAGGGTCTCAGTGATCATGGACCTCAGACCCCAGGCCCCACTCCTGTGGGGTAGCACCCTTACCAAGGAGCTTTATACACTGCAGAGAACAGAATGAGACTCCAACCGGGTTCCTGTCTCCCTCTTCTTCTGAACCCTGACTGAAAGTGGGAGCAGAGGCCTCAGGCTTGGGCCTTGCCTTCCCTCTAGGAGCTCCCAGTACAGGGGACTTAGGGGTGGGAAGAGTGTTTCAGGCACCACCTAAAGCACAGTGGGGGCACTAGGGAGGGGGAAGGGGTTGGAAAGTCCTTAGTAGAAGTGATGTCTCTTCCCATCCCTGTCACTGCAGACTCAGGAGCCATTCTGAGGGATTTGGCAGCCCCTCGGAAACTGCATCTGTCTGCAAAATGATGTCTCTTCAGAAGAAAATGACTTCGAGATGAAGATACTGTGCTTCCCCAGCGCTCTTACTCCCCCCATCTGCCACTCATCTGGAATTCCCCAGGACAGTCACTCCTTTCTAGGTGAGTCTGGAAAAGGGGGACACATCTGCACCCAGAGCAAGCTCTCTGGAAGAGGTCATATTTGATCTAGGTTTCACAGGATGGGGGCTAGCACCTCTCCTGCAGAGCTCACAGGATGCATACCACTGAGGGATGGGGCAGGGCAATGCCAAGATGGGAAAGGCTGTCTGGAAACTGGTGAGCCCCTTCCTTTGGAAGGCCTGAGCCTGGGCCAAGTTCTCAAGCAGGGTAGCTGCTACAGGTTGTAGGCACACTCTTCCTCTCCTGTTAGACCAGGGTCCTGTTATGGGGTCTGCCTCCAGGTGGGAGTGGGAGTGAAGTGCTGAGACTGAGCCCTTTCCTGTCCCTGTCCCAGCTTTCACATCCCAGTCTTCTCTCAGGTGGTCTCCTCCAACCACTTTTCATGCTCAATTCCATATAAGTGGGCAAACAAAAGGCCAAGCTTTCCCCGTGGACTGGGATCAAAATGAGCCCAAGTTAGAGGTGTCCACTGGCCCATACCTCCCGTTACTTGTACAGCCCACCATCTCCTGGCTGGAAGAATGGAGGCAGGGCTGTGGCAGATATCAAATCAAAGCCTCAACCAATCAAAGCTGCTAGAAGGGAGTGGGCTTTCTTAACTCATTACTAGGTTACAATCAACTGGAAATCTTTGAAGGGGAAGAAGAGAAGCAAAATGAACCCACTGAGCATTCAGATGAGAAAAGGCAGAGTGGCAGTGTTCTGGGTTCCCAGGGTAGGCACCAAAGCCTGCCTATTAGCCTTTAAGCCATCTGTACAAGCACATTGAAAGAAAAGCCCTTGCAGGGCCAGGCATGATGGGATGCTGGTGGGCTGGCTTAGTTGGGATGGTGCTCTTGCTTCCTCCTCCATATCCTCCCATCATGGGCGGACTCTGAACACAGTATTAAGGACTACGAAGAGCGGTTCTTATCCTTTGGAGGGACTAGGATCCCTTTATGAACCTGACACAATGTGGTTTGTCTTCTTGCCAGTATAATAGATGCATGCAACCCCCCATTAAAAACATGTTAACTAACTCGTGATGGTCTCTGATTTTACAGCTTTAGTCACCCTCATTTTAAAGACTATGATAGGGCCTAGGAGGGGAAAAAAATCTATCCAATATAAAATCACCATTAATAATCTATATTTTAAAGTGAACTCACCTTGAAACCATTATGCTAAGTCAAAGAACAGTCACAAGGAATCACATATTGTATGATCCCACTTATATATGTCCAAAATCGACAAACCCTTATAGATTAAGTGGTAGCCTAGGAGTCAGGGACCAGGGGTGAGGGATGATGCCGAATGAGTGCAGAGTCTCTTTCTGGAATGACAAAAATGTTCTAAAATCTTTTGCACTGATGACTATACAACTAGAATATACTGAAAGCCACTGAATTGTATACTTTAGTGAGTGAAACCTGTGTAGTATGTAAAATATATTATCGTAATGCTGTTTTTAAAAAAGTGAACTTGGTGATTGTAAATGACCTAACTTTAGTCCTCATTCACAGAGGTAGGAAAAACCCTTTAGGGTAGAGAAAAACCAGGGAAGGGCCCCGAAAGACTCAGCATATGGGTCTGACGGGTGTGTGTGTGTACATGTGTGTGTTAGGGAGCACTGACCCCTGTGCAGTCGAAAATCTACATGTCACTTTAAAGCCAATCTTCCATATCATCTGTGGATTTGACACATGGTGTATCGTACAGTAGTGTCAATATGTATTTATCGGAAAGAATCTAAGTGGACCCTCATAGTTCAATCCCACTGTTTAAGGCTCAACTGTGTGTCTGTGTGTATCTTAAAGGCAATGACACATCATGGATGGTTTTAAGCAGGATAGAAACATCCCTTTGAATCACTGAACTGTACATTTAAAACAGGTGAATTCTGTGTGTAAATTATACCTCAGTAAAGCCCTGCCCCCAAACCATATCTCTAGGGGCTCGAAGAGGGTAGACAGGAAGGCATAAAGTTGGAGGAGGCTGTGGCAGGAGTTACATGCCAGGGCCTATCTCTTGGGAGATGGCTAGAACTAGCTTGGGGGTGGAGTTGGGGGAGAATTGGGACGTCTTGCCCATGGTTAAGGAGAACCTGGTAGAACTCGTTTCAGAACTCAGAGCTCCCTGGCTTCAGCCCTCGTGTTCCACCAGCACTGCAGCTCCTCCACTGACAGGTGATGGAGACCTTCCGAAGAGAAATGCACTTCAGAAACATGTTTCAAAAAAATGTTGCTAAGGGTTTTATTTCTAACAAGAGGAAAATAATAAAATAAAATTAAAATAGGCTTCAGTTGGAACCAAGTTTCTTGTTTTGCCTTTTTTCTTTTGAACAAATTAATTACACACCAACAATCTTCTTTTATTACAACATGAACCCAGGAGGAGGAAAGGAGACAGGGCAGGACATGGAGGGAAGGTCAAGGTGGTAATGAGGACAAGCACCAAAAGCTTTCTTCAGATCTCAGGGAGCCCTCCTCAGCTCCCCAACCAAATTTATTTAAAATAATAAACTGTGAGCACAGCTATGTGAAGTTTCCTCCTCCTGGGTGGAAGTCAGGGGAAGAGAGAAGGAGGTGAGGGGAGGGATGGAGGCAGGAGAAGAGGGGAAGGAGGAGGAAGAGTGAGGGGGGAGGTGAGGTTAGTGTAGCATGGCCTGGCCAGGGCCACAACTGGGGAGAGAAGGGAGAGGAGATTCCCCCAGTTTGCATATGCACTGGCTGTCTCTCTGGAATGGTGCTGGCCCAGCCCCAGCCACTCCCTGCCAACCTGCCCATCCATCTTATCTGCCTCAGGTGTCTAGGAATGCTGGTTAGAGGCTACCAGGGAGGAGGACTCCAGGGGCCAGCCCCCAGGAGCTGAGGTCTGAACAATACCTTGGAGTCAGAATATAAAAGTCAAGGGACTCAGGAGTGGGCTGGGGTGGTCATCCCCCCTACTCGCCCACCTCCCAAGAAGCAGGCTTGATGGTCAGAAAGAGGATCCTTGAGGCCAAGGGGTCTCTGTTGGGGTCTGTGCTAGGCTCAGCCACTGTCACAACTGTTGCTGAGGCGGCTGCTGTGGGCAGGGCACATGCAGCCGGGGAGTCAAAGTGGGGAAAGGGCCCGAGGAGCCTGAACTGGCCCCTAGTCCAGGCTCCAAGCCATTCTCCTGGGTGCTGGGGCTGTCAGTGGTGGGCAGGGGTGGGGGTGGGCCCTCGCCCCCAGTCTCCTCCTCCAGCTCCTCCTCTTCCTGGGCCTCCTCAGCCTCTGGCCCTGAGCTGCGTACCCTCTTTGGCTCTAGCTCCTCTCGGGCTGGGTCATCACCCTCCCCACCCCGATCTGCTTTCCGCCGCCGCCGCCTCTCCAGTGCCCGGCCCCGTGCTCGGCTCCCATGGCGCTCTGCCTTCTCCAGCTGTGATCACAACAGGCAAAAAGAGGTGCAGCACAAGTGGTCAGGCCTGGGCTCCTTGCCTGCTCCAGCTGACCTCCTAGCTCTGCACATGACCTGTCCTCTCCTCACCTCCAGAAGTGTGCGGATCCGCTCCACATCTGGAGGCTGCCCAGCCTGCAGCAGCTGCCAGATGCTCTGGTTCTCATCCAGGGTCACCTCAAGCAAGTCCCCCTCCAACATGAGCTCCTCTAGGGGGGCCCGGGTTGCCTCAGGCAGCTCCAACACAGGACCAGTCAACCGTGGCAACAGCGAGGACAGCAGCTCCAGGTCTGGGGGGTTGCAGGGACAGGTTGTGTTAGAGGCTACTCCTGGTTATACCCCTGCCACCAACCCCAACAGAGCTAAGGACCACAGGGACCACTCTGGTGAAATCCACTAACAGCCCACCCACACTTTGACCTACCTCTCTTACCTGAGCCCTCCCCCGGGGCTACCTTCTCAGGACTGGTCACGCTGTCTCCATTCTCTAGCAACCCCTGCACCTGACAGAGAGATCAAGAAAAGGTAGTGGTAACTGAAGAATCAGGTCCTACTGCTGCCCCCCAACTTCAGACTTGGGACCCTCCACCTCCTGGAGAAGGGCAGACACAGGCTGCCAGCATTGAGCATTACAGGGATCTGGAGAGGAGGCAGAATGGGGCAAGAAGGCCAGGCCAAAGGAGACCAAAAGTCAGAGAGCAGGGGTAGTAGGGCTGGAGCCTAAGGGCAAGGGCTAGAGAGACAGGAATTAGAGGGTGAAAGAGCTGGGCTGCACAGCTCACCTTAGGCATATCCTTGCCACTGCCTTCTCTGAGAGGGTCAGAGGCGGGGGCTGAAGGGTAGGTAGGGGGCTCCTCGGGCCTGGGTTCAGCCTGCAGCCGCTGGCGAAGCTCAGCCAGCCGTCCCAACAGAGCAGTCACATCCTCAGAGGCCAGAGCCTGCCTTGCACGGCCTTGCCAGCTGATGGCCCTCTCTGTGAGGCACTGTAGGGCCTCACCCTCAGGCAGCCGCACAGGCAGTCTCTGCAGTGCTACCAGCAGTGCCAAGATGGTCTCCAGGCGTGGGCGCCGTGAGCGCATGCACAGCGGACACAAGAATTTGGTGTCCCACTCCCACCAGGCCAGCAGTGGGGATGGGGTGGGACTGGGCCTTGGGGAACTGAGGAGGCGGGGTACCGACACACATCGCCCATGGAACCAGTCCTGACACAGGTCACACTGCAGAGCTCCCACCCCGGCTGGCACCTGCCCACACACACAGATGGAGGTTGCAGAGGAAGCTGTGGTCGATGATGCCAGTGGACTGGGTTTGGTGGAGTTGGTGCGACGTAGCTGCAGGATTCCCTCCTTCTCTTTCTGTTCCCCCTCCTTGAAGGCCACGATCTGCCGTGCCCAGGACAGGGGAGGAGAGGTCAGCACCCCAACCCTCCTTCTCTGGCACCATGAACACCCCACTCCCAAACCAAGAGAACTGACGCACAGGGAGCAAGCGGTCTGCCCATGGTCACCAGGCTCAGACACTTATTGCCACTCTTCTCCCCATCTGGGCCTAAGCCCCTTACCACAGAGCCTGGGTCCCTGAGGTCCTGCGCAGATAGCCCCAGCAGCTCTGTGTCAGATTTGTACAACCCCAGCTCCTTCTCCATCCAACGGCTGCGCTTGGTGCTGTCTGAGCCAGCGTCTGCACACGGGCAGAGCACCTGAGGCAGGCAGGCAGAGAGGGAATGTCTGGGGTTCCCATCCTTCCCATACCCAAAGCCCCCAAACCCACGTTCTCACATGAGCTGTCTCACATCTGGGTCAGAGGCAGAAGAGGCTGTGGGTCAGGTCCCAGGCCTCACCTCCAGCAGAGTGTAGCAAGAATTCTTCTTGAGGAAGGTCTTGGAGGCCTTCTCCCTCCAGGAGTGCGCTGTCAGTACCTGCAGCTCTAGCTGTCTCAGTTCCTCCAACCCCACAGGTAGGTCCCGGCCCACAGCCACCAGACCCTCCAAGTCATCCAGGCAGGGGTAGTGATCACCATTCTGGGACAGGGCAAGAGAAAGCTCAATTCAACTCGCCAACATCTACTGATGCTACTCTGACCCTGGTCCTGAATTGGGAAGATGGACTGGACTCTGGGAGTCTTGAGCCAGAAGAAAACAGACTCATCCTAAGGAAAGTATGCCTACCTGGCTCTTTCCTCCAACTCCTACATCCACTGGCTCAGTCTCCAGATATCCAAGCAGTCCCCAGGACCACCAGACTAGTTACACTGTTGTGGTTGGCCTCTTTTAGCCTCCCTGCCCCTACCATTCTCATCTTAACCAGCATCCTACCTTCCCTCAGGCCAGCCTCGCAATCCTTCTTCACACTGCTCACCAAGCAAGTTTTGCCTCCTCACAATGTGCTATACCCCCTTCCTCACTCTAGCCAACCCAACTCAACCCAGAACAACACAGTGTATGACATCTCTCCCATCTGGACTGAAGATCTGAGGTGAAGGGTGGATGGGGCAACAGGGTCCTCACTTGGATCTCGTCCACATCAGCAATCCAAGCCCGGGCCTTAGCAAGAGCCTCCTTGAGAGCCTGGATGTTGGGCAGGTGAACAGGGATGTTTTCTGCCTCATGAATTATGGCCTCAAGTGTGGCTGGTGGATGCTTCTGCCTAAAGGTAGGGAAAAAAGAGGCCTCAGTCTGGGATGGTCTCCGTGACCAAAAGCTCAGCCTAACTTTTGGGTATAGCAGTATATGCCCCTGTGGCTGCCACTTGGGCCTACTTGCTTGTATTCTGCCTACAAACAGCTGTCAGTCTCCGCTTGTTCCAGATTGCACGTACCAAAACTTCTGCCGTATCCCCATGCTCTGTTTGTCCACCACTCTGTCCGCCTGCTGGCAGTGTCTACACACACAGTATTAATCTGGGAATTGCAGTTTGTCAGACTGTCCCATGTGTGGGGTCTTTCTACTGACAGGTGTTCATCTGCTTGTTGGTACTTCTCGTGAGTGTGTGCACACGTCAGCCTGTGTAGCTAGTCCTCTATACAGCTCTCCATTTGTCCATCTCTGTTTCTCTGTAAGACTACCTCTGCCTCTACGTGTAATACAGAGTTAAACAAAAAAGGGGAGGATAGGATAGTCAATACACCAATACAGGAGTCTGGTGCCCAAGGCCACCCACGGGAATCATCTTCAGCTTCTCTGCTAAACTCTGAAGGATGCAGTAGAGCAAGGAGGGGAAGAAGCTGGATCTACCTGGCCTCCAGGCAGAGATGGGCCTTCTCCTCCCAGCGTTCGGCAATGGTCAGTAGCTCCTGCAGTTCGGCTTGGGCCTTGTCCACAGCAGGGCTAGGGGCCACACTGGCACCTGCTACCAACAGTCCCCGCATGACAGCCAGGGTGCCTCTTCGGGCTGAGGGGGCCAGTGTGCGTTTAACCTCATCCAGCCATTGTGCCTGTTCCACCTGCCGTTGGAGCTGCTGGGCTTCAGGTACTTCCACTCCAAGCTGCCGCCCTCTCTCCAGCAGGGACTGCAGGAGCCCTGGACTGGACGGCAATGAGGCCAGAGCCTCACAGGCCTCAGCTTGGTAGGCTTCCACCTGTTCCAGAATACCCTACCAGGACACAAACAAAAAACAAACTCCTCAGCAGAGCCCACAGAGAGGTCCCACCACCACATACCTCTGCCCTACTTACCTCTTACCCTTCAGTATTTGGGAAGAAAACTTAGCATGGTCTAGGCACTCTCCCTTCGCCAGGCCCTAAGCAGTGGTTCCTAATACTCACTGCCCACTAAATACCCTGGAACATTTGTTAAAACGCAGATCTCTGGGTCCACTCCTTGAGATTCTTAATAGGGATTGGTCAGTAGTCTAAAGGCTTCCCTGGTGGCTCAGTGGTAAAAAAAAATCTGCCTGCAATGCAGGAGACCCAGGTTTGATCCCTGGGTTGGGAAGATCTCCTGGAGGAGGGCATGGCAACCACAACCCACTCCAGTACTTTTGACTGGAGAATTCTATGGATAGAGGAGCCTGGCGGGCTACAGTCCATAGGGTTGCACAGGTTGCTTGGCCTTCTCACAATCTCTACACTCACACTAGTGTCCACTGCTCTTTCCATCCTATTTCTGTACCTTCTTGAACTTTACTCAGCTTTCCAGGCCCACAAACACCCTTGTTACTTCTTTCACCTCTTCTACCTTGAAGAGGAAACCTTTCCTTGACTACGCATCCTATATCTGTTCCCTTGCCACTTGCGCCTCAAATCCCATTTCTAACAGGCAGTTTGCTAAACCCTTTGCCTCCTACCTCTATTACTCACAGGTGCATCCTGTCTTGCCCAAATACTTGCCACTTTTGAAAGAATAGTGGCCGGCTGCTCAGGTTCCCCTCCCCCTCCCCCAAACCCTCAGCAGCACCCCAAGTTCACCCCTCCTCACCTTGACATCCCCAATCTGGTGCATGGCACAAGGCAAGTTGTTCATCTGGTCCAGAAAGGCCCGGAGCTCAGCAAGGGTCATTTGCAGCCCAGCCATCCTGTGGGGGCTATGGAGTTTCACATGTAGGGTTTCAAATCCAACCCAGTCCCCTCCCTCCATCTCTGTACTAAGGCCCAACACCTTTCCTCATACATGCCCACCTTGACCTCTCATACTTCACAGTTCCCTGCAAATGCCCAGGTTAGAGGGAGAGTTTTAAGATACATGCATGTTCATATGATGAAAGGAAAGAATTAGAAGAGAGGAATATAGGATTTATTTGATGGGGAAAGCTTAGAAATTGATGGCAACGGAAGCTGGACAATTATAATCCATATTCTACTGTGAACTCAGATTAAGTGTATGCTTCTGTGTCCTTTTCTTATCCCTAAACCTCCAACAACTCCTTGACCTCAGGCTATCTGAAATCAGTACCTGAAGGTACTGATAAAAAGACAATCCTAGCTTTCATCAAACTGAGGTACTCCCCTCCGTTCTAGCTGCCTGGCCTCCTTGCCTCCCCAGTTCTTCCAATGGCAGTGCTTGTCAGCTTCCTATTGATGTCACCTGCTAATGGTACTCAGAGTCCACCACCCCCTCCACCAAAAGTCCTTTTCCTAAGGTGCTCATTCCTCAGCAGGCTATCTGTGCCCAATGCCTCACGCTGCCATACCCAGCTTCCTGGCCGCTGACCAGCCCCAGAGCCCGGGACACGCAAGACTCTGCCTCACTCAGGCAGTTCTTTAGTCGCTGCAGCAGCTCACTGTTAGGAAACCTCCGCTCACGGGCCTCTGACTCTAGTGCCCTCAGCTCTTCAAGGCCTGGAGAGAGAATAAGAGCAGCAAGGAGTAGGCAGTATTGAGTAAAGGCAGAGGAAGGGGGTGGAGGATACAGAAGAAAAGGGAATAGAACTTGCCTGTGGAGTCCCTCCGTCCCCCCATCACTCACTGCGCTTCCGCCCATCCTCCACCTCCAGGGCCACTCGCACTTTGTTGGCCCACGTGTCAAAGGACTCAGCCCGGACCTTCAGCTTATGGAGCATGGCAGGGAGCTCATCCAAGGTGTACCGATACCTACAGGAAGAGGGCAGGGAAGAGCACATCTGGCCCAGTTCTACATCCCCCTCCTCAGCCCACTTCCCGCAGGTAAGCCCCCTGCTCACCTCAAGTACTGCCGGCTACTAGAGCACTTGCAGAGATCATTGATGTGGGAAAGGCAGACAAGGCCGTCAGGGCAATCATAGCAGGCTAGGGCTGATAGAAAGCACGTGGTCTTGCACTTGATGCACTGGCGTTCATCATCCGGGAGCAGCTCAAAAGCTTCTCGCTCAGCTTCAGTGATGCCCTGGGGGTGTTCATTATATAGAACCAGAACAGGGCTGCAGAAACCCATAACTCAGCCACCACTGAGCTCCACGTTAAAGACTCAAATCTGTGCTAGGAGCTATGAAAGAGACAAAACTCCACAGATCACACGGCCTCTGTGAAGTCCAGACTCTCAAAGCTGGGTAATCATATGAAGCAGGGTAAGATCAATGTAGGTTGAGAGGAAGAAAAATCAGTTAAGTTTCAGATTAGCAGAAAGGGCCTTAGGGGTGAGAGAAGGTGAGGAAAATGTGGACCAAGGCACCAGAGAGATGGTAATATGTGGAAGTAGCCAAGACAAGTGTCATGTACTGGGGAATAATGCTAGCTTCCAGGCTCTCAGTGCCCACTGTGCTCCAGGCACTGTGCTGGCTGCTTTAGCAGCACACTGCATACACATCTATAACTTAAAGAGAAATAAACTATGCGCTTGTATCCACTGTTTAAAGTTCCAAACCTAAGCCAATGACTTTATCTGTTGATTAGATGAAGAAAAACCAATCTACTCCAAAATTGGAGGAAAGGCCAGCTATCTTGGAGTTACTGAAAGACAATATAATGCTATACATTATGGGCAATTGGGGATTTTAGAGAGAAATTTTGATTCTAACAGTTTTTGTCTTCTGTACTGACCTAACTTCTGTTAAGTCCACTGCACATTACAAATCCCACCCAGCCACATATGTGCTCTACACGTTACAAATCCTGCTCATATGAGTCCATTGCACATTACAAATCTAGCTGTGTTGATATAGAGTAAATTATTTAAACCTCTCTGGGTTTCAGTTTCCCTATTTTGTAAAATGGAGACTATAGTACTATCCTCATTGGGTTGGGATTAACAAAGGTAAAGTCACTAAGGACTTAGAAAAGTATCTTAGCACTTAGAATAGTGGAACCACAAAAGGCCCTCAACAGTCAAAGTAACCTTGAGAAAGAAAAACAAAGCTGGAGGTATCAAGTTTCTTGATTTCAAACTATATTACAAACCTGTAGTAATCAAAACAGTATGGTAATGTCATAAAAACAGACACATAAACCAATGGTAAGCCCAAAAACAAACTCTCATACATAGACTCAACTAATATTTGACAAGGGGCTCAAGACTACTCAATGGGGAAAAGATAATCTCTTCAATAAATGGTGCTGGGAAAACTGGATAATCACGTGTAGAAAAATGAAACTGGACCTTTATCTTATATCACTCATGAAAATTAACTTGAAATAGATTAACAACTTAAACCTAAGAACTGAAACCATAAAACTCCTAGAAGAAAATATAGGGAAAATGTTCCTGGACATTGGTGTGGGCAATGATTTCCTGTACATGGTATCTTTAAAAAGCACAAGCAACAAAAGCAAAAATAAATAAGTGGAACTATATCAAACTAAAAAGCATCTGCACAGCAAAAGAAATCATCAACAAAATGAAAAGGCAACCCATGGAATGGGAGAAAATATTTGCAAACTGTCTATCTGATAAATGGTTAACATCCAAAGTATATAAAGGACTCACAACTCAACAGCAAAACCCCAAACACCTGAATAAGAACTGGGCAGAGGACCTGAAAAGATGTTTTTCCAAAGAAGACATACAAATGGCTAATAGGTACATGAAAAAATGTACATCACTAACCATCAGGAAAATGCAAATCAAAACCATAATATCCCCTCCCACCTGTCAGAATGGCTTATCATCAAAAAGAAAAGAGATTCGTATTGGAGAGAAGGTGGAGACAAGGGAAACTTTGTGCACTGTGGTAGGAATGCAAACTGCTACAGCCACTTTGGAAAACAGTATGAAGGTTTCTCAAAAAATTAAAAATAGAATTAACCATATGATCTAGCAATCCCTCTTTTGGGTATACTCCAAAGGAAATGAAGCTAGGATCTCAAAAAGATATCTGAACTTGTTCACTACAGCATTATTCACAATAGCCAAGATACGGAAATAACCTAAGAGTCCATAAATGGATGAATGGATAAAGATGATATGGTATATGTATGTGTATATGTATATATACATATAATGGAATATGTATTACTCAGCCATATGGAAGACAGCAATCTTGCCATTTGTGACAACACAGATGGACCTTGAGGGCATTATACTGAGTTAAACAAATCAGACAAAAAAGACAAATATCACAGAGTATCACTTATATATGGAATCTAAAAAAGTTAAACTCCTAAAAACAGAGTAGTAGGAGTTCCCTGGTGGCCTAGTGGTTAGAATTCCAGGTTTTCACTGCCATGCCCTGGGTTCAACCCCTGGTGGGGGGACTGAGATCCTGCAAGCCAGCTTGCAGCATGGCCAAACAAAACAAAAAAGAAACAGAGTAGAATGGTGGTGGCCAAGGGCTAGGGAGATCGGAAAATAGGAAGATGCTGGTCAAAGGNAGTATGGTAATGTCATAAAAACAGACACATAAACCAATGGTAAGCCCAAAAACAAACTCTCATACATAGACTCAACTAATATTTGACAAGGGGCTCAAGACTACTCAATGGGGAAAAGATAATCTCTTCAATAAATGGTGCTGGGAAAACTGGATAATCACGTGTAGAAAAATGAAACTGGACCTTTATCTTATATCACTCATGAAAATTAACTTGAAATAGATTAACAACTTAAACCTAAGAACTGAAACCATAAAACTCCTAGAAGAAAATATAGGGAAAATGTTCCTGGACATTGGTGTGGGCAATGATTTCCTGTACATGGTATCTTTAAAAAGCACAAGCAACAAAAGCAAAAATAAATAAGTGGAACTATATCAAACTAAAAAGCATCTGCACAGCAAAAGAAATCATCAACAAAATGAAAAGGCAACCCATGGAATGGGAGAAAATATTTGCAAACTGTCTATCTGATAAATGGTTAACATCCAAAGTATATAAAGGACTCACAACTCAACAGCAAAACCCCAAACACCTGAATAAGAACTGGGCAGAGGACCTGAAAAGATGTTTTTCCAAAGAAGACATACAAATGGCTAATAGGTACATGAAAAAATGTACATCACTAACCATCAGGAAAATGCAAATCAAAACCATAATATCCCCTCCCACCTGTCAGAATGGCTTATCATCAAAAAGAAAAGAGATTCGTATTGGAGAGAAGGTGGAGACAAGGGAAACTTTGTGCACTGTGGTAGGAATGCAAACTGCTACAGCCACTTTGGAAAACAGTATGAAGGTTTCTCAAAAAATTAAAAATAGAATTAACCATATGATCTAGCAATCCCTCTTTTGGGTATACTCCAAAGGAAATGAAGCTAGGATCTCAAAAAGATATCTGAACTTGTTCACTACAGCATTATTCACAATAGCCAAGATACGGAAATAACCTAAGAGTCCATAAATGGATGAATGGATAAAGATGATATGGTATATGTATGTGTATATGTATATATACATATAATGGAATATGTATTACTCAGCCATATGGAAGACAGCAATCTTGCCATTTGTGACAACACAGATGGACCTTGAGGGCATTATACTGAGTTAAACAAATCAGACAAAAAAGACAAATATCACAGAGTATCACTTATATATGGAATCTAAAAAAGTTAAACTCCTAAAAACAGAGTAGTAGGAGTTCCCTGGTGGCCTAGTGGTTAGAATTCCAGGTTTTCACTGCCATGCCCTGGGTTCAACCCCTGGTGGGGGGACTGAGATCCTGCAAGCCAGCTTGCAGCATGGCCAAACAAAACAAAAAAGAAACAGAGTAGAATGGTGGTGGCCAAGGGCTAGGGAGATCGGAAAATAGGAAGATGCTGGTCAAAGGACACAAACTTCCAGTTAGAAAATAAATAGATTTGATGAAGTCTAATGTATAACATGATGACTATAGGAGGGGGAAAAATAGGCACTCAACAAATATTTACTGATATTAGCTAATTTTCAGATAAAGACACATATTTCACAGGCCTATCTCAAAGTCTTAGAGAGAGTAACTTGCATAAAGTGAGAATCTGACTACAGCCTATTTTGAATCTGAAGCTAGACAATGCTGCTATTAGGGTGAAGCCCCTACGTATTCTTGGATCACGGACTCCTTAGAGAACTGGATGTAAGCTATCAGCCCTCTTGCTAGAAAAGGACTCAAACATATACACACAGACACACACACACACAATCTTTTACAGAATTTTGAGACTAGGGGTTCCAGAATTCTTCTCTTAGGTAAGGGCCAAATGTAGAGAATTCTGAGTTAGTATGGGAACATCTACTTTTCCCACCTTACTTTGGCTCCTTCCTGTAGCCTAGCACAGCCCCAAAGTCGTCATTTAATAACAGCACTGAACAGAGAGAAAAAATGATGCCTAAAAAAGCCCATCAACTAATACCATAGACTGATAGGCCCCAGACTTCCAACTTACCAAAGCTGCAATTCTTATAGCCTATACTCATAGGGAAGTTATAAATGAGCTTTAAATAAGAAAATATTAGCCTAAATTTCCTTGCTTTAAGAAAAGGGATCCAGCATGGGATTCCTCAAGACCAGCATTCTTTTGTCATCCTACGGAGCACTCTCACTAAATCAATTCCCTAACTGATCAAGTTTGGAGCTTTAAGAAGGCAGCTAAACTACATGAACAGCACTCCCACTCACCTTCAAACAAAACTGATAAGTTATAAGGAATCTATCTGCCTTCTACTCAGTAACACTAACCCAATCTGAACTGCTAAACCATTTGAATTGCAATAAAATGGCATTTCTTAACATTCCATATTTCAATTACTTTGTTCATGTATTATTAATAATAGCAGCTGGTACACTGAAAGTGCAGTAATAGGTACTTTGACATAAATCACCTTACTCAAGCTTTACAACCACCTTGCAAGTTAGGTATTTATTCCCATTTTATAGAGTGGGAGGTAACCTGAAAAGGTTGTCCAGCTTACCAGCAAGTGGGGGTTTCATTATGTCAGTTGGTCTTACTGTGTTATTTAAATAATCATGAATAGCAGCTATACCAGCACCTGCTATGGGTCACTTACTTAACATCTTGAAAGAAAAGAAAGTGAAAGTAAAGTCGCTCAGTCATGTCCGACTCTTTGCGACCCCATAGACTGTAACCTACCAGGCTCCTCCATCCATGGAATTTTCCAGGCAAGAGTACTAGAGTGGGTTGCCATTTCCTTCTCCAGGGGATCTTCCTGACCCAGGGATCGAACCTGGGTCTCCCTCATTGCAGGCAGACACTTCACCATCTGAGCCACCTGGGAAGCCCACTTAACATCTTAAATCCACTCAACTATCCAAAAAGGTAAGCACTATTATAATTCCATTTTTTTTCAGATGGGGTTGCTGATGCTTAGTTAAGTAAATTAACTTGCCAACAGTTATTAGTAAATGGTAAAGAATGGAATGTAGTTTCTAACTTAGATGTGTCTAGTTCTTTTCAGTACTTCCCAAGAGTGGAGCCTACTCCTATTTCCTCTCCCTATCTCTGCCAGATTAGGGTACCCAATCCTGTGCACTCTCCCCACCACCCACCTTCTCCAACAGGGCCTTTCGTAGACGCCGCTCCTCTTGCACCATGATGAACATCTCCTTATGCACAGCTGCTGCTAGGTTCAGGTCCAGCTTCTCTGGACAAGCAGCCATCTTGCAGATGAGCTCCTCATGGGAGAAGACACAATATCTTCGGAGTCGGCGGTAGTGCTCAATGCACTGGCGCCCGGCTGGCAGCTGTGGTCAGGTTCAAGGTTGAGTATAGCCAAGTCTGGAGGCAATGGTGCCTCAGCTTCCCTACCACCCTCCTGGCTTCTTCTTGCCACCCCTCATCACACTCCAGACTCACCCAGTCAGCAGTGCAAAAGTTGACAGCCTCAGCAAAGTTGTAGCCTTGGTTAAAGCCACTGTGGTAAGCACGAGGGAAGGTAATGACGAATTCTCCTGCACACTGGTTTGTGCGGACAACCTGAGGAAGAAAAGCCAAGATCGCTGAGATAAAAGTTTTCCATAGTCTACAGAAACCTCATCTAAGTGCAGAGTCCTCAAGGAGAGGAAGGAAAGTCTCAGGGAACAGTCTGACAACAGATTCCCAGACATTCCAGCTCCAACAGAGAGGATCACTGGTCTCTGTTCTCAAGGTTTTGATTTATGACGACAGGAAATACTGTAAGGTAATTAGCCTCCAATTAAAATAACTAAATTAATTTTAAAAAAGAGAATCTGAGTCAAAAGCAGGAAATATACCAAAATATTTCAACTTCCTTAATAATTTTTATAAAAATTCAAAATATTACTTTCCATTAAGCTGGCCATTCCTTTCTCAGTAACAATTTTTGTTACCAGTCATGTAAGCAGTTTCACATCAAGTGGTTCTACAAACTCTTGTTATAAAATCAGCAGGCCCTGCCATTCTCCATTTCCTACAGCCATTTGTTTTCACCTCTTTTGATTATTTTGGCATTCACCTTAACAATTCTAAATATCACGCCTCAAGACTATATTAAAAATAGCCTTCTACTTCTCAATTTGCTTAGTTTTCTATGCATGTATTAGTAATTTAATCCCAACCTTTTTGACAATGTAAAACTCTATCACTTTTCACCTTTCTGTAGCAATCTCTCATAGAGCTTTATGATCTGTTACAATTGGGACCAGCTGCCCTCCCTGGATTATCACTCTCCCATGACAGATTGCTGTTTCCTAGATCCCATGTCTTCCTCTTTCTTGGTTTGTTCCTTTGCTGTACTTAATTAAGCACATCATCCAGCAGCTTCCTGAGAAACAGTGGGAAGAATTTAGAAAAATATCTCTATTCTACCCTCACACTTGATAATTTGACTGCACATATAAAATTCTAAGTTGAAAATCATTTTGAAGGCATGGTCCTAGTGTTCTGGATTCCAATGTTGCTTTTGAAAGTTTGAAGCCATTCTGACTTGTAATGCTTTGAATGAAACCAGTTTTCTCTCAGAAAGCTTGTACAAGTTTTCTGGTCCCAGTATTTGATATGAAAATTCACCAGATATATCTTGGTGTGGATCTATTCCCATTCATGTACTGGGTAGTCCCTTTGATTCTGGAAACTCTTGTAGTTGAGGGAAATTTTCTTAAACACTTTCATTAATAATTTGATCCTTTCAGTTTTTATTTATTCTCTTTTCAGAGAAAATTATTGAATATTGAACTACCAGAAGAAAATTCTCTGATTTTCTCTAGCTTTTTCTACCTTTAACTTTTTATTCTATTTTCTGGGAGATATCCTTGACTGTTTATCTTCTACGCTTTTTATTTAGTTTTCCACTTTTGTTATCGTTAATTTTAATTTCCAAGAGCTCTTTTTTGTTCTTAGCATGTTCTTTTAAAATAGCATCTTGTTCTTATTTTATGTTTGCAACATATGCTCATCTCTGAAAGTTTTAATGAGGTTTCTTTTCAAGTTTACTTCTCCCAAGCCTAGCCTCTGTTCGAACTGCTTTTTTACCATTTGGTTCTACTTTGTTCTAGAGTTTTCTCGGTTATCTACTTATATTCAAAAGAAAGAAAGGAAAAGATTGAATAGAAGTTCTGAGTACTGAGATGAAGTTTGTCAACTGTGAGCTCCACTGTAGGGTAAACCCACTTAGTTTGGGAAATTCTAGGTCTTTCCTTTTGAGCCATTTAAGAGTCCCCAAAGAAAACGCTCCCATTTTCTGTGCCTGAAAAAAAAGGTCTGGCTACCAGTGTTCTAAGAGTCAAGTGGAGGAAGATGGCTGGGAACCTCAACATTCAGTAAGCATACAATCAATTCTAGTAGTTTCACTATACCTCAGCTGTACCTAAAAGACCTCAATCCAGAGATCAATTTCCAAAGTACACCTCACAATCTTTTGCTAGTGAGGGATGGTCACATTTCCCACTAACTAGTGTGGGTATGGTTTCCACAGCTTTCAGATTGATTCTCAAATGTTCCAGGTACTGACTTAAGTTTCAGTTTTCTTGTTTCCTAGTTTCAAGAATTTTTTCATTGTCTCTTTTCTTGTTTTCCCCATCATTGTGATTTTTTTTACCTTAAAAAAAAAAATCTCTTTGTGTCATTTTAGTGAAGTTTCAATAAGGAATGTAGCCATGTGTATTTTTAGTTTGCCACCGTTACCAACAAGTCTTACAAAGTTTTTCAAGATGAACATTTAACACTGATGAAGACACAGTGAAATAAGTACAGTGCAGGTATGGGGACCAATAACTTCTCCAGAAAGCAAAATTGCTAATATATACTAAAGAACCTAAAAGGTTTATAGCCTTCAACACAATTCCTCTGCTATGATTCTAGATTATGTGGAGAGAATCAGCATTGAATCTCCAAATTTATTCAGGTCATGTATCAGCTCCCACCTCCAATACATTTTCTTCTCAAATCTCCTACTTAGAGACAATATCAGTATTTACTGCTTGTACTACCGCACTGGCCCCCATTATCAACTAGAATTGTCTTCCCCAACCAAAATGCATATCTGATCATATCATGTACCTGTTGAGAACCCCTCACTCAAATCCTTGTATCTACATGATAAAGCCATGGCCCCAACAGAACAGACAAACTCTTAACTCTCCCTTCAAGTGTCACCACTTCTACAAATACTTTCCTGACCCCTCCCTCAACTTCCTAATGACCCAGTCTGTTGTTCTTCTGTAACACCTCTAATAATAATTTATTCCAGTTGTTTACTCATCTCTGTCCTCTACTCAACTACACACAACCAAAGGCAGGGATTGGTTTATTTGCTTTCAGGGTGTTGACCAGAGGCCTTGCACACAGGGAGTTCTAGCAATATCTGTTGAATATCTAGTCCCAGCCTTGATTTTCTAGATGTGAAAAGTGAGTCCTAGAAAAGCCTCAAGTAGCAGAGCCAGAACTAAAACCTAATGCTCCTGCACCCTTATTTTGGCAATGTCACTTTACTATTTCCTTCCTATATAGTTTCTTTAAAAAAGCTTTCCTCACATTCTGCAGCTATTAAAAAAATGACCCCAAAGTCCATCAACTGGTAAACAGACAAAATTTAGTATATCCATACAATATAATATTAGTCCACCTTAAAAAGGAAGTTCTGAAACAAGCTCTAACACAGATGAACCTCAAAAACATTATGCTAAATGAAAAGCCAGATATACAAAGACCATATATTATTCCATTTATATGAACTGTCTAGAAAAAGCAAATTTTTAGAGTCAGTCAATTAGTGGTTGCTTGAGATTAGGGGTTGGAATGGAGAGTGACCGCAAAAGGGTACACAGGATCCTTTTGGAGTGATGGAAATGTTTTAAAACTGGATTATAGTAATGGTACCACAACTCTGTAAATTCACTGAATCATGCATTTAAAATGCATGATTTTTATGGTATGTAAATTATACTGTAATAAAGTTGTTTCTCAAAAAAGGTGGTATAAATAGCTCATGGTAAGGAAGCAAAAATCATTCTAAACCAGTACTGTCCAACAGAAATATGCCAGCCACATACATACTTTTCAAATTCTCTAATAGCCACATTAAAAAAGTAAAATTAACTTCAATATATTTTATTTAACATATCCACAATATCATTTTAAAGTACAACTGGTATACAGAAGTATTAGTGAGATATTTTAAACTGTTTCATATTATGCATTGAAATCCAACATGTGCTTTATACTTTAAATACATTTCAGTTATGACTAATCATGTTTCGAGTGCTCAACAGCCACATGTGGCTAGTGGCTATCAAGCTGGACAATGCCACTCTAGATGATCAAACTTAACAAAAGAGATTATAAAAATCCATACACTAATTACTGCTATGTCAAAATTTACATAAAAAACAGGTGGAAACAACAAAACGTGGAGGAAATAGAGATGACCTTTGTATTTCCTTTTTTTTTTGAAAGGGGGAGGGTGCTGTTTCTTTTATAATAAAAATACTTATACTATATTATCTTTTATCAAAAAAAGAAGTGGCCTTCTCTCACCAAAGGGGAAGATGGGTAAGGTGGTGGCAGGTAGGAGTGGCGGCAGCCAAAGATGGCTGAGGGAGCTCCAGCTGGCTAAATTGCAGTTTGCCAACATGTGAATATGAAAAATCAGATGTCTTGGATGGAGGGGATACTGCCAAGTCTAAAGAGCCTGGAGATGCTGGCAACTACCTATAGGAGTGGCAGGGCAGACAGAGGGTGAGGTGGTGAAACAGCAGCTGGCCAAAGAAGCTGGGGAGCCACGAGCAGGAGAAATGCTGTGGAGGTGGATGCAAAGAGCACGTTTAAGAGTCTATGATAAGACTTTTTTAAACAAGAGGCAAGAACTGAATAGCTATATATTATATATATATGCATGCAGCTTAGCTGTCTGAATCCTTAAGGAAAATCCTCTCCTACTCTTACAATTCTTGACACTGTGGGAAAGAAAGGATGTTGTAAATCAGGAAGTAGTCTGAGGAAAGGTTAGACTCAATGTCTACTTGCGAAGAACATAACTTGAAGGGCCCTTGATCATTTCCGTACCTTGAGCCTAGTCATTTTCAAAGGGGGTGAGGCAGAGAGGGAAAATGTAACCCCCGCCACCTCTCCCAAGTGGAGGAAGGTGACCTGAACTGTTGCAGAATTCATTTCCTCTAATTTCCTAGGTATCTCAATCCTTAGTTAAGTACCACTAAAATGTGTAAAAGTATTACTCGCAGATTAAATAGTATAGTAAAACAAGCTGGAGGCAAGAAATTCTGGTAAGAACCACTGACCTTAGTCCAAAGACCTGCTGTTCAGGTGACCAGGAATTTCAAGGAGATTAATTCAGTATGTACTGACTGTCTACCATGTCCCATACATCAGGCTAAGTGTCAGGGTAGCTAAGGCTGGGGTGTGGGAGTGTGTGCGTAGGGGGAGTGGTGAGTTGAAGGGAGTGGGGAGAAGTATAAGCACACAATGAGTAAGACTGAAGCAGAGGTCGAAGATGTACTCAATCCTACTCCTACAGGACTACTGATCAGGTTACTTTAAGACCCATACCAGAAAACTGGCTGGTGCTAATCAACATTAGAAATTCCCAGGAATATAAAGCCCCTTAGAGGTAAGCCAGGATGTGTACTCAGAGTAGGAGAGAAAACTACAGAGAAGGAGAATAGGACAAGCCAGGATTCTGAGTTCAGCTTTTTTTTTTTTAAATGCTGAAAGATACTGGCATTTTTTTTAAGGTTAATTCCCCCCACTCCCCACCAACTTTATTGAGATATGGCTGACATATAACCTGTTGGTGCACAACATTTTGATGTGATACACTTATGTATTTGCAAAGTAATTACCACCACAGAACTCTGACTTGTTAAATAAGTAAACAGACCTACTCACTTCTCCAAGATGGGTCACAATATGTAAAGTATAGCAGTGACTGCTAGTTGTCCCCCTATATCCACTCTTACCCTCTTCCATAATAACATGACCTCCAATTTGTAGCTGGTACATGACCATCCTTAATAAAAATCAGATTTTCCAGTTTTTCTCACAACTAGATGTGGCCATGTGACTAAGTTATGACTAATAGGAGGTGAATGAAAATGATGTGTGCCCTTAACAGTAAGGAGACTTGTCTTGCTCAGTCCTTCCTTCATTGCCCTCTTCTACTGGTGGAATCCACCCTTAAGGTGTTGCCCCAAAACATCTGGCCCAGGGGGCTCACCATCACACTGTATCTCTAACCACTATTATTTCCATCAAACCTACAGTCTGATTAAGACAAAATAAGAATGACAAAGGCATGGGGGTATATTCTAGACAATGACCACCACCACCACCATACAGGACATCACTAACTCATTCCTATTCCTTGCCCATTTCCTAGGCACTCACCGGCACACCATGGGACATGAGGGTGTTGGGATTCATGAGGGTAACAAGTTGGTGCAGAAGGTCAGGCTGGCTATCAAAGAGCTCAGGTGTCAGCTTCTTCATCACCTCTTCCAAATGTTCTGCTGCAAGTGAGGGTACCCCATACCAGGTCTTCGGCTCACCCCTGGCCAAAAAGAAAGGGGACACGTAGAGTGGGCACTCAAAGAGCCCACCCTGAATGCTTCCTTGGCTGCCCAGGACCCCACTCACCAGTGGAGGTAGTTAATGGAGTAACTCCAGTGATCCTCAATATGCCAACAAAAGGCTGAGAAGACCATGCCCACATACAGCCAGGGCACCTTCATGCCAGAGATATCTGCATTGATGTGGCACAGTACAGACTGTTCCAACACTGGCATCACATTCAGGTTCCAACCACTCGTAGCATACTCCTGATAGGTCAGGTATTTGTGGAAAAGAGATGAGAGTTTTGCTAAGGTACTGAGTTCTCTAGCCCAGGGAACCTTAATTTTGAGGTCATAGACCTTTCTGAAATGTCTAAAAAGTATTATAGATGTTCTTCCCCCTGCCTCCCTCAAATGCATAGACAAAATTTCAATTCACTTCACCTTACTTCAATTTTAGGAAAGTTTACAGATGTGCCCACTCACTAAAGTATCTGCAAGTTAAAAGCCCCTGCTCTGGACCAAAATGTACCCTTCTTGCGATACAGGCCTAGGGCCTCTTTATTTCCTGCACTTAACAATCCCAGTCCCTGAACACTTCTTGTGAATGAGCCAGGTACTCTGACAGGTACTTCAAATACTTTCTCATTTAATTCTTATAAAATTTGCGAAATGGATACTATTCCCTTTCCACAGACAAAAAATAGCCAATCTCATGGCTGGAGATGCCATGCAAGATACTAGGCTGTGCTCTTTACACACATCATCCCATCTAAATCTCATAGCAACACATAAGGCAGGGATAATAGTCCCCTTCCTATAGAGATACTAAGTCTTTCAGATACTGAAGGACTTGCCTAAGTCACACAGCTGAATATAACCATGAATCATCTACTCACCTCCTCCTCAGGGGTTAGGTGCCGCTTACTGTCACTGACGGGGAACCCGCTACCAAATTCTTTGGAATGGATGTCAGCCCCATACTCAACAGTTACATCTTCCTCAATGCTATTCACCAGCCGCCAGAATTCCTTCTCCACAAGTTCTGTGGGTACCATCTAAGGAACAGGGGTAGCTGATGACTGTGGCTCATCATATCCTGGCCCCGCTGACCCAGGAGAGCTATAGACCATCAGGCGCCTATGACCCTAGCCCTGACACTACCCCAGCCCTCCATCACCTACGTGTACTGGCATGTTGAAGTAATCGGCTTTAAAGGAGTCAGCCATCTCGCCAAAGCTCTGCAGAGTGTATTCCCGGGTAGCCTGCTCAAAGCCAAAGGCTTCAGGGGGGCGCTTACACTCCTGAAACCCAAAGGAGAACACGTCACCAAGGCAGAGGCAAAGAGGTGGAGAATCCCCAAAAGCTGAGCTGGAATATGGGGTAGAAATCGGGAGGGAAAACAGCCCTAGGTTTGTACTGAAGGCCCCTGAGGCAGGTCTCACATCATAGCTCTTTTTCTCCTAGCACTTTAGTGCAGTTAGTCTCATTCCTCACATGCACTTCTACCATGCTTTTATCTTCTCTTCCTTCAGGACTTGACTATCTAAACCATGGCTCTGATTTAATATGCTACCCCATGCTCTTCTGTCACTATCTTTCTTTCAAGACAAAATGTGAGTTTATACAGGATGCTTAGAGAAACTTTCTTATGCTGAGACTGGAACTACAGACCTGGGAAAACAACACTGAATATTCCAGTAGATTGGAGGATGGGAAACAAAGGCATCAACCCTTAGTGTCAAATTCCACACTTTCTGTTCTTTAGACTGTCTCATAAGACAGGACATGTCTAACTCATTTTGTACTTATACTCATGGTTTTAGATGAGAGTTGTATGTACCCGAGGCAGACGCACCTTCTGCTCATGTCTGAAATCTAAATGTCAACCCGGTTTACCAGCCCAAGACCACTTAAAGAAGAGAGCTAAGTAGACCTGGCAATCTTTGTTGTCTATGATACTGTTGGCATTCAAACTCCTCCCTAAAGGAATCCACCACTACCAAGGCATTACACTGCCCCACTCTCTTTCCTCCTGTGTGTGTGTGTGTGTGTGTGTGTGTGTATCCACGTGCACATGCATACCTGGACTCTATGACCACAGCTGACAGGGTGAGAGACTATCAACATCTACTCTCCCAGAAACCCAGGGAAAGATGTAGACGAGCAACCCAGAATTTGGATTAAGGTAAAAGGCTTATGAAATGAAACTGGCAGACTTACCAGGCCTCTTAGCCCTCACTGCTGCTTCAGGTGTTCTCCTCACTGCCTCTCTTGCACTAGGTACATTATCCCCACATATCCTTACTCCTGAACTCCTCCATCCCCCAGTCTAGAAAGTCTGCCCAACACTTGTAACTTAAGTCTACAACAGTGCAAACCAATTTAATTATCACAACAGAAGGAAAATAATAAATATTATACCCACATGATGAACCCTCTACAAGAAATCATACCCATGAATAAATAATACAGAAAAATGATTATAAAGTAACAAATGAAAGTACACAGTATGATCCCAAACCTGTTAGTTATATATATCCAACAATGAAAAGATGAGAAGACACCAGACTATTAACGATGGTTATCTCTAGGTGGTGAGATGATAGGTAATTTGTCTATTTTCCAAGCTTTAGAAAAGAAATAAAAAACTTGGAAATCAAAAGAACATTTTTTTCTTCATATTCCTGTCCTCCAAATCTAATTGCTGACGCCTTCCCTGATTACTACTCTTAAGTCACTTTCCTCTCCTCTGAACTTCTATATCTGAATTTCTAACACACAATTTAACATTTGATTATATGCCACCATATACAATCTAATTATGAACCTCACCTCCCCAGGTGGTCTGAGAGCTTCCAGAAGAACACAGGCTGAATGCCCTCCTCTTCTTTCTCCCAAAGCTCCTAGACCAACCTCAGGGACCCAAAACATAAGACTGTGACTGAGCTAGGAGGCTGCTTTCAATAAGACCAGATGAAGGAAGGCAAGGACAGCCTATGAGGCAGACACAGATTGGGGCTGGGAAGTCCTTACCGCCATGACACACTTTGGACACCGCCAGACACCCTTGGGAATCTCAGGCAAAGGAGGCAACAAGCAGAAGATGTGGTAGTTGTCATCACAGCCATCACACAGCAGGAGCTTGTCATCCTCATCCCCTCGGGAACACATTCGGCACACATATGACTCAATCTGCCAGGGGAAGGAGGCAACAGTTCATCAACCCAAGCCCCATCCAGCCCTTCAAACATAATACTCCTCCAGACAGTATCCTAGTCCACAGAGATCTGTTAGAAACCCACCGTGCTTGATGGCTGGATCATTCATGGCCTAGTACAGGTTAGTCATGCTAGCTTAGGAGTTAAATTGCAAGCAAGAATCTCCCCAAATAAACTAACTGGTAGAGCTGTGAGAGCAGTCTTTATCATTCAGTGCTGAATTCTCCATTTTTATTCATTCAATAAACATTTACTGAACACTTATGTGCTCAACATTATGCCAGACTCTACAGTACAGTGATAAATAAGACATGGTATCCTCCTTTTAAAGGCATATAATAGTCCAGAAGCACAAGTTCATAAAAATTAAAAGGCAGTGTAGAAACTGCCAATAGCTCCCCATAAAAGGGTACTATGGAAACCTAGAGGAGGAAGCACACAAATCAGCTGGAGATGAGGAACAGCCTTGAAGAAGAACTTCACTGAAAAGGTGACACTTGAAACTGAAATCTGAAGGCAAACTGAGATTTGGCAACGGCGCAGAGAACAGGGGGAAACTGTTCCAGGCAGAAGAAACAGCATGTGCAAAGGATGGGGCAAAAAAGCATGGCACATCTCAGGGAAAAAACAAACATACCTACAAGTAGTTCAGTGTGGCTATAGCAGAGAAGTAAGGTGGGCAGTGCTGGGGAATGAGGCTAGAGGTCTGCTGCGACTGGATCATGCATGGTAATGAGAAGCTTAGCCTTTATCCTGAAGCAATGGAGAGGGAGTCTCCTTCTCTGCACCCTTCCAGTACTTCATGTTGACAGCACTTGATCACCCTTTCCTGTTCTTTGTTCCATATGAGCTGGCCTTGTTTCCCCAATTAAGTGAGCTACCTGAGGGCAGGGCCCACCAGGCCCACTTCTCTGTTTAATGCAACCTGGTCCAGTGCCATGCTGGGGAAATGCTCGTTGAAGGGATGAGAAGCAGAGCATTAGGAAGTCAGGGCTGGGTCCTTACAAACTGGGCATTGCTGTGGTTCCTCCTGAGCCTCATGGTCATCTTGGTGCAGGGCTCTGGGCTGTGACTCAGCTCCTCCTTGCTCTCCAGGAAGGTCTTGGGTGAGGTTGACTCCACCTTCATGTCCCCGCCTGACTCCTCCTTCACCACTACAGTAGGGGGACACTCGGGCCCTTCCTTATCTGGGAGAGAGAATGGCTCTAAAGTACAAGTCTGAACAGTTAGGGCCCCACCTCCTCTCCCCAGGTGAGGCCATTCTTCACACTTCCCCAGCCTGTCAGGCCTCACCTTTCTTGCGCAGAGTCTTATCCTTGGCCATGAGGCCTAGGCCCATCATCTTGGGGCCAGCCCCATAGATTTGAAGCTTCTTTAGCTCAGGATTCTTTTCAATGTCTTCCTCTGTGGGTTCCGGCTAGGAGGAAAGAAGGAAATGAATCAAGATTGCAGGCTGCCCCATCCTAAAAGAACAGCCTGGACTATATCATAGTCCTGACTAGTTCACATCAGGCCTGAAGCACAGGTGGGCCACGGCAAGAATTTAGATTGCTTTTTGGAGACTGAGGGTAAGTGAGCTCCCTCCTCATCCCTCTCCTGGAATGGAATTAAGATGGATCTCAGTTTTTTCAACTGTAAAATGAGAATATTAACTCCTATCTCACAGTTACAAGGGGCTTGAGAAAGACATACATAAAGAAATCTAAGTATCTGACACTACCAATAAATGGCAGAGACTAACATGGTCTGGTAAATTACATGCTTTGGTGAGCCCAGGGACAGTGTCCATCTTCTTTTCTGTTGTAGCCCCAATACCCAGAAGAATGCTGGCACATAAGCTTCTTTCTGAGGCTAGAATATAGGTGTAAGGAGAAAGAGAGTTCTTCTCCTATAAGCAGCGTGAGTGAGGAAAGCAACAAGGCAGGCAGGAACAGCAGGCACAGGGAAGATATTAAGCAAAGAGATCAAAACCCAGCTCAGAAGCTCAGTCGAGTAGAGGAAGAACAAGAGTGAAGCCAGAAAGAGGCACACTACTTTTCAGAACTCAGAGAACCGAAGAGAAGGGAGAATGGAACAGGGAAGAGCATCTTGGTCAGAGGGAGACAACTCTTCACCCCTAAAGCTCTGTTAAAAGTAGGGAAGCACTCACATCAGGCTGCAGTCTCTTGGCTCGCCGGCCATAGCTGTTGAACTTGGAGGGCTGCACAGACTGTCGAAGGGGGATACTGTGAGGTTTATATTCCTTGTCCTTTTCCTCATTATCAAATGGACGTGTGTTGCACTGCTGGGGATAGGTGAAGGGTAAGGGTCAGGGCATGGGGCCCTAGCCCCCAACAGCAAGGACTTCCCTCTACCCTCCCCCAATGGCAACCAAAGTTGTGGTTCCATCCCCCCTCCCATGCCAACAGGCCCTGCCTAACTGGTCTTTACCACTGACACCAGCACACACTCTAAGACTTCTTATGCTTTTGCTTATACCATCCCTCCTTCCAAACATCTCCCCAACAACCAGACTTCATCTCTTTCCAGATCTCTCCAGGTGTCCAGTCCACTCCACTGAACCAGTTCCATTAAGAGCAAGTGTGGAAATCTGCATCTGGCAGAGGAAAGCCTACTCCTACCCTGGCTTGGCATCCTTACCACCAGGTTGGCTCCAGACTGGTACATCTCATAGGGGTAAACGATTCGTTCATAGTGGGAGCGCAGCAGGGAGCCAATGTTTTTGCCTGGTGGGTAGTTGAGGCGCTGGGCCACCCGAGCCCATCGACGGTCCTTGCAGATGGCTTCATAGCCACCTTCCTCCACCACTATCTGTAAGGACAAGCAGGAAGGGACATGATTTGCTGTGTGTAGGTACAGAAAGAACAATGAAGACAACTCCATCCCCTTACTTCACTGGAAGCTACCCCCTCCTACCTCCACCACTCAGACTCAAACTGTAGTCAAGGGATGCCAAGAAGTTCTAATGACAGCTTGTGTGCTACCAGCTGTGCCCCTTCCACTGTAGCCTAGAGATCCAATATCCAAACCAAGGTGGCTCCCAGAATACCGAGGATATTAAGGCGTGGGGTGGGGAGGGGTTTGAGAAAAACCTGTTCTTACTTTGCTGAGGCTGTAGAGGTCCAAGATCCGCCGTTCTACATTGGGAATCTTTAAGGAAGAGCCCTGGATTTCCCAGAATTTGGCAATCTGATCCAAGTAGTTCAGTTTCACTCTCGTCTGGGCCTGGAGAAGAAATGGCTCAGAGAGGCTGGCCTCCCCTCTACCTGACCATCTTCTGGCCTAATCTTAGGGCAGGAGAAGGGATACAGAGCAGCCCACTTTATTTACAGAGCAGCAGGCCTCTCCCAGTGAACTGGATCCTCAACTCTAGGTAGCACCTCACCCACCTCTGTTATCTTTGCCACCTTCCAGTCAACAGAAACCCAAGGTCCCGAAACAGAGCAAGCTGAGTCACAACAGCCAAAGCTTTACATATATTCTTTCTCAGTCTCCTTGACAGGGCTGTGTGAGTATCATCATCTTTTATAGAGCCTCTGATTCCTCAAGTCACACAGCAGGTACCAAGAAATCTGAGTGTCAAATAAGTTTTCGGTCTTCCTCTGCTAATAATCTGCTGTATGCTGCTGCTGCTAAGTCACTTTAGTCGTGTCCAACTCTGTGCGACCCCACAGATGGCAGCCCACCAGGCTCCGCTGTCCCTGGGATTCTCCAAGCAAGAATACTGGAGTGGGTAGTCTTGAGTAAATCAGTTCTACTCTCTGGACCCCTGTTTTCTGATTAGAAGGGAAATAAAACAACTGCCCCGTCCACTCACCCCAGAAGAGTAGACTTATGAGAGGAACAGTGAATGCCCTCTGGAAACTACAGAATTATATCTAAGCTCTAGGCATGTTTCAGAGAATGAAGGCTCCAAAAGAGAACATTCAC
This sequence comes from Neotragus moschatus, assembly GCA_006410615.1. Lineage (NCBI taxonomy): Eukaryota > Metazoa > Chordata > Mammalia > Artiodactyla > Bovidae > Neotragus > Neotragus moschatus. The sequence continues at coordinate 1,339,885 of SJYA01003326.1, read as the reverse complement.
CTCTTCACGTGCACCATGAAATTTGTTCCATGATGGCCAATGGGTGAGAGTGCATGCTAAAGACAAAATGGCCTAAAGAACTGAGATGGTGTACCAAAGCAGCACTGGCACCTGACCTACCCAGGACCCAGTGTGGGCAAAAGATCCTAGGAACAAGGCATGTGCCATGCTTTCCTGAAATCTGTGACCCAAGAAGGGCTCCCCAAGTCTATAACCACCTCACCCTAATCAGAGGGCCTAGTTTCAGGGAGAACTAGGTTAAGTCCTTACCATTCATTACCTTGCTCTGATCGCATTAGGGGGATACAGGGACAGTTCTTTCATAGATGAGGAAAAGTTAAGGCCTATCCATAGAACAGAACATCCTATGGCTCCTTTGCTATGAGAATCCCTAAGGGGCCAGGAACCCTAATCCTTCCACTTCAACCCCTTAGCTTTCCAACCTTGGCCTCATGCCTGCCTCCCCACCACGTCATTAGCCAGCACTCTCTCTGTAGAAAACCTGCCCCTGTCCTGTGGTAGGCTACATCTTGCCCTACCTATACCCCAAGAGACCTGGTCAGATCCATTTCTCTAAGCAACTTGTATCCCATACAAAAGATGATTTTTTCCCTGACCGGAACAGTACCTAGACTGACTGTAGAACAGTGATTCTCAATAAGTGGCAATTTTGCCTTCCAGAGGACATTTAAGTAATGTCTAGAGACATTTTTTGGTTGCCATAACTGGGAGAGGGTAATATGTTCTAGTATCTAATGGGCTGACAGACATCCTACAGGGATGACAGACATTCTACAATGCAGAGGACAGCCCTCCATGACAATAAATTACCTGGCCCAAAATGTCAGTAGTGCCAAGGCTGAGGATCTGCAGTCTAAACGACAAGTAACCTTTTAAGTTATGGGTATTTGGTTGGGCCTAACAGTCAGCCCCATACCCTTAGACATCTATTAAGGCTTGAAGACACAGAAAAATGAGGGAGAGGAGTATGTAGCATACTTCTAATCTACACCTTCCAAGGGAAACTCCAGGATTTTACTTGGAACTGGCTTAAGGGCATCTACTCTCATTGCTCTGGGGCATTCTCAAGTCTTTCATGGAGAACCTCACTTTACCCATGCAAAGGGCCTATATTTCCTGTACAGAACATAGGGAGAGGGAAAAGCCTACTTGCCTGACCTTCTGTCCAAGTTTGTAACCATTCCAGCTTCCACAGAGACCAGTTCTTTTGTTGTTCCTGCCCATCCACCTCACCTTCCACCTTACCAAGCACCATGGAAGGAAGGTAGGAAGCACAGGGCTGTAGATGAATTGGATAGATGAGGACATATTCAGCTGGCCAAGCAAGAAAGGGTCTCAGTTAGCCTCATATTTCTCTTTTGCTGACCTAAGTAGGGTGGGTTAGTTGACAGGAGAGTTTCAGAAGTACCAAATGTTTGTGGGAAAAGCACAATCCCCAGCCTTGGAACTAACAGATCTGGGAGACTGAAAGCCCTTGCTCTGGTTTATATTCAGAGCTCTAAAGCTTCTCCATGCCCTTCAGGCAACTTCTCAGAAGATAGAATAAAGGCCTAGTTAGGTCAAGTACCTCAGCCAGAGAAGGTAGGAGGGAAGTAGGATCAGAGCTCAGGTATCCATTCTCCCAACCCCACCACCAGCTGCTAGTCTTCTTACCTCTAGTTCGTTCAGCCTCTGGATTCGGGGAGTAAACCTGAAGTTGTCCACTTCAACAGCAAAGGGTGGCTGCCAGTCCTGAGTGGGTAAGGAGGAGAAAGGGAGTTGGGTTATTCTAGCACAGTGCAAGACCAGGCTGGGCACCAAAGGCAACTCAGCACCCCATTCATGGCTTCCCAGACCTCTAGCCACCCCAGACCTTTTAACCTGGCAAACACCCAACCCATACAAACACAACTCACAACAGAGCTTTAGAAGTGCCTCCAGTCCATACTCAATATCCCATGCACATACCCTGGGAAATGTCTCCTGATTCCCTCCCAACAGTTCAGTGGTACAATTTTAAGAAGTAGAAAAATGAGGTCCAAAACAGCTGACTTCAAACTCTCCCTATGCACATATCCCTTAGGCATGTGCTGTGCTGGAAAGCATACAGGATCTGAAGTCAGAAGACATGGGTTCACATTTTAGCTCTACTACTTACTAGTTATGAGATTTTTACCTTTCTGAATCTGTTTCCTTAACTGTAAGGTGGCAATATGAACTCTTGCCCTGGTTTCTTCATAAGACTGATATGAAAAATTAAACTGGTTTTCAAATGAAAATGTTATTCAAAGGAATCACCATTAAGACTTGACATCTAAGGCTGACCTCACTACCCAATACATATGTAGAGTAGCTCAGCTCCAATTTGGGCTATTTAAAGGTTTGGGCCTTTAATATTCGTTCTCTCAGTGGGATAGAAACTGCAGGGAAGAGCAAGGAACAAGGAGCAAGAATTTGCAATACTCACCTGGTCAGAAAGGCTTCCTATGTGTCCTCTCTCAAACACCTGCCCAGTACCAGGAAGAGGCAGGGGAAGAAGTAGGAAGGAGGGAGGGGTGTTCTAAGCGCTGGAATGCACCACTGACTGTGGTAGCAAAAATTGGGAGGATTTGGGGAGGAGGAGAGAAGTTAGGAAAGATAACAAAAGTAGAGGAGACTGATCTGCCAAGTTGGAGCTTGTTGTGTCCTGCCCAAATGGCAGCTGTGAAGAGCCTCCTCCCCAATGCTCCTTCCTCCCTCCACCCTCCCAGCAGTCCTTCTTAGAACCCTGGTTCCTGCTGGGATGGTGAAAAGAACCTGGAGTAACCTAGACCAGTGCCTTCACTTAACAAACAGGGAAAATGAGACCCAGAAAAGAAATGTGATTTCTCCAAAATAACATGCTGAGTTACTGGTAGAGCCAAGACCAGAACTCCTGTCTTTTGACCCCTGGTCCAAGGCTCTTTACACTACACCAGGATACCAGTATTCACTCATACATGCATTCACATGGAAAAGGGGAGGGGCTGTTAAAGTGAATAAAAAGCTGCTGGCTTCTTCTGTACACACACTTTTAGAAAAGGGGCCAGAGGACTCATACTTACATGCATACATAATCCCCATCCCCACCCCCTGCAAAGCAGGTAGCAAACACATGGGGCTCAGTGAAGTAGGGGCAAAAACAAACAAAACTAACAACAAAAAACTCAAACTAAAAAGATATGGCTCAAGTCCAGACAGGCTCCCCATGCTCCCTTGCCTCCCATCAGTAGGGCATTCCCCTCAGCGCAGGTAACCCAGGTAGGAAGGTGCTCAAACCCAGAACTCCAGGCACCCTTCTTTCCTCCTAAATCAAGTTCGAGATAAGAATAAGTGCAACATCAAGCAACCTGACAGTGGCAGAACTGAAATCCTAGAGCAGGAGCTGTATATACAACAGATAGCTGAGGAAGATTCAGTGGTCTCCCTGGCTGGCTCTCCCTGGGACCTACAAGCTCCCTCATCCTGCCTTCAGTCCCATATTCTCATGTGTCAAATACTCAGTATGTCAGTATTGGCAGGATGGTGATAAAATGGTTGGCCACCTGATGCAGGAAGCAAGGCCCTTCCAAGCTCCCCTGGGTCTACTCCAGAATACCAACACTCTCCTTGCACTCATCTTCCCCAAGAGTAACAGCCACTCACCTAGCAATTCAGAATCCAAATTACCCTTCCCCTGACCTTCCTTAGGCAAACCTCCAATTTCCAAGCACCCACCCTGACAAACGTTCCAACTCTGGGCCCAAGCACCACTTGGGTGAGTGCTTTAAATTCCAGCCAGAAGTTCCCGCTAAGAGGGACTTCTAAAGGAAGCCTAGGAGCAGCTCTACAGGAGGGGGAAATCGAACAAAACCAAAAAGAGCCAGATCTCCTGGGTTAGAGGGAAGTACAGTGTTGGAGTAGAGAAGCGTAACAAAGGATGGCCCCCTGCAGGAGACACAGACACACACAGACACACAGACACACGTCATATTTCCTACTCCTGGTCTCCCAAGGAAGGGTAACAATAAGTGCACAACGCCAGTCTGCCCTGTGAAGTCCAAGACAGAAAAATGGGATAGAAAATTCAAGGCTCAACTACCCCTTATGTCAGATATGCCTCTTTCCCACAGGCCTGCCAAGTCACTTCAGGGAATACCTCCCTGAGGCTACCCAAGACTCCAGCTTCTCCTTTCTGCTAGCCTTTCCACCATGGACAAGGATACCTCAGAGATATGTGGCCAGGCTCCAATAAGAAAGAAATCAGCTTACCCAACACCTCCCAAAGGATCCATTTGAAACCAGCCTAGATCTATGGCTGAGCACCAGAAAGCACCAAGTTAAATAAGGAGGCCTGTGATGCCCTCCTCAGGTGGCAGCGAGGTTTCTCATTTGGTTTCAGCCAGGAGACATCCGCTCAAGAACACCCAAACTCAATTCCTGCCCTTTGATTCCCAAGTGGTGACTGAACAACATATATCATCATTTGCCTTTGATGCTAGCAAGGTGGCAGCGTATCCTAGCGCTTGGGGGACTTCTCTTGGCCTGAAGCCAGGTCTAGGAGTAAAGATACACTGCCCTTTGTCGCTGACCTCTGGGAATCAAGGGTTCCAAAGGAGGCATACTTCCATCCATCCAACCATTCTGTTTCTGAGGGTTCAAGAATATCCTATCATCTGGCACCTCCTACATCCTGGGACAGATCAGAGTAGAAATCTTCTGAGGACTCATACCCCACCCCAAGCTGACTGGTCCAAGACTCAAGCCTGGGTAGTGATGGGCAAGAAAGGCCTAGATATTGCCTTCAACTAGAAAAAGAGGACAATTCGCTGAACCCATCTCAGGGAACCCAGACAACATTCCCTGTGAGACTGATTTCCTGACTGGTCTACCAGCCCAGAATATTATCATAAATGTATTGGCCTGGCAGGCTATGAGTAAATATGAGTCAACCCACATAGAAGCAAACGAATGACCACATCAAACACCTTCGCAGTCACAATAATTACCACTTACCTAGTGCCTACTACACATAGACGCTACCTAGTTTAATCCAATTTTCGTAATAACCATTCATGGAACCCATTTCACAGGCTCAGAGAAATTACATTACTTGACCAAGGTCACACAGCTGGTAAACTGCAAAGTGGAGTACTGAAGGTCTATCTCCATTCAGAGCTGTGATCTTTCCATTACACCACACTGCGTGCATTAAGAGAAGTGATGCCAGTAAATGGGCGAAAAGACCTTTAGAGCAGCCTTGACCTAGGTGGTTCGGGGTAACCAAAAGATGTTTGGGGTGCCTCTCTGTGAACTCTCCCCGGGGCCACTAGGCATCCCTTTCTTGAATCTTACTAAGAGTGATCCTGAAGGGCGGAGTGGGAGTGGGTCTCCGACTTAGGGCCACCACGAAAGACCCCTTGCCCCCAGCACTCTTTCTCCGACCCGCGCCGCGTTCACAACGGTGCCAGCCACCCCATCTCCCCACACCTCGAGCTGCCCTCTGATCTGGACCTCTCCGCCCACTACCCTACTTCATCTCCGGCGTCCACCGGCCCAGGGCCTTACCGCGGGTGGGCGGATCTTGCAAATGCCCGACTTCTCGGCGATGGGCCTGATTTTCGCAATGTAGCCAAGAGGGTCTCGGAACTCCGCCCAGCTAGGCTCGAACACCGGGCACTCCGGCGGCGGTAGAAAGTCGTCAGACCCCGGCTCCATGGTTCGCCCTAGGACTGGAGGGCTCGGACCGCCCTTAAGGACTCATGGCGGACGCCGCTGTACGAAACCGAGGCACTGCTCGGAGTCTAGGCCCTAAGCGGGGCGGCCGCCGCCCGCCGAGGGCCCAGGGGACGTGTAGCTGCCGCGCTCTGAGAGGCTCAGGCTGACGCTATTCTATCGCCTCTTCGTCCCGCTCCGTTCGTTCTAANGTAACAATAAGTGCACAACGCCAGTCTGCCCTGTGAAGTCCAAGACAGAAAAATGGGATAGAAAATTCAAGGCTCAACTACCCCTTATGTCAGATATGCCTCTTTCCCACAGGCCTGCCAAGTCACTTCAGGGAATACCTCCCTGAGGCTACCCAAGACTCCAGCTTCTCCTTTCTGCTAGCCTTTCCACCATGGACAAGGATACCTCAGAGATATGTGGCCAGGCTCCAATAAGAAAGAAATCAGCTTACCCAACACCTCCCAAAGGATCCATTTGAAACCAGCCTAGATCTATGGCTGAGCACCAGAAAGCACCAAGTTAAATAAGGAGGCCTGTGATGCCCTCCTCAGGTGGCAGCGAGGTTTCTCATTTGGTTTCAGCCAGGAGACATCCGCTCAAGAACACCCAAACTCAATTCCTGCCCTTTGATTCCCAAGTGGTGACTGAACAACATATATCATCATTTGCCTTTGATGCTAGCAAGGTGGCAGCGTATCCTAGCGCTTGGGGGACTTCTCTTGGCCTGAAGCCAGGTCTAGGAGTAAAGATACACTGCCCTTTGTCGCTGACCTCTGGGAATCAAGGGTTCCAAAGGAGGCATACTTCCATCCATCCAACCATTCTGTTTCTGAGGGTTCAAGAATATCCTATCATCTGGCACCTCCTACATCCTGGGACAGATCAGAGTAGAAATCTTCTGAGGACTCATACCCCACCCCAAGCTGACTGGTCCAAGACTCAAGCCTGGGTAGTGATGGGCAAGAAAGGCCTAGATATTGCCTTCAACTAGAAAAAGAGGACAATTCGCTGAACCCATCTCAGGGAACCCAGACAACATTCCCTGTGAGACTGATTTCCTGACTGGTCTACCAGCCCAGAATATTATCATAAATGTATTGGCCTGGCAGGCTATGAGTAAATATGAGTCAACCCACATAGAAGCAAACGAATGACCACATCAAACACCTTCGCAGTCACAATAATTACCACTTACCTAGTGCCTACTACACATAGACGCTACCTAGTTTAATCCAATTTTCGTAATAACCATTCATGGAACCCATTTCACAGGCTCAGAGAAATTACATTACTTGACCAAGGTCACACAGCTGGTAAACTGCAAAGTGGAGTACTGAAGGTCTATCTCCATTCAGAGCTGTGATCTTTCCATTACACCACACTGCGTGCATTAAGAGAAGTGATGCCAGTAAATGGGCGAAAAGACCTTTAGAGCAGCCTTGACCTAGGTGGTTCGGGGTAACCAAAAGATGTTTGGGGTGCCTCTCTGTGAACTCTCCCCGGGGCCACTAGGCATCCCTTTCTTGAATCTTACTAAGAGTGATCCTGAAGGGCGGAGTGGGAGTGGGTCTCCGACTTAGGGCCACCACGAAAGACCCCTTGCCCCCAGCACTCTTTCTCCGACCCGCGCCGCGTTCACAACGGTGCCAGCCACCCCATCTCCCCACACCTCGAGCTGCCCTCTGATCTGGACCTCTCCGCCCACTACCCTACTTCATCTCCGGCGTCCACCGGCCCAGGGCCTTACCGCGGGTGGGCGGATCTTGCAAATGCCCGACTTCTCGGCGATGGGCCTGATTTTCGCAATGTAGCCAAGAGGGTCTCGGAACTCCGCCCAGCTAGGCTCGAACACCGGGCACTCCGGCGGCGGTAGAAAGTCGTCAGACCCCGGCTCCATGGTTCGCCCTAGGACTGGAGGGCTCGGACCGCCCTTAAGGACTCATGGCGGACGCCGCTGTACGAAACCGAGGCACTGCTCGGAGTCTAGGCCCTAAGCGGGGCGGCCGCCGCCCGCCGAGGGCCCAGGGGACGTGTAGCTGCCGCGCTCTGAGAGGCTCAGGCTGACGCTATTCTATCGCCTCTTCGTCCCGCTCCGTTCGTTCTAAACTCTGCTGCTGTCTCCCAACTACCGCAGCCTTCACCACCACAGTTAACTCTCAACCACCGCGGCCTTTAGTGCCGCCGCCGCCATCTTGGTTTCTCACCGTCTCCCCCCCCCCTCCCTTCACCACAACAAACTGGATCCCTCCGCGGGATGTCCCTCCGAGCCTCGTATGCCTTGCGTGAGGCCAAGCCCTAGGAAGCCATCATCCCGTGGGGACTGAGCTGAATCGGCAGGCGTGGATCCCCTATCAGGAAGCGGGAACTTAAAACTGCTTTCCAGATTGAGAGCAAATAGTCCGCCTCAGCGGCGGAGGAACAAAGTTGAAATTAGCAAACCGATCCCTCTTTCCGGACGGACCGGCGGTGCACGTTTAAAGGCCAGTGCTGCGCATGCGCGTTACGGAGGGAGACCGGAAGAGGAGTTGGCGTTGGTGGGTGGTGGGTCTAAACTGGCACACACTCGATGACCTCAACACTGGCGCGTGCCCCGCCCCAACATGCTCTCCTCCCGGGTCTTTCCGGTGTGGGCCACAGAAGGCGTCTTCGAGTCCGTGATGGCAAGGGACACTTATGCAGGCCCGCAGATTACGAGAGACATACATAGTTCCCAGGTCTAGGCTCTGACACCTCTGGGGCTTTGAAAAAAGAAGCTGGGATGCTGCTCCCTTCTCGGGGATTGCGGATTTTTAGAACCCTGGGCCCCAAGGAAAGGAAGGAAATATTTATTTTGTCCAAGTTTGTGGGTAGAGGCCTCTCAGAGATGGGGCTTCCATCCTTAACTCCAAAGAGTCATTGTCAATCAGCATTTTAATGAACATTTTTATAGAGTCCTTATTTGTGGCATGTGGGCCTCCCTTCTGGCTCAATTGGTAAAGAATCTGCCTACAATGCGAGAGACTTGGGTTTGATCTCCGGGTTGGGAAGATCCCTTGGAGAAGGGAAAGGCTACCCACTCCAGTATTCTGGCCTAGAGAATTCCATGGACTGGTCGCAGAGTCGGACACGACTGAGCGACTTTCATTTGTGGCATGTACCCCTAGAAAATAAGCCTGAGAGTATATATGTTTTAACTATTGGATTTTAACAACAGCATATGTATCACCTACCAGTGCCCACCATTTGAAGTACCTACTCTCTGCTCACTTGTGAGCCTACAGTGTACTTATTATGTATTTGTGTGCATGGATTGTATTTATTGTGTATAGCCCCCCTCCTTATATTTGAATATCCACTATGTTTATCTCTGCTCCCATTGTGTGCATGTTTGTGAGCAGTTTCTGAATAGGTTTATTGCAGCTGTTTTGACTATCAAACCAATACTTTGCCCATAGATCAGCCATCTACTGGAAAAGGCAATGGCACCCCACTCCAGTATTCTTGCCTGGAAATCCCATGGACCGAGGAGCCTGGTGGGCTGCAGTCCATGGGGTCGCTAAGAGTCAGACACCACTGAGCAACTTCACTTTCACTTTTCACTTTCATGCATTGGAGAAGGAAATGGCAACCCACTCCAGTGTTCTCGCCTGGAGAATCTCAGGGACGGGGGAGCCTGGTGGGCTGCCATCTATGGGGTCGCACAGAGTCGGACACGACTGAAGCAAATTAGCAGCAGGCATCTGCTGCATTTGAGGAGCTCTAAGTTACTCATCAGTTGTGGGCCTAAAGCATAAATAGTTCAAGAACCTACTGTGCACATTTTAGAATACTTCTCTACATGCTGATTGGGCTTACCTGATAGCTCAGTTGGTAAAGAACACGCCTGCAATGCAGGAGACCCCGGTTAGATTCCTGTTCAGGAAGATCCCCTGAAGAAGGGATAGGCTACCCACTCCAGTATTCTTGGGCTTCCCTGGTGAAGAAGCTTTCCAGCTTCAGCTGGTAAAGAATCCACCTGCAGTGTGGGAGACCTGGGTTCGGATCCCTTGGTTGGGAAGATCCTCTGGAGAAGGGAAAGGCTACCTGCTCCAGTATTGGGCCTGGAGAATTCTATGGACTGTATAGTCCATGGGGTTGCAAAGAGTGGGACATGACTGAGCAACTTTAACCTTCACTACATGCTGCTTAAGTGCTTATTTTATGCTTCTCCATCAGACTGTGAATTCCTTAAGGGCAGGGACCTTGTGATCTTATACATCCTTAGTGCCTGGCATGGTAAGCAGTAAATAAATGCTGAGCAAACAGAAAAATGAATGTATATTTTTGAGCAGCCTTAATATATATTCACTAAAAATAATATATACTCTTTGCAAACATTTCCTGGATATATTAAGCATCTGCTGTAAGCTTGAGTATGTTTGAAGGGGATGGAGAGTGTCATTCCTTCAGTTAACAGTTTCTAATCATGTTTCTAATCTATACCAGTTTCTAATTTATACCATGTCCCAGTTAAGTATATTAATTCTGCCTGCTGAGTTAAGGGCATCATCTCTAAGGGAGTGGGGAATACCAGTAGGAACTCACACCCTGTAGTCAGAGAGGCCTGACTTCTAGTCCCACCAGCTCTGCCATTTTCTAGTTGTGTGGCCTTGTGTAAGTCCCGGGTTCTGAAACTGAGTGATGTTGTATGGGGGTGATAATACCTACCTTGAAGGATTGTTGTATACTACCCAGCATATAGAAGGCCCTCAGTATCTGTTAACTTATTTTCACTCCTGAGAGTCAACAAACAGTATGTCAAAACTCATTAAGAATCTCTTTTGTGCCAGGCACTGTGCCTAGTGATTTCAGATTTTTTATCACTTGAACCCTTAGATTGCCTTGAATGCTTGGAATCTTTATCCCCTACTTGCCTGGTGAGGAAACTTGTCCCAAGTAATACATATAGTAAGTGACATTTCCTTTCTAGCTTTCTAGGTGTCATGAGAAACCTCAGCCCTTCTCCACCAGAAAAACAGGTGAGTGACCCAACTGAACAACTGTATGGACAGGAAACAAAGCTAGGCAAGGTAATGCTAATAACAGTAATAAAAAATAAAAATCACTAGTCTCTCACAGGTGTAAGCATTTAACAGCCCACATAGCTCTTTCATACCAATTACTTCCCCTAATCTTTGCAACAGTTTGGGAAAGATGTAGATCAATTTACCCAACCTGTAGATGAGGAACCAAGTTCCAGACAGATTAAACAACTTGCCCATTGATACACAAGAAGTTGCTGACTCTTGGTCAAATGCTCTTGTCATTTGCTCCCACCATAGTAGAACTAGGCAGGAGAAAGTGAAGAGAACAAAGAAGATAAAATAATATGCCGAATCCTAGGTTGAAAGAAGTTCGGCCTTTCTATCCTGAGGCTGCTCAGTGAAGGGCAAAGAGCACAAATGAGGAGTCAGGAGGGCAGGTTTGGGGTCTCACCTCAGCCTAGCCTTCCCAAAGCCTTCTCTAAGGTTCTTAGCCCAGACACCACCCACCATTCTGGAAGGGCAAATGGAAACTGCATAGACTCCTTGAAGCCCAGTCAGTCCCAATTCATTCATTCATGTACATTTATCAAATTCCTATTATGCACCAGGTACTTTTCTTGGCCCTGGGAATATACTGGTGACCAAGACAGACATGGTCTCTGCTTTTCTGCAGCTGACATTCACCCACTGAGATCTACCATGTACCTCACCTCTCTGAACCTTGATTTTCTCATTTGTCCAATGAGACTATATAATCTCTTCCACACAGGGTAGTTATGAAGATTAGAGATCATGATAACTACCATTGCTCAAAAGCCAGGTACTATGAAATAGGTATTATTATACCTATATAACAGATGAGGAGGTTGAAATTCAGAGGAGTGTAAACTTAACCAAGTTACATGGCTAGTAAGTAGCAGAGTACAAACTGTTCAAGTCTGTCTGATTGCTATACAATTCTGCCTGTAAAAGACTCAAATGGTGCCCCTCGCAAAACAGGTGCTCAGAAAATGGGATCCTTTCTCAATCTTTGGATCTTGCTTGGGACCAGCCTGAGTCTGGGCCCTGCAGGGTTAAGAACTGAGAAGCGGCAGGGAGCTCACCCTGGACTGGAGGTTGGGTTGACCTCACCCATGCACCTGAGAGAGAGGGTCTGGCATGGAACTGGTACAGAGCAGTGATTGGAACGCTTGGCTCTGCTCTCGACCATACTCACTCCATCCATGTTTTCTGGATGAACTGCATAGTGACTTCGTGCATCACTTTCTTGATTTTAAAACAGAGTCCCTTCCAATTCTAAAGCAGGTATGAGATGCAAGTTCTAAATCCTAAGTAGCTCTGGAATTTATCCCCTCTTCCCCATGCCTTTTTCTCAACTACTCCCCAAGAGAGCCATTGACTGTTTCTAGCCTAGGTTATTAAAAGAGCCTCCTTAAGATATCAAGGTCTCTATGTGAGTTCGTGGAGATTTATAGATAGATAGGTAGATAGAGAGAGAGATGTATATTATGTGCTCAATACATATGCATAACAATAAAATGATACATCCAAAACAATGATAATTCCAAATGAATTATGATAGTATTTTACTTATAACTCGAGTAAAATAAAAATCCATGACTCCACACTGATATAAATAAATAAAATGAGGGAAAAGGAATTTTCCTTCAAAGAATGATGGAGTTAGAAAATCATCGATAGATGCCCAAAGTTTTCCCAAATAAAAAAGCAAATCCTGAAAACAAAGCAAATCCTGAAAACAAAACACCTAGTGCCCAAATCTTGGTTTCTAAATGCCATTCTCAATCAAAAAGAACCAGAGCTCCTTGGAAAAAGTGGTTGATTCCAAGACTGGGTCAGGGAAAATATAATATGAATCTGGAGCATCTTGTGGTACCAGAAAATAAGGAAGTGCTCAGGAAAGATGGAGAGCTGCCAAAAGGACACAGGAGTCATCTTCCTGCTGGCTAAATATGGGACATTTTGAACATCAAGATAAAGAATGATATTAATGTGTTATAATTCACTGAAATGATAGACAACCATGAGTCCATGTGACTATAGATACATAAATGTAGGGAAAGGGAAAGCTCTCCCTTACACTGGAGAGCCAACTAATTCAAGTGCAAAGAATGATGGCATTGGATAGTCACCATTTGGATACCTCAAGAATCATTAGTGATTGCTAAAACTGGTGGGTGAAAGTTTGAGGAATAACAAGACAAATACATAATGTTAATGCATCTCCCCTCAACATAATCATTCATTACAAAGGGAAAAATAATAGCTTTATAAGAGATGCTATGTAGCCCAACATGTCACCTGGTCTTTCTTTAGCTTCCAAGGCCTGGGTGAGAAAACCTGTTGGCAACAGAGGAATGAGGATATGGGGACTGCCCCTCTCCTTTAGGATGTGCCATGCCCACCACCTGGGCTGTCCTCTCCCATTCCTTTCTCATTATTTCACTAATATTAACATACTCACACACCTCCAGGCTTATGCTGCTCCCTTTGGCAAATGCCTTTCTTTCCCAGGCTTATTCCTACTCACCCTTTAAGACTCAGCTAAAGGAGCAGTTCCAGAAATGCTCACCTGACCCCTCTCCCCTGCCCCGAGTTGAGTTTTCCCTTTCTTTGCACCCCCCACCCCCTGCCAAATTCTGTGCTTCCTTCTGGGCCTGCACTTCTGTTGTATTGGCATTATCCCCTCAGGCTGTCTACTTCTGAAAGTCTTGTCCGGCACTGCCCAATATGGTAGCTAGTATCCACATGTGGCTGTTTGCATTTTTAAAAATTCAGTTCTTCAGTTGCAACTAGCTACATTTCAAGTGCTCAGCAGCCACATGTGGCTAGGGGTTACCATAGTGAACAGCACAAGTATAGGACATTTCTATCATCACAGAAAGACTTCTAGGCTACCACTGGTCTAGGGTAAAGACAAGAACTCCATGAGATTCTAGGACCTTTGTCTTTTGTTATGTGTCATCCCTCCTCATCCACATCTCCAAAAATATTGGCAGTAAAACGTTTGAGGATGGCCAATTAACTCCTTGTCTTCAGGTCCTCAGGGAAACGAGGAGGTGAGGAGCCAACGTCTGGATGGTGAGCTTCTAGGGAGAGGGCGAGGGTGGGGCAGGGACAGCCCAGTTCTGGGACTGTAGGGAGGAAGGGAGGAGGAGAAGACAGGAGAGAGCTGAGAGAAGCACGAGGAGGCTCCAGAGGGGCCTGAAAGCTTGCAGGTCGCATCAATCAATAAATCAACCAATGCAAAGATACTTTAAGATTTAGCTTAGAAAGAACTATTCATTCAAATCAACAGAAGGTTTAGTGTCAAGCATTGTGCTGGTCAATGCTCTGGACAGAGGTGATTCAAATCAGCATCACCTGTGCCAATTATGATCTAGTGGGGAAGATAGATACTGATGTGAGGGATCCCAGAGAATGTGAATCAAGGGCACACTTTGTGAGGCATGGGTTCTTAAGACCATCTCTTAAGAGTGAGAAAACCTTCATCAGGGATGTGGGGGGAGTACATCTTTCAGGGAGAAGGCACAGGTAAAATACTGAGTTTGGAAATTACATACAGGTCTTTTCAGGAAATGGTGAGTGGATGACCAAAGTGTAGATGAGAAATGAGTGGATTACAGAGATTGTTCCAAAGTCAAGGCAAGGGGTTTGCACTTTTTTCCATAGGCAGCCGAGAACAGCTGACTGTGTGCCTGGCAAGGGGCAGGCATTTCACTCCCATCTATTAACAATTGCCCTGCAAGATTATTATCCCTATTTCATCAAAGGCAACAGTCAAGTCTGCTGCTGCTGCTAAGTCGTTTCAGTCGTCTCCAACTCTGTGCGACCCCATAGACGGCAGCCCACCAGGCTCCCCCGTCCCTGGGATTCTCCAGGCAACAACACTGGAGTGGGTTGCCATTTCCTTCTCCAGTGTATGAAAGTGAAAAGTGAAAGTGAAGTCGCTCAGTCGTGTCCGACTCTTCGTGACCCCATGGACTGCAGCCTACCAGGCTCCTCCATCCATGGGATTTTCCAGGCAAGAGTACTGGAGTGAGGTGCCATCACCTTCTCTGCAGTCAAGTCTGACTGACTGCTAAAAGCTGAGCTTTGGGAAGATAAAAACAAGCATCAAGCTGAAGGTGGGAGAAGTGGGAACAATCAAAGGTAGTTCAGCCTGGTCCACCAGAGAAGAAACAAAAAAAGTCTGACTGGATTTGATTCTGGACCAAATGCTTAGATGGCTCCAGCTGCTGCTTTTGTTTAAATGTGCATGTGAGGAAGAAAACATTGATCCCAGCTGCTTAAGAGTGGGGCCATCNCTGCAGTCAAGTCTGACTGACTGCTAAAAGCTGAGCTTTGGGAAGATAAAAACAAGCATCAAGCTGAAGGTGGGAGAAGTGGGAACAATCAAAGGTAGTTCAGCCTGGTCCACCAGAGAAGAAACAAAAAAAGTCTGACTGGATTTGATTCTGGACCAAATGCTTAGATGGCTCCAGCTGCTGCTTTTGTTTAAATGTGCATGTGAGGAAGAAAACATTGATCCCAGCTGCTTAAGAGTGGGGCCATCCATAAAGTGGAGGAAATAAGGCCTCAAAAAAAATTGTGGGGTCATCCAAACTGCTCCCTCTTAGTGGCCATTTTACACTCTAAGAAAGTCCCCCAAATATTTACTGACTGCTGCTTCCAGGGACCCTGCTGACCCTAACCAAGAGCCAGCATCCTCCATTCCTCCTAGGCTCTGCTGAGCCCCAGGACACGATCAGTGGTGCTGGAAACATGTCCATTTCACAGGGACGCAGCTTTGGGGACTGGAAAAGAGCCTGGACTAGAAATCAGGATCCTCCATCCGGACTTGGGAAAGATCCTCCCCTTCTCCGGGCGTGACCCCTCATCAGTAAACTAAAGGGGGCCCTGCTATTTGTCATCTAACATGCCAAGTACATACACAGAGTTCTTATAATGAAGGTATCTAGCCTTGACTTCCTGGCCCAGGTAACCCTCTACCCCAAGGACAGAATTGCAGCCTGATGTGGAGAAGCGGGGAGGGCTCCAGGGCAAAGCCAGGCCAGTCCCAGGAAGGGTGAGAATAGATGCCACGGGCATAGAGGAAGTGTCC
Organism: Neotragus moschatus; assembly: GCA_006410615.1. Classification (NCBI taxonomy): domain Eukaryota; kingdom Metazoa; phylum Chordata; class Mammalia; order Artiodactyla; family Bovidae; genus Neotragus; species Neotragus moschatus. The sequence goes on along the minus strand of SJYA01003326.1, from coordinate 1,324,033 downwards.
AACCTGTGAAAGGAAGAGAACTAACTTGCTGAGCATCTGCTCTATGCCGGCTGCTGGGCACTCATGACCTCAGGCTGTCATCGCAACCCCAGGCGGCAATGGCTTATCACCCTATGCTTTCAACTGAGGAAACCGAGACTCAGAGAGGGTGCCTTTCCCAAGTGCACTAGGAAGGGAAAGCCCCAGGGTTTGAACTGGATCAACTCCAAAGCCCAGACCCTTGCCACTCCGTTATGCAAACTGTTAATGAAACAAATAGGAAAACCTCCCTCACCCCCCACCTCCCATCCAACCAAAGCCTCTCACCCATCCAGTTGTCTGAGCTTTTACCATCAGCGCCTCACCTCCCTGGGCTAAGGCCTCTCTCCCAGGGGCTCCAACATGGGGGAGGGGGCACAAGTAGGAGGCAGAGGCGGGAGGTGAGCACAAGGTCTTTTATGAGGCATCAAATATACATTCTTATATACAAGGAGGAGAAAAGACAATGCCTAAACCCCAGGTCCTCTCCATACAGCCCCCCCCCCGCTGCTGCAGATGTGTATAAGAGACAGGAGGAATGAGGATATGGGGACTGCCCCTCTCCTTTAGGATGTGNAGTCTTGGGTCAAATGAAAGACAAGCCAAAGGAAAGAGCGTCCCAGTCACAGTGGGGAATGGCCCACAGAGGCAGTGGCAGGCAGAGGTGAGAGGGCTCAGACAAGGGAGGTGTGACAAGAAATGAACACCAGGGACAGGAGGAGTCCACCCCATTCACACTTGGGACTCCAGGGGCACACTGTACAATGACCCAACGGAGTCTTTGGGCAGAAGGGTGGCTGCAGTATAAGAATTTCATTTTCTGGAGCTGATCCTGGTTCCTGCTGTGGTACGGGTGAGATCCAAGGGAGGGATCTGCATCACTTTAAGGAGAGATGTGGAAAGGGACTGAATCCAGATGAAGCCTAAGCAGGCAATGGGCTAGGGGACCTTGTGGCTGAGGAGTGGACATCCTTGCCCGTTGTTCGGCTGGACGATCAGACCCAGATTCAGAGGGGTCTGCAGATGCCAGCAGGGTGGCTGAGGCTCAGTCAGCCAGAAAGCACTGCGTCCACAGCAAGAAGAGGGAGACAAAAATGCAAGTTTCACCACCCCTACCCATGCGCGGTTCCGGTCAGCATCAACAGCTAGAGCCAGGAGAGGACAGTCATTTTTCCCTCAGGGAACACTGAGACCTCTGTGTGGAACAAAGGTATGCCATGTTATAGACTCCCTCTCCCACATTACTGCGAACCTTGTAAGTGACATATACCCCTGCTCCATCGCTGAAAGAAGTAGAGAGCATTTTCACCAGAACAGACTGAGCATTTGTATCTGTGGATATTCAGTTGGTTGCATGCAACCATACTTTCCAAGTCAGAAGCAACTTCAGTGAGGTTTTCCTGTTACTAACCAGTATGAAGGGTGAACACTCATGAAGAAGATTAGGTCATCCAGGGAGAAAAAAATACATTAAAATGTCCGTGGAGTCTAAGGAGCATACAGTGAGACTGTGATCTCAGCAGCTCACGTCCTCCACCACCACCCTGGCTCTTCCTGTGACCATGGGTCGCAGAGGCAGAGTGGGGCCCAGAGGGAGAGGAAGGAAGTCTTCCTGGAACTCCACTGCTGCTTTGAAAATACCACACTCCCCTCTCAACATGAATACTCACCTGTGAAGATCATTCCAATTCTCCACTCTGTCTTCTAGTCAACAGTCCTGATGATTCTTTTGGAACTGGCATCCTGGTCTCTTTGGTTTGGGGAATAGAAAATAGCATACCCTGCAAGCCCACAGGCCTCTATTTCCAATACCCTGAGTCTTTCATTCCTTTCAAGCCATGCTTCTTGAAGATACNTTCTCCACTCTGTCTTCTAGTCAACAGTCCTGATGATTCTTTTGGAACTGGCATCCTGGTCTCTTTGGTTTGGGGAATAGAAAATAGCATACCCTGCAAGCCCACAGGCCTCTATTTCCAATACCCTGAGTCTTTCATTCCTTTCAAGCCATGCTTCTTGAAGATACAGACTCCAGGAGCATCCTTATCAGGTTACCTCTTGATTCCTCCTCTGAGTGCCCATCCACAGAACATCCCCTTGCTAACATCCCAAGAGCTCCGTGGGCCAAACCGTAGTACCCAGTGCTGTATTGGCCACAGACACATTCCGTCTTCAAAACCACTTTCCTTGGTCAGAGTCTGTGAGAGCAGCCCATCCTGGCTTTCCTCCTCCCTCTCAGTTCATTACTCCTAAGACTCCTTGTCTGTCCATTTACTTTGATCCCCTCCTAAATCTTGTGTTTTTTTCCCTCTGGTTTCCAACCTCTGCCCTGTGCTCTTCCATTCTATACATGATCCTTGGGTGACCACGTCTCCCCCCAGAGCTTTCACCCATCTGACTTGTTTTCATTCGTATCCCTCTGTGCTGATGGCTTTTCCTATCACCAGATCTACCTAAGACGACTTAACTGGGCCCCACTTCACCCACAGGCTGAGACGTATGGGCTGTCTTCACTCAGGTGTCCCATAAGCACTGCAGACCTGCTAGTAGCCCCAGGCCAATGTTTTCAGGGGTGGCTCATGGATGAGCACTGCCATCCACCCCGTTCCTTAAGCCACAATCCAGGGCAAGCTGCTGGGTGTGATCTTCACCGAGCCATGACTCTCCTGGAGCTGCTCTGGAAAAGGCTGACCCGAGATCTTCCTGTTGCCACAGGTGGGGATCCGTTCCTCTCAGAGGCCCTGTTCCTACAGACACACTCTGAAGGTGTCCTGAGCACACGCCATGACCCTATTTTGGATCTTCGAGAGAACCTGGCCACTGTAATACACTTGAGAGGTTGAAAGCCCTGTCTTTAACAGGACGGTGAGTCAGGACACAGCAGTGTAAGCCCATCATTGGGGAACATGCCAAAGAGTATCCAGAAGAGATCCCTAAAGTAGTACATTTCAAGAGGTGGGTCTTTATGGGTGTCCATCAAACAAGGGATTGCTTAACTGTATTTTCCTTGATAAACGTCCTGTTCTTAATTTGGTCTTCATCTGAGCATGGAGTTCATAACTTCATCTGGAGTTATTTTGATAATACAGGAAACAGTTTAAAACTGCAACTGAGCACAGACAGCAGATAGGCTGACCGCCGATCCTTCTACATTAACATCAACAGCTACAATTCTCAGCCATCTTTGACCTTTGAAGCACTGTTCTGATCTGTTGAATAAAGTTATCTCCACAGTGTTTTAGAAATGTATTCATCTAACTAGTCACAAGGGATCCTGAGAAGAACTAAAACGTGCAGAGTTTCACTAACAACAGCAAGGTTTTAACTGTAAAATTTTGGATTCAGGAACACACAGCAGGGCAACCACAAGGTCCATTTTCAAACAAGTATTAATTTGGGCAAGTTGTCCCTTTCCTCGGCCTAAGATAGCTGTCAAGCGTAGCGGGTCATGATGAAAACCTGCTGTCGCTGTAGAGAGGAGTTGCAAATTTTCGATCTTCGATTCCTTCCTGTAAGAATGGGTTCTGTTTCCACAGCTGCAAGCTAGGCTTTCATTAAGAGAACATTTTCAGATAATGCTCATGCCAGGGCCACACACCAGACCTACTACTTCAGACACTCTGGGGATATCCTGCCAGCATTGGCTCTCCTAAAGCCTCTCCAGGGGAGATTTGATGCACAGTTAAGATTGAGAAGCAAAATCACATGATGCTTCACCCATCCTGGTTTAAAATATAATCCTGAACCAAAGAGCCATGTTTGCTACTCAGTTCAGCTCAGTCACTCAGTCATTTCCAATTCTTTGCAACCCCAGGAACTGCAGCACGCCAGGCCTCCCTGTCCATGACCAACTCCCGGAGTTCACTCTGACTCACGTCCATCGAGTCAGTGATGACATCCAGCCATCTCATCCTCTGTCTTCCCCTTCTCCTCCTGCCCCGAATCCCTCCCAGCATCAGAGTCTTTTCCAATGAGTCAACTCTTCGCATGAGGTGGCCAAAGTACTGGAGTTTCAGCTTCAGCATCATTCCTTCCAAAGAAATCCCAGGGCTGATCTCCTTTAGAATGGACTGGTTGGATCTCCTTGCAGGCCATGGGACGCTCAAGAATCTTCTCCAACACCACAGTTCAAAAGCATCAATTCTTTGGTGCTCAGCTTTCTTCACAGTCCAAGTCTCACATCCATGCATGACCACTGGAAAAACCATAGCCTTGACTAGACTAATGAAATTTTAAAAAGTTTGTAATTATGTGTCTTCCTTTCTGAGAGGGATTTTGACATGTTTATTCACAGCCATATTTAGAATATTTTCAATGACTCAGTGGTGTGTTATGCCCCCAAGTCCCCTTCCTTACCAGACACTCAGGCAGATGGAAGAGAGGGAATGCACCTCAGTCCTGGCAGCAGAAGGAAGATGGGTGGAGTTCCACTCTCTTGGTTACTGGTCTGCTGAGCATCCTTCCTGGGTTGCTGAGCTCAGGCAGGAGGACTCACACCAGGTTAACAGGTATTCCTGTGACCAGAGGTTGGAGCTAAGGGATGAGATCCGTTACTCAATCTGGGAAGCGGAGCTGGGTCCACGTGATTTGAGAGGAATGGGAAAACAACAAGTAGAATTTCAGATGCAGGGTGGGTTCTGGGAGCCTGCCCAGAGCCATTGACTTGTGGTCACACAATAGGCGCCTGTGCGTAAAAACAGAGACACACTAGACGTGTGCTCACTGAAGATTCTGTCCCGCCCGACGTGCAAAGCGACTGTCTCTGGAGGGAGCATCTAGCACATGTGGAGGAGGCTGGACCCCGAACGTGGAAGGAGCAGGGGCACTCCTCGTTGTTAGAAGAGCAATGGCATATCTTTTCCCACATGTCTCACTTGGACATCTGCATTACTTTCCTACACTGCTTTACTGAGGTATAATCACACACCACAAATCACACCCATTCAGTGCATCCAGTGCAGTGTCTTTAGTAACTTCAAACATTGGTGCAACCACCACCACAGTGCAGTTGTGGAACCCTGACAGCATCACAAAAAGCATCCGTGTACCCATCAGCAGTCAGCAACCAATAGAATCTGCACGCCCAGGCATCCTCTCATCTAATTTCTGTCTGTAGATGCGCCCTTTGTGGGCATTTCACATCAACGGACTCCTGCAGGAAGTGGCCTTTTGTGTCTGGGTTCTTCCACTTTAGCACAGTGCTTTGGAGGCTCACGCATGTGGCAGCAGAAAGCAGAAGTGCATCACTTTTCATCCATCTATGCTATTCCACGGAATGGCTACAGAATACTCTGTTTACCACTCTCCAGCTGACAGACGTTCAGCCTGCTCCACTATCTGGAGATTACAGACAGTGCTGCTGTGAAAGACGTGTAAGTAAGGACAAGTATTTGTGTGGACATGGGTTTCATTTCTTTCCTTTTTATTTTTCCACAATTTCATTTCTTGTTTTGCCCCTTGCACAGGCTAGACCCTTCAGTCCAAAGACATCGACTGAGTCACAGTATTATCCCACACCAGATGCTGCTCATTAGAGGAGCTGATAGAGGACACAGCCATTTATTTAGTGCCTTCCACCTGCCAGGTCACGGGCACTAGGTGTTTTACATCTGTTATCTGCACTAGGTCTCCCAACAAACCTCACCAAGAGGTAGAGTTATTGCCGTTTTACAGATAAGGAATTTGAGTCTGAAGGAGAGTGCCTGGGCTGGTAGGGCCTGCGCTGGAACCCAGCTTGAGTGTAAACTGTGAACTGTGGGATGGAGGGAGATGACATGGGGAGAGGAGTTTGGGCACAGGTCCCAGAGAGTTTCCATGCCATGGGGGAGCAGGGAAACATCACACCCTTGTTATCAGTCCTGGGCATCCCCTTGCAGTAGGAGGAGCCTCAATCATGTGAGGGCAAAATTACCAGGATCAGAATGATGCACGCAACAGAAGATGAGGTCTGTGCGTGGTTTCCAGGTGGGAGAGTTGTAACAGGAAAGCCAGCCTCCTGGTGAGGGTTCGTCTAGCTCTGAGGGAAAAGCTCGAGGACTTTGGTTGAGAAGGAAGGAGCCTCTAGGGCTGGACACAGATGTTTAATGTGACCTTGAAGTGCTTCGTGAAGTTTGAGGGTAAGGCCTGACTTGCAACCTGCCCCGCTGCAGCTCAGTATTTGTTACAACAGGGAACGTGCCAACACGTTTCTACGAACCTCATTCAATACTCACAAAAACCACCTGCTCAGCTCATGTCATTATTAGGAATAATTCACCCATTTTCAAGCGAGGCTGGTGTGGCACAATGGGCCAATTTAATTTCTCAAGATGATATGATAACAAGTGGCAGATCTGGGTGGAAAGAAAGGTTATCTGAATCAGAGGCTATCTGTGTCCTTACCCACAATACCATATTGATTCCTCAAAAAAGGAAAAAAGAAGGGGAAAAGTATAAAACAAAGGAAAAAGAATAAAAGGAGACCCATGATGCTTACTGTATTGGGGTGTCCTCCATGGACTGTGAGAGAAGAGAAAACTCCTCAAAGCGGTCTAATTAGAAAGGGAACTGACAATCACACAACATGAAGTCGGGAGACAGGGTGGTCTCTGGCACAGTGTACCTGTACACGGAGAGCAGTGGGAGCTCAAAGGCGGGCACGGGGAAGGTACGGAGCAGAAGAAGCTATGGAAGCAAGAGGAAGAGAGGACAGCAGAGTGACAGAGCGCCTATGGACTTGCCCAAGGACACTGATCAGCAGGTTCAAACCGTCCAACCTGCTGATGGCAGCCTGCGTGGAAGTTACACCTCTCACCCGTGAAATAAAGTAGCCTGGCTCTCTGGGCTGTATTCAACCAACAAGTATCCCCTCAGCACCTTCCTGGTCATCAGTGCCCTCAGCACAGTGCTGAAAGCAGCCATAGCCTAGGACAGACCTCAGTCTCAGGAGGTAAAGGAGTGTCCAAGATACAGAATAAAGGGGAAGCCAAGTGGGAAGTGACGGACACTAGACACTCCTGTCAGAGAGGAGAGATGACAGGATTCCCCTCACCCGCTCGAAGGAACCAAAATTTGAGCTGAGGATTTTCGGGTCACTCACTGGCAATTCAGTTGACAAACGGCTGCTATAATGATTATGCACTAGGAAGGGGAAAGGAGGGTGTTTCTCTCGTACAATAAGTTTCTGGACGATGTGGGGATAAAAAACACAAACGGCCCTGGAGCAATAGAAAACTGAGTGGAGAGGTTGGCTGCAGCCACTCGTTTCCTATATGTTGTTTGCAACGAATTGACAGCCTAACAGCAGCTGCACTGCTCTGCGTACCTCACTTTCTCATCACTCATAGGATGGTAAACGTCTTCTGAGCCCCTGTGGTAAGAAGGTCCTCAAGGAGCTCATGGTGGGGTGGGCAGGAAGCCAGTCTGAAGACCATGGTGAAACAAGTGTGATGAGAGCCTTGGCCTCAGGAGCCAGCGGAGGCTGGGATCAGGCCGTGAGGAATGGCTTTGCCTGGGGGTGGGATAACATAATATTATTGTCCCCATTTGCAGGCAAGGGAACCGAGGATCAGAGATAGTGAGCATCCTCCCAGTCGAGGAGCCTGGAGCGGGGGCTCGGCCTCCCATCCTCAGTGTGTGTGGAAGAGAAGGGTAAAGACCGCCGAGAGTAGGAGTCGTCCAGGGTCCTAGAGCGGCTACCTGCCCTTCACAGGGGAGGAGCCTGTGGGCCTGGCTTTGACATCACAAAGGTGGGACGTTTACCCCTCACTCCCTTATAGAAGGATCTTCCTTATAGAAGGATGTTCCTGCGTATTCCCTTGGTTGTGGTGGATTGAGAGGGAGCCCGGAGTGGCCTGAAGAAAACTAGGTTGTCCCTGGGACGGTGGCAGTAGGGCGGGGGTGATTCGGAGGTGAGAAGGTAGTGCCGGCCCTCTCGACCGTGTGCCCCGAGGGCCTATCCCGGCAGCTTGGAGGCTAGGAGGGACGATCACATCCAGGGTCACAAGAAGAGTAGTCCGGTACTGGAGATGCCCTTAGAGGTGACACCTGGTGATGGTCGGCTCTTGGCGTTGGAGGTCGGGGGCTTCTCCCTGATTGCCTGGTAATTTGTGTTGTTGTTTGTCTACGTGAGGAGCAGCTGGTGTTACTTGAATTTTTTTAAATTAATTGATTTTAATTGGAGGCTAATTATTTTATAGTATTGTGATGATTTTTTACCATACATTCACATGAATCAGCCATGGATGTACATGTGTCCCTCATCCTGAACCCCCTCCTACATCCCTCCCATCCCATCCCTCTGGGTTGTCCAAGTTCACTGGCTTTGAGTGCCCTGTTTCATGCATGGAACTTGGACTGGTCATCTATTTCACATATGGTAATATACATGTTTCAATGCTGTTCTCTCAGATCACCCCACCCTCGCCTTCTCCCACAAAGTCCAAAAGCTTGTTCTTTATCTGTGTGTCTTTTCATATCTCACATATAGGGTTTACCATCTTTTAAAATTCCACTCTTTTTAATACTGATTAATAGTCCATTGTGTATATGTAACACAGCTTTCTTATTCATTCATCTGCCGATGGACATCTAGGTTGCTTCCATGTCCTGGCTATTATAAACAGTGCTGTGATGAACATTCGGGCACACGTGTCTCTTTCAATTCTGGTTTCCTCGGTGTGTATGCCCAGCAATGTGATTGCTGGGTCACATGGCAGTTTTATTTCCA
>SJYA01003326.1:1233031-1315294 GCA_006410615.1 Neotragus moschatus | reverse complement strand
GCTCGAAGGAACCAAAATTTGAGCTGAGGATTTTCGGGTCACTCACTGGCAATTCAGTTGACAAACGGCTGCTATAATGATTATGCACTAGGAAGGGGAAAGGAGGGTGTTTCTCTCGTACAATAAGTTTCTGGACGATGTGGGGATAAAAAACACAAACGGCCCTGGAGCAATAGAAAACTGAGTGGAGAGGTTGGCTGCAGCCACTCGTTTCCTATATGTTGTTTGCAACGAATTGACAGCCTAACAGCAGCTGCACTGCTCTGCGTACCTCACTTTCTCATCACTCATAGGATGGTAAACGTCTTCTGAGCCCCTGTGGTAAGAAGGTCCTCAAGGAGCTCATGGTGGGGTGGGCAGGAAGCCAGTCTGAAGACCATGGTGAAACAAGTGTGATGAGAGCCTTGGCCTCAGGAGCCAGCGGAGGCTGGGATCAGGCCGTGAGGAATGGCTTTGCCTGGGGGTGGGATAACATAATATTATTGTCCCCATTTGCAGGCAAGGGAACCGAGGATCAGAGATAGTGAGCATCCTCCCAGTCGAGGAGCCTGGAGCGGGGGCTCGGCCTCCCATCCTCAGTGTGTGTGGAAGAGAAGGGTAAAGACCGCCGAGAGTAGGAGTCGTCCAGGGTCCTAGAGCGGCTACCTGCCCTTCACAGGGGAGGAGCCTGTGGGCCTGGCTTTGACATCACAAAGGTGGGACGTTTACCCCTCACTCCCTTATAGAAGGATCTTCCTTATAGAAGGATGTTCCTGCGTATTCCCTTGGTTGTGGTGGATTGAGAGGGAGCCCGGAGTGGCCTGAAGAAAACTAGGTTGTCCCTGGGACGGTGGCAGTAGGGCGGGGGTGATTCGGAGGTGAGAAGGTAGTGCCGGCCCTCTCGACCGTGTGCCCCGAGGGCCTATCCCGGCAGCTTGGAGGCTAGGAGGGACGATCACATCCAGGGTCACAAGAAGAGTAGTCCGGTACTGGAGATGCCCTTAGAGGTGACACCTGGTGATGGTCGGCTCTTGGCGTTGGAGGTCGGGGGCTTCTCCCTGATTGCCTGGTAATTTGTGTTGTTGTTTGTCTACGTGAGGAGCAGCTGGTGTTACTTGAATTTTTTTAAATTAATTGATTTTAATTGGAGGCTAATTATTTTATAGTATTGTGATGATTTTTTACCATACATTCACATGAATCAGCCATGGATGTACATGTGTCCCTCATCCTGAACCCCCTCCTACATCCCTCCCATCCCATCCCTCTGGGTTGTCCAAGTTCACTGGCTTTGAGTGCCCTGTTTCATGCATGGAACTTGGACTGGTCATCTATTTCACATATGGTAATATACATGTTTCAATGCTGTTCTCTCAGATCACCCCACCCTCGCCTTCTCCCACAAAGTCCAAAAGCTTGTTCTTTATCTGTGTGTCTTTTCATATCTCACATATAGGGTTTACCATCTTTTAAAATTCCACTCTTTTTAATACTGATTAATAGTCCATTGTGTATATGTAACACAGCTTTCTTATTNTGTTTCAATGCTGTTCTCTCAGATCACCCCACCCTCGCCTTCTCCCACAAAGTCCAAAAGCTTGTTCTTTATCTGTGTGTCTTTTCATATCTCACATATAGGGTTTACCATCTTTTAAAATTCCACTCTTTTTAATACTGATTAATAGTCCATTGTGTATATGTAACACAGCTTTCTTATTCATTCATCTGCCGATGGACATCTAGGTTGCTTCCATGTCCTGGCTATTATAAACAGTGCTGTGATGAACATTCGGGCACACGTGTCTCTTTCAATTCTGGTTTCCTCGGTGTGTATGCCCAGCAATGTGATTGCTGGGTCACATGGCAGTTTTATTTCCAGTTTTTAAAGGAATCTCCAAACTGTTCTCCATAGTGGCTGTACTAGTTTGCATTCCCACTAACAGTGTAAGAAGTTTCCCTTTACTCCACCCCCTCTCCAGCACTTACTGTTTGTAGACTTTCTGATAGCAGCCATTCTGACCAGCGTGAGATGATACCTCATTGTGGTTTTCATTTGCATTTCCCCTATAATGAGTGATGTTGAGCATCTTTTCATGTGTTTGTTAGGTATCTGTGTGTCTTTGGAGAAATATCCATTAAGTTCTTTGGCCCATGTTTTGATTGGGTCATTTATTGTTTTGTTATTGAGCTGCATGAGCTGTTTGTATATTTTTGAGATTAATTCTTTGTGATTTTTTTCTACTAATTGATACCAATAAGACACTGGGAAAGAGTAAAAGCAAACTAATAGACACTGACTGTATTTCTACTGATTGCAACTGGGAGAGCACCACAGCCCTGAAGATCAGACTGTCAGCAAGGTGGTTTTGCACTGTACTTCATTCCACAGAGAGTAGTAGAGAAGTGACAGTGGGGACATTTGCAGATGGGAAAACATTTAGGGGGAAATCTCATCGACAGAAGAGGAAATGATTATCTTTGTGACTTGCTAGTTTCAGGAGAACTGACTTTTAATCTCTGTTCCTAGTCATGAGACAGAAAACAAGGAGTTGGCTGGTCTGTGTCTGCCCTTTAATGACAAGGAGGAAGGTCTGTACTTGACCTTGTAGTAGGTAAACCCAGGAGTCACTGGATACTTTGGATGAGTCTTACCGAAGTCCGACGGGGAAGGGTGGTGCTTTGCATTAAGTCATTTTGGGGACATGAAAGTCTGCAGAGATTTCTTTACTGTGCCTTTTTTTTTAACAGCTCAGGTGAAGTTTAACTTTGTCAGCGTGGTAAATATGAGCATCTTTCATGCCGGTCCCAGTAGATAAGTATAAAAAAGAGAGCTTCGAACACCCCTCACCTTTTAAAATTGGATTATAATTGCTTTAAATGTTGTGCTAATTTTTGCTGTAGGACAAGGGTGAATCAGCTATAAGTATATACATATATCTCCTCCCTCTTGAACCTCTCTTCCAACCCTCAACCTCACCCCTCTAGGTCATTAGAGAGCACCAAACTAAGCTTCCTGTGGTATACAGAAGCTTGCCACTAGCTATCTATTTTTTACATGGTAATCTGAATATTTCCGTGCTACTCTCTTAATTCAATCCATCTTCTCCTTGCTTGCTGTGTCCATAATTCTCTTGTCCATGTCTGAGACTCTAATCTTGCCCTGCAAATAGGTTAATCAGTACCGTTTTTCTAATTTTCACATATATGTGTTGATGTATGCTTTTTTTTCTCTTTCTGATTTATTTCACTCTGTATAACAGTCTCTGCTGCTGTTGTTGCTGCTGCTAAGTCGCTTCAGTCGTGTCTGACTCTGTGCGACCCCATAGACGGTAGCCCACCAGGCTCNTTCTCCAGGCAAGACCACTGGAGTGGGTTGCCATTTCCTTCTCCAATGCATGAAAGTGAAAAGTGAAAGTTAGCGACCCCGTGGACTGCAGCCTACCGGGCTCCCCCGTCCATGGGATTTTCCAGGCAAGCGTACTGGAGTAGGGTGCCATTGCCTTGTCTGCTCTAGGTCATTACGGAGCACCAAACTAAGCTTCCTGTGCTATACAGAAGCTTGCCACTAGCTATCTATTTTACACATGGTAATCTGTGTATTTCAGTGCTACTCTCTCAATTCAATCTGTCCTCTCCTTGCCTGCTGTGTCCATAATTTTCTTGTCCATGTCTGAGTCTCTAATCTTGCCCTGCAAATAAGTTCATCAGTACCGTTTTTCTAAATTTCACATATATGTGTTGATGTCTGATATTTGTTTTTCTCTTTCTGATTTATTTCACTCTGTATAACAGGCTCTAGCTTCATCCAATTCACTAGAAAATGACTCAAATTCGTTCCCTTTTATAACTGATTAATATTCCATTGCATACATGTACCACAACATCTTTATCCATTCATTGACAGACATCCACATTTCTTCCTTGTTGTGGATATTGTAGATACTGGTTCAAGGAACATTTTGGTGCATGTGTCTTTCTGAATTATAGTTTTCNAAATGACTCAAATTCGTTCCCTTTTATAACTGATTAATATTCCATTGTATACATGTACCACAACATCTTTATCCATTCATTGACAGACATCCACATTTCTTCCTTGTTGTGGATATTGTAGATACTGGTTCAAGGAACATTTTGGTGCATGTGTCTTTCTGAATTATAGTTTTCTCAGGGCGTATGCCCAATAGTGTGATTTCTGGGTCATATGGTAGTTTTATGGGCTTCCCTGGCGGCTCAGCTGGCAAAGAATCCATGTGCAGTGTGGGAGAACCCAGTTCAAATCCTGGGTCGGGAAGACCCCCTGGAGAAGGGGTAGGCTAGCCACTCCAGTGTTTATGGGCTTCCCTGGTGGCTCAGACAATAACAGCTCCGCCGGCATGGCGGGAGACCAGCTTCAGTCCCTGGGTTGGGAAGATCCCCTGGAGGAGGGCATGACAACCCACCTCGGTATTCTTGCCTGGGGAATCCCCATGGGCAGAGTAGCCTGGTGGGCTACAGTCCATGGGGTTGCAACGAGTCGGACACAGCTGAGCAACTAAGCACAGCACAGCACGTGGTAGTTTCATTCCCAGTTTCTTAAGAAATCTCCATACTGTTCTCCATAGTGGCTGTATCAACTTTCATTGTCACAAAGAGTATAGGAGGATTCCCTTTTCTCCACATCCACTCCAACATTTATTGTGTGTAGCTTTCTGATGATGACCATTCTGACTGCTGTGACAAGATACCTAGTTGTGGTTCTGATTTGCATTTCTCTCACCATGAGTGAGGTTGAGCATCTTTTCATGTCTTTGTTGACAGGTTCTGTTTTTACTCTGGAAGTAATCGACACTTGAACATCACTGTATAGTTCTCAAGAGGTTTGTTTTTTTGGTAATCTAAATGAAGGCAGCAAAGAGGAGTCGTTATCACAGAATAGGATAATCCTCTTCTTCAATGAAGAAACTGAGTCACGGAGAGTGTAACTTGCCCAAGGTCACAGAAGGAATAAGTAGTGGGACCTTGATTCAAATCTAGGTATCTGTGGCTTCAACACCTCCCAGCTCACCATGACACAGTGATGGTTTCCAGATCCACACATCAGGCTCAGCACTCTCTTCCTGACTACAGACTCCCCTAGTCAACTGACAGGGCTGCAGGGAGACTGCACTCAACAAGTGCTAGGCAACTTCTGGGACACCGGAGATGACTTCATGGGGATGAGAAGTGAAAGACACACTGGGTCCCACAGACCTCTACCCACCACCTGGAGGGAGTGAGGAGCTACAGGAGGTTCCAAAGGGGACTGTTTCTCTGAGAGACAGGCTGATGGACTGCCGTTCTGTATGCATGTGACAAGAAACTCTTGTTCCTTTGAGTTTATTTTTCTTTACGGTTGACAATACAGACCACATGGTGAAAATACACAAAGCAGATATGTAAAACCAAGCGGATATATGGATAAGCAGATACATTCCCATTTTACTGACGGAATACCTGATAGTAAGACAGCCCTTCTTTGTAAAAGGAGAACATTCTCCTAGACTAAGGCAATGAAACAGGAAATTCATCTTTTTCTTAATTATTAGTCTCATTCCTCCTATCACAGATGAGGCATCATGGGCACAGAGAAGTTAAGTCAGCTCCCCCAAGTCGTTCTGATAGTAGGTGTTTGAGTCCCCCAGGCAAGGAATATTCAGCATGTCCAAACTGCACCCATCCCCTTGCAGCCAAGAAACTGGAGTCCACTAGTAGCAAAAGGTTACTCCAGAGGCAACACCAAGCAGGACTTTAACTTTCCCTACAGGGAGGCACTCTGCCATATCAGAGAGGCTTTGCAACCAACCCCAGCCCCAGTTATGTCTCCACCAGTCTCACTCTATTTATCAAGTGTAAGGAATTGAGGAGGGCCGTCCTCAGATGGCANAAAAGGTTACTCCAGAGGCAACACCAAGCAGGACTTTAACTTTCCCTACAGGGAGGCACTCTGCCATATCAGAGAGGCTTTGCAACCAACCCCAGCCCCAGTTATGTCTCCACCAGTCTCACTCTATTTATCAAGTGTAAGGAATTGAGGAGGGCCGTCCTCAGATGGCAGAGGAATAGGATGGGGAGACCACTTTCTCCCCCACAAATTCATTGAAAGAACATTTGAACGCTGAGCAAATTCCACAAAACAACTTCTGAATGCTGGCAGAGGACATCAGGCACCCAGAAAGGCAGCCCATTGTCTTCAAAAGGAGGTAGGACAAAATATAAAAGATAAAAAGAGACAAAAGAGATAGGGACAGAGATCCGTCCCAGAAAGGGAGTTTTAAAAGAGAGAAGTTTCCAAACACCAGGAAACACTCCCACCGACGAGTCTGTCTGAGCCTTGGAACCTCAGAGGGCAACATAACCGGGAGGAAAAATAAATAATTAAACCCCACAGATTACGTGCCTAAAGGCAACTCCCAGTGGAGAAGCAGCACAGACGCATCTGCTGCTAGCAAAAGGGGACTGGACAGGGAGGCACGGGCTGCATTGCTTAGGGTAAGGACCTGGCCTGAATGCCCCGAGGGCAATCTGAGGGAACTAACTTGAGATAGCAACCCAGACTATGGGATAGCTATTCCCCGAAAAGCCCTAAGGTAAGACACTGCCAGGCTTGCTCACAGAACAAAGGACTGAGCAGAGCTAGCTGGCTGCTGGCCAGCCCATGCCCCACCAGAGACAGGTGGGCAAGGGCAGCCAGAGCTGGAAGGGGGCATTGCGGCCCCAGAGAGACATCATTTACCAAACTGCAAGCAGGCTTCGTTGCTAACCAAGACTCCTTGGGAATCTGGACGGTCGACATCCACCGAGAGGGTCACAGCCAGAGATTAGCTCCCCAGGAGAGACACACGGCACACCTGAGAAGGCATGCTGGTTGTACACCCAGAAAACCAAGGGGCAGGGACGGGGGAGGCAATAAGTCGCATCGACTGCGCTTGCCAAGCACCTGGTCACCTGAGCTGCTCAGACCGGGGAAGGGCACAAAACACAGGCCCATCCAAGTCTGTGCCTTTATGGAGTCCCTGAGAACCTGAACCTGAACCTGAACCTGAACGGCTTAGACCTGGGAAGTACATTCAACCCAGGGCCTGCATCACAGTTCCCGGCAGAGCAACCTAGATACTGAGCAGTGTAGACTGGGAAAGCACACATGCCGCGAACGGGGGCAAACCCAGTGTGGCCGAGACACTGGGAGCACTCCCCACAGATGCCAGTGATATTTGTTTGCAGTGTTCTTCCCTCCCCACAGCACAGTTGAACAAGTGAACCTAAAAAAGTGACCACGACTGCCCCCTTGTGTCAGTGCGGAAATTAGACACGGAAGAGGCCAGTAAACAGGAGAAGCTAAAACAGAGAGAACTGCTTTGGAAGTGACAGGTGCAATAGATTAAAACCCTGCAGTTAGCAGCGACTACATAGGAAGGGGCCTATAGATGTTGAGAAGTGTACGCCAGATCAAGGAACTATCTGAAAATGAGCTGACTCAACACAGTCCACAACACCACCAGAGAACGACCTAGATATATTTTGACTGTTATCATTTTTTTAATTAAAAAATTTTTATTTCTAAGCCAACTATTACTCCTTTAATTTTCATTTTTATAACCTATTAGTTTGAAAAAGAGACCCAATTTTTAAAGCAAACTTCATATATATATATATCTTTTATAATTTTTGTGACTTTGTTTTTTTCTTTAATATTGTATTTTTGAGAATTTTACCTCTACTCTAGATTTTTAATCTTTGCTTTTTGGTATTTGTTGTTAATTTTGTGCCTTTAAGAACCCAATCTTCAGTACCCCTTTTTACTTGAGAGCGAAATTACTGGCTGGATTTCTCTCTCCCACTTTGGACTCTCTTTTTTCTCCACCAGGTCACCTCTATCTCCTCCCTCCTCCCTCTCTTCTCTACCAAACTCTTTTAATCTCTTTGTGTGTTCTGTGTTCTGAGAACACCTAGGGATCTGATTACTGGCTGGATCTGTCTGTCTCCTTTTGATTCCCCCTTTTATCCTCCTGGCAACCTCTGTCTCCTTCCTCCCTCTTCTCTTCTCTGTGTAACTCTGTGAACCTCTCTGAGTGGTCCAGACTGTGGAGAGCACATAGGGAAGTGATTACTGGCTAGCTTGCTCTCTCCTCTTTTGATTCCCCCTCTTTTCCTCCTGGTCACCTCTATCTCCCTCCTCCCTCTTCTCTTCCCCATGTAACTCTGTGTACCACTCCGGGTGTCCCTCACTGTGGAGAAACTTGTCATCATTAACTGAGATGTTTTATCATCGGTGCTGTATAGATGGAGAAGTCTTGAGGCTACTGTAAGAATAAGACTGGAAACCAGAGGCAGGAGGATTAAGTCCAAATCTTGAGAACACCAGAGAACTCCTGACTCCAGGGAACATTAATAAATAGGAGCTCCTCAAACGCCTCCATACCGACACTGAAACCAAATACCACACAAGGGCCAACAAGTTCCAGACCAAGACATACCAGACGAATTCTCCAGCAACACAGGAACATAGCACTGAGCTTCAATATACAGGCTTCCCAAAGTCACACCAAACCCACTGACATCTCAAAACTCATTACTGGACACCTCAGTGTACACCAGACAGAAGAAATCCAGCTCCACCCACCAGAACACCAACAGAAGCTTCCCTAACCAGGAAACCTTGACAAGCCTCCCATCCAACCCTACCCAAAGTCAGGAACCTCCACAATAAAGAGGGACCACAAACTGCCAGAATATGGAAAGGCCACCTCAAACACAGCAATCTAAACAAGATGAAAAGGCAGAGAAATACAGGATAAATGCCCACCAAACCAAAGAGGAAGAGATAGGGAATCTACCTGATAAAAGAATTCTAAATAATGATAGTGAAAATGATCCAAAATCTTGAAAACAAAATAGAGTTACAGATAAATAGCCTGGAGANATATCATGGCCAAGTGGGCTTTATCCCAGGGATGCAAGGATTCTTCAATATCCACAAATCAATCAACGTAATACACCACATTAAGAAATTGAAAAATGAAAACCATATGATTATCTTAATAGATGCAGAGAAAGCCTTTGACAAAATTCAACATCCATTTATGATAAAACCCTCCAGAAATCAGTAATAGAATGAACATACCTCAACATAATAAAAGCTATATATGACAAACCCACAGCAAATATACCCATAACACATATATATGGAATTTAGAATGATGGTAACAATAACCCTGTATGTGAGACAGCAAAAGAGACACGGATGTATAGAACAGTCTTTTGGACTTTGTGGGAGAGGGCGAGGGTGGGATGCTTTGGTAGAATGGCACTGAAACATGTGTATTATCATATGTGAAATGGATCACCAGTCCAGGATCGATGCATGATACAGGGTGCTCGGGGCTGGTGCACTGGGATGACGCAGAGGGATGGAATGGGGAGGGAGGTGGGAGGGGGGATCAGGATGGGGAACACATGTACACTGTGGTGGATTCATGTCAATGTATGACAAACTAATGCAATATTTTATAGTAATTAGCTTCCAAAAAATAAATAAAGTGGAAAAAAATGAAAGACAGTTACGTTTTGTATATTGAAGGTGATGATTATTTCATGGGTATGTACACAGCTTTTTACATGTCAAACATACCACAATAAAGTGATTTAAGAAAATGGAGATGAAAGCAAAGTAAAGTATGCCCAAATAAAATAAAAAATAATAACCCTCAGGGAATTTGTTGGTAGAACTGGGTTATNAAGACAGTTACGTTTTGTATATTGAAGGTGATGATTATTTCATGGGTATGTACACAGCTTTTTACATGTCAAACATACCACAATAAAGTGATTTAAGAAAATGGAGATGAAAGCAAAGTAAAGTATGCCCAAATAAAATAAAAAATAATAACCCTCAGGGAATTTGTTGGTAGAACTGGGTTATAAGAAAAACTAAAGGAAGTTCTTCAGGCTGCAATAAGTGAATTTAGATGTTAAGCAGAATCCATGTGAAAAAGCAAAGAGCACAGGTAATGGTAATTATATGAACAAAAATACTTTATTAATACATATTCCACTCCTTTCTTCCTGTATTTAAAAAGCAACTGTCTAAAACAGTATCACATAAGTTATTGTTGTCAAAGGGGTCGTTGCTCAGTTGTGTCTGACTCTTGGTTACCCGGTTACTGTCTCCCTCCAGGCTCCTCTGTCCATGGGATTCTTCAGATAAAATACTGGAGTGGTTAGCCATTCCCTTCTCCAGGGGCTCTTCGAGGGATTGAACCTGCATCTCCTGCATTGCAGGCAGATTCTTTACTGTCTGAGCCACCAGAGAAGCCCAATTATTCTTGGGCCAATAGCGCATGGAATGTAATATATTTGTTGTAACAGCTTAAAGGAGGTGGTTGGGAGCAAAGCTATATTAGGTAAGGAAACAAGTCTGGATGGTGTCAAATCCATACAAACATATGCAAAGAATCAGAAATCATGACAAACAAGCTGAATATAACAGAACCTAGAAATAGACACCTGCTATCCTGCCTTATATCAGCTTTTCATCACACATTTTATATAATATAATAACGATAAGAGTGTATTAATGGGATTACCCTTATAGATTTACTATATATGTGACAATATGAGGAAAAGAGGGAAACCAGAATAGAGCGATATAGGAGTAATGTTTCTGTATCTCATTAGAATTTGTGTAAATTTCAAGTTGATTGTGATAAAGTCAGATGTTTACAGTGGCATACAGCTAAGGAAATAACTTTAAAGTAGTGGAAAATCAGTAAAGAGTCTAAAATGCTGCATTAGAAAATATCCATCAAATGCAAAAGAAAGCAGTAAAATGAGGTCCATTGAACAAAATGACACGAGACAGAAATATATATTGGCAGATGTAAGTCTGTATCAACATTAAATGTGAATACATAAAACAATCCAACCAGGAGGCAGATGTTGAGAGACCAGTTTTTTTTTTAATCCAACTGTGTGTTGTCTAAAGAGGACACAGTTTAGGTTCTAAGATACACAAAGTACCATGTATGTGTGTGTGTGTGTTCAGTCGCTCAGTCGTATTCAACTCTTTGGGGCCCCGTGGATTGTAACTCGCCATGACCCCTCTTCATGGAATTTTCCAAGCAAGAATACGGGGATGGGTTGTTATTTTGTACTCCAGGGGATCTTGCAGACTGAGGTCTCGAACCTGAGTGTCCTGCATTGGCAGATGGGTTCTTTACCACTAATGCCACCTGGGAAGCCTTATATGACTCAGCAATTCTACTCCTAGACAATTTTACCCAAGAGAAATAAAAACATGCTCACACAAACACCTCTACTCAAATATTCCACACGTGTATTCCTAATAGCCAAACCTAGAAACAACCGAACTATTCGAGAACTGGTATACAGATGAAAGAAAAACAAAAGAGGATACCTGTACAAAGAAATACTACACGATAATGAAAAAAGGGGGGAGGAACACTAATGCATGTAACAGCAAGGATGGGTCTCACCTGTGCAAATGAGAGAAACCAGACACAGAAGGCTACATATTATATGATTTCATGTCAATGGATTTCTGGAAATGGCACACCTGTTGGCACAGGAATGTATCTGTGTTTGCCAGGGTATAGGAGTGGAGGAAGGAGTCTGATAGCAAATAGCCCAAGGGAGCATTTTTGAACGATGAGACATTTTCTACAAGTTTATTGTGGTACCATTTACACCATGGTATACATTTGTCAAAAATCTACAAACGGTAATACGTTAAAGTGTTGGCTTTTATTGTATATAAATTATACCTCAATACTTTTTTTAAAGGAAAAGGAAATTTTAAGTATTTAAATATTGGTTATTGTATCCATGTAGACCATGAGCTCAAAAACATAAAAACCGTATTTTGGAATTCTTCCCAGCCCTGGCCTACGTCCAGGATTCCCCATGACACCTTTGTACTCTTATAACGGGACACAGAAACTTGGTCTAAACCATGTTTACAATTCCCTCTCCTTCACCTCAAGTCCAGATTCTTGCTGAGTTCTGTCCATTTTACTTTGTAAACGTCTAATGTGCCTACATTTTCCCACCTCCACCACATCTGCTCTAGTCCAAAGCCTCCCTCCATCTAATTGTCAAGCCCCTTCTAACGGGTCTCTCACATCCACTCAGGGTGTCTGTTTCCCTCTTCCCGCCCTCTCCCTCCCTCTCTTACAGTTGCAAAGCTGTCTATGACTTTGTAGATAAAGGCTACTCTCTATACAAGGACTTGAAGGCATGGTCTAGCCTCTGCCCACTTTGCTACCAACATCGAAAGGAGAGCTTCCTTTTCTTGTCTCTCGTATCAGGCTTCCTTCACACCCTCCAATTTCCTAAGCTTCTCCACTTAGATTGTCCCCGATTTCTGAAGCCTCCTGGTGAGTAAACTCCTTCAAGCTAGGCTTCACTTCCAGATAT
The DNA here is from genome assembly GCA_006410615.1 of Neotragus moschatus. Classification (NCBI taxonomy): domain Eukaryota; kingdom Metazoa; phylum Chordata; class Mammalia; order Artiodactyla; family Bovidae; genus Neotragus; species Neotragus moschatus. The sequence continues at coordinate 1,302,862 of SJYA01003326.1, read as the reverse complement.
ACCACTTAGGTTTCGAGAAGGCAAAACAACCAAAGATCAAATTGCCAACATCCGGTAGATCACGGGGAAAGCAAGGGAATTCCAGAAAAACATCTAATTCTGTGTCATCGACCATGCTAAGACCTCTGACTGTGTGGCTCACAACAAACTACAGAAAATTCTTGAACAGAGGGCAGTACCATACTACTCAACCTGTCTCCTGGAAAACCAGTATGTGGGTCCAGAAGCAACCTTTAGAACCAGAGTTGGAACAAATGACTGTTTCGAAATTGGGGAAGGAGTATGACAAGGCTGTATATTGTCATGCTGCTAATTTAACTTATATGCAGTGTACAGCCCACGAAATGCCGGACTGCATGACTCACAAGCTAGAATCAAGGTTGCTGGGAGAAGATACACAGATGATACCACACAGCTCAGATACACAGATAATACCACTCTAATGGCAGAAAGTAAAGAGCACCTGAAGAACTTTTTGATACGGTTCAAAAGAGGAGAGTGAAAAAACTGGCTTAAAACTCAACTATGAAAACACTAAGATCATGGCATCTGGTCCTATCCCTTCATGGAAAATAGAAGGAGGTAAGTGGAAGCAGTCCATCCTAAAGGAGATCAGTCCTGAGTGTTCACTGGAAGGGCTGATGTTGAAGCTGACACTCTAATACTTTGGCCACCTGAGGCAAAGAGCTGACTCATTTGAAAAGACCCTGATGCTGGGAAAGATTGAGGGCAGGAGGAGAGGGGGATGACAGAGGATCAGATGGTTGGGTGGCATCACCGACTCAATGGACATGAGTTTGAGTGAACTCCAGGAGTTGGTGATGGACAGGGAGGCCTGGTGTGCTGTGGTTCATGAGGTCACAAAGAGTCAGACACAACTGAGCGACTGAACTGCACTGAAGAGAAAACAGTGACAGATTTCATTTTCTTGGGCTCCAAAATCACTGCAGATGGTTATTGCAGCCATGAAATTAAAAGACACTTGCTCCTTGGAAGGAAAGCTATGACAAACCTAGATTGCATGCATTCTCAGGCACTTCAGTAGTGTCTGGCTCTTTATGACCCCAGGGACCAAGGCCCACCAGGCTCCTCTGTCCAGAGGATTCTCCAGACGAGAATATTGGCGTGGGTTGCCATCCCCTCCTCCAGGGGATCTTCCTGACCCAGGGATTGAACCCATATCTCCTAAGTGTGCTGCATTACAGACAGATTCTTTACCACTGAGATCCCAGGGAAGCCCATGACAAACCTAGACAACATATTAAAAAGCAGAGACATCACTTTGCTGATAAAGGTCGGTAGAGTCAAAACTACGGTTTTTCCAGTAGTGACGTACAGATGTGTGAGTTGGATCATTAAGAAGGCTGAGTGCCAAAGAATTGATGCTTTCGAATTGTGGTGCTAGAGATGAGCCTTCAGAATCCCTTGGACAGCAAGGAGAACAAACCTGCCAATCCTAAAGGAAATGAACTCTGAATATTCACTGGAAGGACTGATGCTGAAGCTGCAATATTTTGGCCACCTGATGCGAGTAGCTGNAGGCCAATATCACTGATGAACATAGATGCAAAAATCCCTAACAAAACTCTGGCAAACAGAATCCAACAACAGATTTAAAAGATCATACATTATGACCAAGTTGGCTTTACCCCAAGGATGCATGGATTCTTCAATATCCACAAATCTATTAATGTAATACACCACATTAAGAAATTGAAAAATGAAGACCATATGATTATCTCAATAGATGCAGAGAAAGCCTTTGACAAAATTCAACATCCAGTTTTGATAAAAACCCTCCAGAAATCAGTAATAGAATGAACATACCTCAACACAATAAAAGCTATATATGACAAACCCACAGCAAATATACTTATAACACATATATATGGAATTTAGAATGATGGCAACAATAACCCTGTATGCGAGACAGCAAAAGAGACACAGATGTGTAGAACAGTCTTTTGTACTCTGTGGGAGAGGGCGAGGGAGGGATGCTTTGGTAGAATGGCATTGAAACACGTGTATTATCATATGTGAAACAGATCACCAGTCCAGGTTCAATGCATGATACAGGGTGCTCGGGGCTGGTGCACTGGGATGACCCAGAGGGATGGAATGGGGAGGGAGGTGGCGGGGGGATCAGGATGGGGAACACATGTACACCGTGGCGGATTCATGTCAACGTATGACAAAACTAATACAATATTTTATAGTAATTAGCCTCCAAAAAATAAATAACTAAAGTGAAAAATAAAGAAATACAGTTGCGTTTTGTATATTGAAGCTGGCGATGATTTCATGAGTGTGTAGACAGCTTTTACATGTCAAACATATCACAATAAAGTGATTTAAGAAACTAGAGATGAAAGCAAAATAAAGGTATGCCCAAATTAAAAAAAAAAAAAAAAAACCCTCAGGGAATTTGTTGGTAGAACTGGCTCACAAGAAAAACTAAAGGAAGTTCTTCAGGCTGCAATAAGTGAATTTAGATGTTAAGCAGAATCCATGTGAAAAAGCAAACAGTACAGGTAATGGTAATTATATGAACAAAATACTTTATTAATACGTTTCACTCCTTTCTTCCTGTATTTAAAAAGCAACTGTCAAAAACAGTACCACATAAATTATTGTTGTGAAAGTGGCAGTTGCTCAGTTTTGTCTGACTCTTGGTGATCCCTTTACTGTCTCCCGCCAGGCTCCTCTGTCCATGGGATTCTTCAAACAAGAATACTGGAGTGGGTTGTTATTTCGTACTCCAGGGGATCTTGCAGACTGAGGTCTCAAACCTGAGTGTCCTGCATTGGCAGATGGGTTCTTTACCTCTAGCGCCACCTGGGAAGCCTTATATGACTCAGCAATTCTACTCCTAGACAATTTTACCCAAGAGAAATGAAAACATGCTCACACAAACACCTCTACTCAAATATTCCACACGTGTATTCCTAATAGCCAAACCTAGAAACAACCGAACTATTCGAGAACTGGTATACAGATGAAAGAAAAACAAAAGAGGATACCTGTACAAAGAAATACTACACGATAATGAAAAAAAGGGGGGAGGAACACTAATGCATGTAACAGCAAGGATGGGTCTCACCTGTGCAAATGAGAGAAACCAGACACAGAAGGCTACATATTATATGATTTCATGTCAATGGATTTCTGAAAATGGCACAACTGTTGGCACAGGAATGTATCTGTGTTTGCCAGGGTATAGGAGTGGAGGAAGGAGTCTGATGGCAAATAGCCCAAGGGAGCATTTTTGAATGATGAGACATTTTCTACAAGTTTATTGTGGTACCATTTACACCATGATATACATTTGTCAAAAATCTACAAACGGTAATATGTTAAAGTGTTGGCTTTTATTGTATATAAATTATACCTCAATACTTTTTTAAAGGAAAAGGAAATTTTAAGTATTTAAGTATTGGTTATTGTATCCATGTAGACCATGAGCTCAAAAACATAAAAATCGTATTTTGGAATTCTTCCCAGCCCTGGCCTACGTCCAGGATTCCCCATGACACCTTTGTACTCTTATAACGGGACACAGAAACTTGGTCTAAACCATGTTTACAATTCCCTCTCCTTCACCTCAAGTCCAGATTCTTGCTGAGTTCTGTCCATTTTACTTTGTAAACGTCTAATGTGCCTACATTTTCCCACCTCCACCACATCTGCTCTAGTCCAAAGCCTCCCTCCATCTAATTGTCAAGCCCCTTCTAACGGGTCTCTCACATCCACTCAGGGTGTCTGTTTCCCTCTTCCCGCCCTCTCCCTCCCTCTCTTACAGTTGCAAAGCTGTCTATGACTTTGTAGATAAAGGCTACTCTCTATACAAGGACTTGAAGGCATGGTCTAGCCTCTGCCCACTTTGCTACCAACATCGAAAGGAGAGCTTCCTTTTCTTGTCTCTCGTATCAGGCTTCCTTCACACCCTCCAATTTCCTAAGCTTCTCCACTTAGATTGTCCCCGATTTCTGAAGCCTCCTGGTGAGTAAACTCCTTCAAGCTAGGCTTCACTTCCAGATATACCACTTAGGTTTCGAGAAGGCAAAACAACCAAAGATCAAATTGCCAACATCCGGTAGATCATGGGGAAAGCAAGGGAATTCCAGAAAAACATCTAATTCTGTGTCATCGACCATGCTAAGACCTCTGACTGTGTGGCTCACAACAAACTACAGAAAATTCTTGAACAGAGGGCAGTACCATACTACTCAACCTGTCTCCTGGAAAACCAGTATGTGGGTCCAGAAGCAACCTTTAGAACCAGAGTTGGAACAAATGACTGTTTCGAAATTGGGGAAGGAGTATGACAAGGCTGTATATTGTCATGCTGCTAATTTAACTTATATGCAGTGTACAGCCCACGAAATGCCGGACTGCATGACTCACAAGCTAGAATCAAGGTTGCTGGGAGAAGATACACAGATGATACCACACAGCTCAGATACACAGATAATACCACTCTAATGGCAGAAAGTAAAGAGCACCTGAAGAACTTTTTGATACGGTTCAAAAGAGGAGAGTGAAAAAACTGGCTTAAAACTCAACTATGAAAACACTAAGATCATGGCATCTGGTCCTATCCCTTCATGGAAAATAGAAGGAGGTAAGTGGAAGCAGTCCATCCTAAAGGAGATCAGTCCTGAGTGTTCACTGGAAGGGCTGATGTTGAAGCTGACACTCTAATACTTTGGCCACCTGAGGCAAAGAGCTGACTCATTTGAAAAGACCCTGATGCTGGGAAAGATTGAGGGCAGGAGGAGAGGGGGATGACAGAGGATCAGATGGTTGGGTGGCATCACCGACTCAATGGACATGAGTTTGAGTGAACTCCAGGAGTTGGTGATGAACAGGGAGGCCTGGTGTGCTGTGGTTCATGAGGTCACAAAGAGTCAGACACAACTGAGCGACTGAACTGCACTGAAGAGAAAACAGTGACAGATTTCATTTTCTTGGGCTCCAAAATCACTGCAGATGGTTATTGCAGCCATGAAATTAAAAGACACTTGCTCCTTGGAAGGAAAGCTATGACAAACCTAGATTGCATGCATTCTCAGGCACTTCAGTAGTGTCTGGCTCTTTATGACCCCAGGGACCAAGGCCCACCAGGCTCCTCTGTCCAGAGGATTCTCCAGACGAGAATATTGGCGTGGGTTGCCATCCCCTCCTCCAGGGGATCTTCCTGACCCAGGGATTGAACCCATATCTCCTAAGTGTGCTGCATTACAGACAGATTCTTTACCACTGAGATCCCAGGGAAGCCCATGACAAACCTAGACAACATATTAAAAAGCAGAGACATCACTTTGCTGATAAAGGTCGGTAGAGTCAAAACTACGGTTTTTCCAGTAGTGACGTACAGATGTGTGAGTTGGATCATTAAGAAGGCTGAGTGCCAAAGAATTGATGCTTTCGAATTGTGGTGCTAGAGATGAGCCTTCAGAATCCCTTGGACAGCAAGGAGAACAAACCTGCCAATCCTAAAGGAAATGAACTCTGAATATTCACTGGAAGGACTGATGCTGAAGCTGCAATATTTTGGCCACCTGATGCGAGTAGCTGACTCATTGGAAAAGATCCTGATGCAAAAAGATCGAAGGCAGGAGGAGAAGGGGGCGACAAAGGGTGAGATGATTAGATGGCATCACCAACCCAATGGACATTAATTTGATCAAACTCAGGGAGATAGTGTAGGACAGAGGAGCCTGGCATGCTGCAGGCCATGGACTTGTAAATAGTTGGACACGATTGAGCGACTGAACCACCACCACCACCTCCACCTTACCTTTCAGCTTCCCTAAGCTGCCACCGCCCCACTCTCAGCAGGGCTAAGAAGCTTTCTGTGTCTGTCAGTGGTAAAGGCTGAGACATGTCTTCACACACTCAGTGCCCTTTGCTTAGGGATGATGGTGGGTCCTTAGAATGCTCATCACTCCCTCCCAGAGCTCAGACCAGGGAGCCTTCTCACGACAGTGATGGAGCACCCTACCCTGGTACAGAATTGGGAGTTGGAGCTCTTTACCCCCTCTCAATGTGTTTTCTCCCTTTACATTCATTTGCACATTTCTTCTTGAGTCACGGAATCCAACTCTGCTCATCCCCACCTGGTTACTGTAACAAGCTGCACCTGCATCTCTATCAGGGCGGGTGCATGTACCCCCTGCACTATGTACTTTCTTTCTCCTTTCCCTTCAGAATCTCTAGACTCCCAGACACCACTCTCAAAGGGGGCAGTGATGAAGGGGACATTGTGACTCTCATCCACAGCCTGGGTCAAAGCACGACTGTGTTACATGTAACTTCTTTCACTCTTAGAATGAACCGTATCTTCTAGCTTTCCTCCTGCTTCTTGGCCACCCCACTCACTGTTTTGTTTTTTTTTTTTCCCTCCCCCTTAGGTCCATTCCCTGTGTTTCTCCTTTGCACTTTTCTGTTTATGTGTCTGTCTGGTCCACCAGTGTGATATTCCCATCATCCACCTCACATCACTGGTCTTGTTATTTCAAGCATTGCAGATACGTCCTGAAACATGCTAGTAATCAATCTGTGTGTACTAAATGAAGGAATATTTTTAATGACTGACAGGAAAAGCATCTCCTTCATGTAGGAGTCAGTATATAGGTGTCATATTTGTAGCACCATACATAAAGCCTTGTGTCTTGTTCCAGACACTGTAGGGGTGTGGCTCTGTCTTCCTGCCCTGGTGACCTTGCATGTCCCCACTTAGGCTACGTAGGCAAGGCTAAACTGCAGGCTGACTCGAATCTTGGCAGAGAACCACCTGATTGCTCCTGCAGCAAGGGGAGATAAGCAGCCTGATGAAGAGCTGCTACGAGGCCATTTCTCACCTGCCTCCTTATCCAGCTGGAAGTGACACAAAGTTGCTACTCATCCACCTCTGGTTTCAGTTGAACACAGGATGGTCTCCTTAGCCCCAGCTGAGAGTACAGCTCAGTGCCATAGGGCACAACTGTGGGCTCCTTCCTGGCAGAGACCCACCACCTGTAGTGCCTGTTACTGAGGCCTTCCAATTCAGTGTCAAACCGTGGGACTAAGGAGAAGGCAACTGACACCTGGGTTATATTGCTTCTGCACTGTCTGTAAGTTAGAATCTGAATCCATTCGGGTTCATTGTCTCCTTACTGGCCAAGCCCGTAGAAGGTGACAAGCCAAACTAACAACTGCAGTGGTACACAGTGGCCCTGTAGCTCCTGCAGTGTTACTTAGGGACTGGCTGCCTGACTATGTGACAGAGTCTGGTGTTGAGTTGTGTGATGTTGCGTGACCAGAATATGNCCTGGGTTATATTGCTTCTGCACTGTCTGTAAGTTAGAATCTGAATCCATTCGGGTTCATTGTCTCCTTACTGGCCAAGCCCGTAGAAGGTGACAAGCCAAACTAACAACTGCAGTGGTACACAGTGGCCCTGTAGCTCCTGCAGTGTTACTTAGGGACTGGCTGCCTGACTATGTGACAGAGTCTGGTGTTGAGTTGTGTGATGTTGCGTGACCAGAATATGGGCTTATTTTGTCATCACACACAGCAAGGAGCACACTTTTCACCACATACTATGACTTAGGGTAGCCTTGTCAGGCCCCATTAACAAACCAACCTTAGAATGGATGCCCTGTCTGATGCCAGCTATTGAATCTGCTATTGAATCAATATATTTATTTAGTCAAAATATGTTTCTGAAGTCCAATTCATTTTAAGTTACCCTTTTGGTCTACTTGAAATTCAAAATCTGTATCACTTATGAGAGAATTGTAATGCAAAGGTAAATGTTTAAATGAAGAAATGGAGTAGAATAAGCCAAATCCATTTGCAATGTAAAGTCTACTTCACGTTATTTATTCTTCAAAACAAATATTTAGTGTAAAATTTTAATTTCCATTTTAGAAATGGGGAAACAGATCCAAAGGATGTAAATACCTCTCTCACCTTCACACAATATGTGTCAGAGCCGGGATGGATACTCTTAGTTATGTCACGTGCTGTGCTTGGTTGCTCAGTCGTGTCTGACTCTTTGCCACCCCATGGACTGTAGTCCATCAGGCACCACTATCCTTGGGGATTCTTCAGGCAAGAATACTGGAGTGGGTTGCTGTGGCCTCCTCCAGGAGATCTTCCCAACACAGGGATCAAACCCAGGTCACCAGCACTGCAGGCGGATTCTTTACTATCTGAGCCACTAGGGAAGCCCTGTTATGTCATGTCATAGCCAATAAGGAGACAGAGCAGGTAAGACTCAAGTCATTTTGTCTCACGAAGTTCCCCTCATTCCTTTCCCTTTTCTTCTACCTAGGATCTAACCTTCCCAGGCAGCTCCATGACCTAGAGGCTTTTTCACATACTTTTTGGTAAGATGGGATACTCTAACTTAAGTCTCGTGGTAGATTTGAACCTCCCATTTTCAGTCCTTTAGGACCTGGATTTTCATACCTCTGTAAGGGCACAACAGCTGCTATTTATAATCCCGTTATTCGCTAAGCAGAGTGAATTCCGAATAGGCCCTTTGTTGAAGAAATAGATATATTTTTGGTGCGTGAGGATGCAGATGGGGGCTCAGAGATGTAAGCGTTTTATTATGTTAATAATAAGGATATAAGGGAGGAATCAGATAGCTGGAGGACTTCCCTGTAGCTCAAACGGTAAAGAATCTGCAGGAGATCAGGGTTCGATCCCTGGGCTGGAAAGATCCTCTGGAGAAGGGAATGGCAATCCACTCCAGTATTCTTGCCTGGAGAATTCCATAGACAGAGAAGCCTGGCGGGCTACAGTTCGTGGGGCTGCAAAGAGTCGGACACAACTGAGTGATTCACACACACACACACACACAGAGACAACTGGAGGGCTTCTTAGATCTGGTGACTACCAAGCCAATGGATGACGTCATGGAGAAGAAAAGATGTTTGTGGCTGCTCTCTTAGGCAAGTCAGAAATGTGTAAAAGATATGCTGTGCCATTTGCCATGGAATTTGACAGCAGCTTTTTTCCTGTCTCCCTACAACCTTTAACAATGGCTTTGGCATTCCATTTCTCTATAGGATAATACAAACATATTAAGTTTTAAAAAATGTTTCCCTGTCAATGATTTCATCAGGGACACCGTATGAGATTTGGGTGGTACATTTTGTAAACCCATTTATTCAAGAGAAGACCAAAGGCTTTTATGAATTTTTTATGTGTGGGTATATATATGTATATATATGCATTAACATGTAGATTATAGCTAAAGAATATGTTATGACCAAATTTTTTTAACCCTAGAAGTGCAAGGGTGGTTTAAATGTATAAGGTTACCAATGCAATTCACCACATTAATAGAAAAATGGAGGGAAAACAATTCTATGATCATCACAATTGATACAGTTTAAGTATCTGATGAAAATTAATCTATATTCAATACAGCAAACTAGGAATAGAATGGAACTTACTCTGATAAAGTATATCTACAAAAAAAGCAATGTAAACAGGTTGAAATGGAGAAGATTTTTCATTTCCTATCGGAGAAAATGCCAATTATCACCTGCTTTAGTCAAGACTATTCTGGCCAGGTTTGTTCACTGCTGCAAAATGAGGACAGGTTTAAGGTTTAAACCAGTAGAAATTGTTGATATTCAAATATAATAGTACATTTCGAAAAGCAAAAATAATCTAGATCTAAATCTGTGGAATCAATATGCATATTTAGAGGAACTGTGGGACAGAAAATCTATATACAGACATTCTATCTCTACATACATCCTCAACTAGACAATAAAAATCACAAACCATGAATTTTCAATAACATTAAATACCCGGGTATAAATCTAACAAAAAATGTGCAAGTAGAAAATGAAACTTTATTGACAGAAGTTTAACAGTCAAATATACAGCATAAGAACAGCATAGATGGTTTCAGTTTATCTTCTTTCAAGCAAATGACTGCCCTTCACCTATAATATAAACATTAAAAAAGTTACTTAGCAGAACTTTATTTTGATGACAGGAGAGCTATACAAAGTTCACTGCAGTTGTCGTTTTATAAAATGGACTAAAATAAGAACACTAAGGGTGACCTTTTGTCTTACCTTCAGTTAATCCTCTCTAGAGATTTTATAGACTTTTCAAGCATATTACCAGTATTTTTAAAAACACACTACTCTTCCTAGTTATACAAGAAAACAAAGACACTGAGTTCAGAACAAATGAAATCAATGGAACCTATCAGAAGGTAGTTTTCAGTAGAAGGCAAAACTGTCTACACATTCTGTAAAATATCTACAACAAAAAACACCCTAGGAAAAACAAAATACACAAAAACTGAAACTAAAAGTCCAAAAAAAGTATCATATAAATGCACTGGTTTGAAATAATATTCTGAATATAGGATAGCTAAACAGTTGTTATCTCTGTTACTGCTTAAGTGAAGTAAATAAAAAGGCCAGTATTACATTTGTTTCTTCTCTACTGTGGAAAAGTGTAGAAATTTTCATTTGTTCTAATTTATCTCTGATATGGTTAAGTCGGTTAAACATTTGTCTCCCTTTTTACTTGTGGCCCTCGTGTAATTCTAAATGTTTCTTTTCACCCTGGAAAGCATTCCAGTTGGTATAATCAATTATATGGTCACACTAATTTTAAGTCATTACTATCACTGGCGAAATGGTGACATCAAAATGTGAAGCAGAAATAGGACTGTTTCTCACAGCCACACCAAAAAAAAAAAAAAAAAGTAAAAAAAGAGAAGAAAAGTAAAGGGAGAGCAAGAGGGAGTATGAGTGAGAGAGAAAGCAAGCAGGAAGAGAGAAAGGAAATCTACAAAGGCAGATTTTTTTGTTTGTTTCTAAATGATAATGGCTTTGGAGAGAAAACTCTGACCAATTTCAAAAGTTCATCCACGGTATTTGTGATGTTTAGTTATTTAGTTACTGTGGGGTGTGTTAAATAATATTTGTTTTTCTACCCTACTAGCCATTTCCTCAATATTCTGAAAATATTTAAGTTCCAGATTATACTCTGTTTTAATTCTGTAATATACTAACTCTTAGTGTCTTGTTCATATTTCTAATTATGTATACTTGGGCTTTGTCCATTTTGTTTACAAGTATGTAAACTGAGAGGAATGGACTGGCAGTTTGGGGTTGGCAGATACAAACTATTATATTCAGAATGGATAAACAACAAGGTCCTACTATATAGCACAGGGAACTAATGTCCAATCTCCTGTGATTAATCACAACAGAAAAGAATATTAAAAAATGTGTGTGTGTGTGTGTGTATATATATATATAAATTATATAACCTAGCACATTGTCTTTATTTATTAGTTGAGTTTATTTTCCTCTATCTAATAATTCATACCTGTCTTTTATTAAGTATCTTTTTCTTTTTCCCTTAGGTTTATTCTTAGGTTTATGGTGTTGGAGAAGACTCTTGAGAGTCCCTTGGACTGCAAGGAGCTCCAACCAGTCCATTCTGAAGGAGATCAGCCCTGGAATTTTTTTGGAAAGAATGATGCTAAAGCTGAAACTGCACTACTTTGGCCACCTCATGTGAAGAGTTGACTCACTGGAAAAGACTCTGATGCTGGGAGGGATTGGGGGCAGGAGGAGAAGGGGACAACAGAGGATCAGATGGCTGGATGGCTTCACTGACTCGATGGACATGAGTCAGAGTGAACACCAGGAGCTGGTGATGGACAGGGAGTCCTGGCATGCTGTGATTAATGGGGTCAAAAAGAGTCGGACACAACTGAGCGAGTGAACTTAACTGAACTAGGTTTATTCTGTTGCTCTTTTTCTTACCTTTTATGTTGGATGTAGGATTTTATATTTATGTACTTTGTAATCTATGTATTTTTATTTTTAAATACCATACATTTGTGGGCTAAGATTTGTCTATGAGAACATTTTAATCATATCCTGTAGTTACTTGAGTCTGAAAGTTGTTTTTTCATCTAATTGTTCTAACGGAATGTAAAAAAAAAAACTGAAGTGAAAATATTTAGAAGGCTAATACACAGTAAATTCTTCCCTAACTAAGAAGTTCTTCCTTTAAAATCAGAACCATGCAATTCATTGTCACACTTTGGAAAACACAGTATGTGAAAGATACTAAGTTGATTACGTGGGAAGAACTAGAGTTACAATCTTTGGCTTTCAAAACTTTTTAATCTCATGTATCAAAGAGGAAAAATAACGTACTTGAAATGGTTAGAGACGATTATATCATGAGGCTCAGATTTTTATTAGTTCTTTCAGAGGGAGAGTGGGGTGTATGGCAAAACCATCACAGTATTGTAAACTAATGATCCTCCAATTAAAATAAGCAACCTCCCCCCGCCCCCCCCCAAAAAAAGACCAAACGTGGGGGTAGGTAGTGTGCTTAGCATATGTATCTTACTCACACTGGCCTGAATATCACTGAGTAAGTGCACTCTCTCAACTACATTAGCCACAGACTAGAGTATCTTTTGCCATTTTATGATTCAGTCATTTCACGGTTCACTGGGGAAAGGATTTAAAATGCAACTATTTTTTTAAGAACTAGAGAATTCAGAATTTGAGAGAATTTAACAAACATCAAGCAGAATGTTGGCTCAGTTTCTTTTTTTAAAAAATTGATTTTAATTGGAGGCTAATTATAATATTGTGGTGGTTTTTGCCATACACTGACGTGAATCAGCCAAAGGTGTACATGTGTCCCCCATCAGAAAATGAAATCTCAATTCCCCTGTTATAATTTCATCCAAGATTATATTTTATGATAAATACATCATAAAAACCAGTATTCTTGTATGCATTCCATAAAAAAGAATCAGAGAATGCAAAAGTTGGCATTGAAAAATCACCCTTTTAGTGTATCTGTTCTGAACTCACAACTTATTTGAGTAAAGTTGAGTTTAGAAGTTAAGGGATTTCACAGAATCACACACATTATGCTAAAGCTAATGCTAGAACCTACTTGGATGCCTAAGCATATCTCATATAAACTGATATTTATTACCAATGCATTCCATATTTGCTACAAGCAGAAATTATAAAAGAACCTGAAAATTATTAGCTACTGCTTAAAGTACTTATACTCAAGAGAAGAAAACAAGTTTCCTTTTTTCAATTCGATATGGCTTTGATCCTGTCTGTTTCTTTATTTGAAAGTCTGTAAGTCAGGCACTCAGGCATCTGGGGTCTCAACTATCTTTCAAAGAGTATGTGAACTCTATTATTAAAATAATAGTAATGTTCCCTCTATATTAGTAAAGATATAATATTCTGAAAAACAGAAACCACATAAATTACTTTCTGAATGGATGACATACCTGCTTCTGGCATTTCAACATGCTCTATATTTGATGCAAACGCCTCTCTAACATCAGGACCATCTCCACGTTCACCCCCAGTCTTTGGCACAGCCAATTCCTGGAGATCAGCTTCCAGGCCAGAATCTTTTTTAAAAAAATGCATCAATTCAGCTGTAAAGCATACAGTATAAACAAGGGAATGATGATATTCATTCCCTCGGTTTTATGAATTAAAAGCCTTAGGTTAGCATGCTAAAAATGTGACGAATAAGAACCTCAGGAGCATTATTCCGGAAATGTTTTGCTGGAGAGAAAGGAAAGCAGAATTTTACAAATGTTATTACCACTTTCCTTGTCCAGGGTTGTCCTCAGACAACTTAGTTGCCCCCTCTCTTTGTCCTGAAAACAAGGGAAAATTTGAGCGACCACACTAACCTGCAAACTATAGTCTCCTCAGTTTTTTAGGAACTGTCTGAAGTCCTTTTCTAATGTTTCCTTTCCTCCTCTTACTGGTTATGCCTCAAGGCAGGATGCACAGATACACTTTACCTTCAGAGGCATCCTTCTCCTCCTCTTCATCACGATTCACTGGATCCTCTCCATGTACTTCCTCCTTTGCAGGTGTGATATCCTGAATCTCAGCTGGTGGTTCCTCTTGTTGAGGTTGCTCAACTCTGGGCTGCTGGTCCTAGTAGAGTGTGCATGCAAATAAAAACGTTTTGTTGTTAATACATCTAACAGCATAAATATACATAATACATAGATATATCTGATCATAAGTAAACCTAACAACATTTTCCCAACACAATTCTATGTACTTACTTTTAATAAAGTTACTCTTCCCATAGAGAAGAGTTAGCACCCATAAGAGTTACCACCCATAAGAGTTACCCAGAAAGTCTTTGGAAGTTATTTAAATCTCTGTTGGGATGGAAGTATGCAGTCTGTTGTTAATAAGCAGGAGGAGGGAGTCACTGGGCACATTTCCAGGGAATTTAACAGTATACTCATCCAAGCAACGCCAGACTACAATATATCTGGATCAATGTTCCTTCCTAAGACAAACTGGCACCCTTTATCAGCATGGAAGACCTTTATCACTGCATCTGTACTACTTAACATCATTTTCTCAAAAATAAACGTGTGCTAATAGAAAACATCAAATGGTAAGTTACTCACAACCACAGGTTCATCCAGCTGGGAGGAATCTTGATCTGTAGTTCCCAATGTTGATGCCACTTGCCCACTCATATTTCTCCCTAAAAGTAGAATATTGTGCTTTAGAAAATGTATTTAAGAGTACAGCTATATTTGAGCACTTTTAATGACAATGTGGATTTTTTTTAAATGTGAAAATACTTTCAACAGAAAACTCTGGTTAAGAAAGCCTCAGTCTTTACAGCCTGACTATGGCGATTTTCTCAGTGTCTGTGGCTGAGGTGAGGCTGCATACAGAGCAACCGGTCCACTTCTGTCTTGACACTTTACCACAAAACTAGCGATACGGTCACAACTCCACTGTGGTCCGGTTTCTAGGCCTTTCCTTAATCGCACGCCCCGCCCCCTGCCCAGGTCCCACTGCCGGCCCCAGATTCTGTGCTCTGTCGTCAGTTCCAGGGCCCCAGTGAACCAGATATCTCAAATATCACCCCAAGTCTCCCACTACCATCATCCTACCCCCAGCCCTCCTCTGCCCACTACCCTTACTCTCCAGCCACCAGAGCAAGAACTATGGCGTCGCGACACTTGTGAGGAGAAAGATGACTACGTTGAAGGCCTTCCTCCTTAAAGGCCCTAGATCGCACTGCCCCACCACCCGAAACTCGCTGGCTCCCCCTCACAGGCACGCACACTTAAACTCCAGACAGGACAGATCTGTGAAACTACCTGGTGAGTCTCAAGTAGTGAGAAAAAACCGAGACTGGATAAACAGACCGGTCTCAGACCCAACGCTCCTCACAGAACGCTCAGGAAGGCGTAGGCACACCAAGGCGCATGCGCAGCAAGGGTCCGTGCGCACGCGCGCGCGCGCGCGCGCACACACACACACACACACACACACACACACACACTGCCCATGCTCCCTGAGTTGGCCGTGTGCATTGCAGGTGAGGTTTTCCCGCCACTGAGGTAGAGTCCTGGAACCACAGGGTCTCTGGAGGATGAGAAAGGGGCTTGAAGACTATATATTTTTCCTTCCAGTGCAGTCTTTCTTATGCATCCACGAACAGTGGTGATAGGTCGTCCCAGGTTACCGTTAGTGGAGAATGTGTCTCAGAAAGACAGTCATGACAGAAATAGATACTATGTTTTTTAATACCTATTTTTATACATGCTTTGATGAATCATTTCCTTCTCTGCTTCTGGGTTTTCCGTCATACTCCCAATGGCTTTACTCACTTCCATGGAATAAGTACATAAATTGATACTGCTGTTTCCACTTTTTGCTTGGTGCACTGCACATTTAAATCTCTGAACTGGTAACTAGTTGCTCTGAATATACCTCTGGTTCCTATACAGTATTTTTCTTTTAGCATCGGACTTTCCTTTCACCACCGGACACTCACAGCTGGGTGTTGTTTCCACATTGGCATAGCCTTTTCATTCCTTCTGGAGCTATTTCTTCGCTCTTCTCCAGTAGCACATTCTTCTTCTTCTATTATAGCGGGAATTTTCCTACTGACTAGGAGTTTTAATTTTCCCAATTTTACCCAAGAGAAAGGAAAGCATGTTCACACAAGGACCTTTACTCAAATATTCTATTCATGTACTCCTAATAGCCAAAACTAGAAACAGCCCAACTATTCAACAACTGGTATATAGATGAAAGAAAAACAAAAGAGTACGCTCGTACAAAAGAACACTACACAGTCATTTCAAAAGGAACTACTAATGCATGTAACGGCAAGGATGCATCTCAGCTGTGACAAGGAGAGATGTCAGACACAGAAAGCTATGTATTATACGCTGTCATGTCATTGGATTTCTGGAAAAGCACAATTATAGGCAGAGACAGATACCTGTGGTTGCCAGGGTATAGGAGTGCAGGAAGGAGTCTGAATGCAAATAGCCCAAGGGAGCATTTTCTACCCAATGGGATTATTTCTACGTTTTTATTGTCATAGTATTTACACAATGGTATGCATATGTCAAAACTATACAAACGGTAATGCTTTAAAGCATTGACTTCTATTGTATAGAAATTATATCTCAATACTTCTCACTTTTTTAAAAAAGGAAAAGGATCTCTTAAGTATCTAAATACTGGTTATTGTATCCATCTAGACCTTGAGCTCATAAACATAAAAATCTTACTTGGAATTCTTCCTAGAGCTGGCCAACTTCCAGGATTCCCCATGACACCTTTGTACCCTTATGACAGAACACAGAAACTGGGCCTTAACCAGGTTTACAATTCCCTCTCCTTCACCTCAAGTCAATATTCTTGCTGAGTTCTGTCCATTTTACTTCGAAAGTGTCTAATGCCTCTACTTTTTCCCATGTCCACCACATCTGCTCTAGTCCAAAGCCCCCCTCCATTTAATTGTCAACCCCCTTCTAACGGGTCTCACATCCACTCAGGGTGCCTGTCTCCCATTCACCGCCCTCTCCCTCCCACTCTTACAGTTGCAGAACTGTTTATGACTTTCTAGATAAAGGCTACTGTCCTACACAAGAACTTGAAGGTATGGTCTAGCCCTTGCCCAGTTTGCTAACAACATGGAACATAAAGAATCCTCTTCTTCTCTCTCTTATGGGGCTTCATTCATACCCTCCAATTTCTCAAGCTTAGATTGTCCCTTATTTCTGAAGCCTCATGTTAGTAAACTCCTTCAAGCTAGGCTTCAACAGCATATGGAAAGAGAATTTGCAGATATACAAGCTGGTTTTGAAGAGGCAGAGAAACAAGAGATCAAATTGCAACCTTTCTTAGGTCATGGGGAAAGCAAGGGAATTCCAGAAACACATCTACTTCTGCTTCATTGACTAGACTACCTCAAGGCCTCTGACTGTGTGGATCATAACAAACTGTGGAAAATTCTTAGAGATGGGAGTACCAGACTAGCTGACTTGTCTCCTGAGAAACCTCTGTGAGGGTTAAGAAGCAACAGTTAGAATAAAACATGCAACAACGGACTGCTTCAAAATTGGGAAAGGAGTAAGACAAGGTTGTATAGTGTCACTCTGCTTATTCAACTTACATGCAGAGCACATCATGGGAAATGGTGGGCTGGATGACTCACAAGCTGGAATCAAGGTTGCTGGCAGAAATATCAAGAAGATCAGAGGTGCAGATCATACCACTTTAATGGCAGGAACTGAAGAGGAACTAAATAACCTCTCGATGAGGGTGAAAGAGGAGACTGAAAAAGCTGGCTTAAAAGTCAACATTCAAAACTATAAGATTATGGAATCCAGTCCTATCATTTCACGGAAGACAGAAGGGGGGAAGTAGATGCATGGACAGATTCAATTTTCGAGGCTTCAAAATCACTGTGGATGGTAATTGCTGCCATGAAATTAAGACACTTGATCCTTGGAAGAACAGCTATGACAAAGCTAGTATGCATGCATGCTCATTCCTTCAGTCGTGTCTGACTCTTTACGACCCTATGGACTGTAGTCTGCCAGGGGCCTCTGTCCATGGGATTCTCCAGGTGAGAATACTTTAGTGGATTGCCATGCCCTCCTCCCATGGGGCATGGCAGGGCATCTTCCCAACCCAGGGATAAAACCCATGACTCCTGCATCCCATGCATTGCAGGGAGATTCTTTTTTTTTTTTTTTCCATTTTATTTATTTTTTAATTGAAGGATAATTGCTTT
This sequence comes from Neotragus moschatus, assembly GCA_006410615.1. Classification (NCBI taxonomy): domain Eukaryota; kingdom Metazoa; phylum Chordata; class Mammalia; order Artiodactyla; family Bovidae; genus Neotragus; species Neotragus moschatus. The sequence continues at coordinate 1,284,736 of SJYA01003326.1, read as the reverse complement.
ACAGAATTCTGTTGTTTTCTGTCAAACATCAACAAGAATCAGCCATAGGTACACCCATGCAGGAGAATTCTTCACCACTGAGCTGCCAGGGAAGCTCATGTTAAACCTAGACAGCATAGTAGAAAGCAGAGACATCACTTTGCCGAAAAAGGTCCATATAGTCAAAACTATGGCTTTTTCAGTAGTCATGTACAGATGTGTGAGTTCGATCATTAAGAAGGCTGAATGACAAAGAATTGATGCTTTCGGTTTGTGGTGCTGGAGAAGACACTTGAGAATCTCTCCACAGCAAGGATATCAAAACAGCCAATCCTAAGGGAAACCAACTGAATATTTACTGGCAGGACCCATGCTGAAGCTGAAGCTCCAACACTTTGGCCACCTGATGGGAAGAGCTGACTTACAGGAAAAGACACTGATGCTGGTGATCAGAATGGGAAGCATAAAGCAGGTTACACCGCGGTGACTGCTGAACAGGTTTTAGAAGCAAAATCTCTCCCCCAGGGAATCAGTGCTCAGTTAGCTGAACTTGTGGCTCTGACCGGAGCTCTAGAGTTAAACAAAGGACAGCGAGCAAATATCTACACTGATTCTAAGTATGCTTATTTGACTTCACAGGCTCAAGCTGCAATGTGGAAAGAAAGAGTTTAAAAGGGCAATAGGAGAGCCTATTAAGCATTTCAGAGAGATNGGAATCAGTGCTCAGTTAGCTGAACTTGTGGCTCTGACCGGAGCTCTAGAGTTAAACAAAGGACAGCGAGCAAATATCTACACTGATTCTAAGTATGCTTATTTGACTTCACAGGCTCAAGCTGCAATGTGGAAAGAAAGAGTTTAAAAGGGCAATAGGAGAGCCTATTAAGCATTTCAGAGAGATCCAGAGACTTTTAACGACTATATATTGTCCTAAAGAAGTAGCTGTTATGCATTGCAAAGGGCACAGCAGGGATGAGAGCAAAGTAGCTGAAGGGAATCAGCTGGCTGACTGTCAAGCCAGAAAAGCAGCACTTTAGGAAATCCCTTCACTGCAGATGCCTTTGATCTGGACAGGTCCTGTGGAACAGGAAAACCCACAATATACTGAGGAAGAATTAGAATGATATGAGAAAAGAGCAAAGATTACTGATAAAGGATGGCTACAGTCTGAGGATGGATGATTAATAATTCCTGAAAATACTCAGTGGAAAATTCTTAAGGGTTTACGCCAGAGTTTTCATTTAGGTGTAGAGAGTACTTCAGTTCAGTTCAGTTCAGTTCACTCAGTTGTGTCCAACTCTTTGCAACCCCATGAATCGCAGCACGCCAGGCCTCCTTGTCCAGCACCAACTCCTGGAGTTTACCCAAACTCATGTCCATCGTGTCGCTGATGCCATCCAGCCATCTCATCCTCTGTCATCCCCTTCTCTTCCTGCCCCCAATCCCTCCCAGCATCAGGATCTTGTCCAATGAGTCAACTCTTTGCATGAGGTGGCCAAAGAATTGGAGTGTTGCTTCAACATCAGTCCTTCCAATGAACCCCCAGGACTTATCTCCTTTAGAATATACTGGTTGGATCTCCTTGCAGTCCAAGGGACTCTCAAGAGTCTTCTCCAACACCACAGTTCAAAAGCATCAATTCTTCGGGGCTCAGCTTTCTTCACAGTCCAACTCTCACATCCATACATGACCACTGGAAAAACCACAGCCTTGACTAGACAGACCTTTGTTGGCAAAGTAATGTCTCTGCCTTTGAATATGCTGTCTAGGTTGGTCATAACTTTCCTTCTAAGGAGTAAGCGTCTTTTACTTTTGAAAGGTTGTTGCTGAAGGAAAAGACACTGGGATTATTGGCCTCCAGAAGAGAAGAATTCAATCCGGGGCCAGAGACGAGGCTTGATCGCTCAGAGCTTTGTGTAATAAAGTTTTATTAAAGTATAAAGGAGATAGAGAAAGCTTCTGACATCAGAAGGGAGAAGAAAGAGTACCCCCCTGCTAGTCTTTAGCTGGATTTTATATAGTCACTAGCAGTCTGTTAATGAAAGAAAGGAATATCTTAAAACTCAGAACGGCACCAGGTCCCTCATCCATAAAGTGTATTTTGGGATAATCTTGGCACCAGAGAATTCATCCCTGGCCATGAAAACTATTGACTTAAATCTTATAGAAGGGCAGATTACCATACAAATAGTTTTATTTACATGGATTAGGGGAACAATGTCTGAGTATAACATGCTGGTTTGTCAAGTAGGTTCTGAGCCATTAGGTGGAATGGACTGGAAGGCAGAGTTTGGGGTAAATGCATAGTACATTAACATAGCTTCAGACAAATACTTCCATAAGAAAAATGCATTCGATAACTCAAGGTTTGAGAATAGTTAACTTCAGGTGAAACCAGGTGTCATTATGGCAACACAGTATTTTAAGAGAAACCTTTGAAATTTGTATGTGGCTGCTGCTGCTGCCAAGTCGCTTCAGTCGTGTCCAACTCTGTGTGACCCCAGAGATGGCAGCCCACCAGGCTCCCCTGTGCCTGGGATTCTCCAGGCAAGAACACTGGACGGGGTTGCCATTTCCTTCTCCAATGCATGAAAGTGAAATGTGCAAGCGAAGTCGCTCAGTGGTGTCCCACTCTTAGCAACCGCATGGAGTGAAGCCTACCAGGCTCCTCTGCTCATGGGATTTTCCAGGCAAGAGTACTGGAGTGGGTTGCCATTGTCTTCTCCATTGAAATTTGTCTAGAGAAGGAAAAAAATACTGGTAGTTTGTTTCCTTCTGCCACTTAAGAGAGATAAAAAATGCCTGATACTTGCAGCCTATTTCCTCCTGGCCTTCCTGCCTGTTACCCTCTCTATTTCATGGTTGCAATCACCTGCAGTCATTTTGGAGACCCCCAAAATAAAATCTGACACTGTTTCCACTGTTTCCCCATCTATTTGCCATGAATTGATGGGACCAGATGCCATGATCTTCGTTTTCTGAATGTTGAGCTTTAAGCCAACATTTTGACTCTCCTCTTTCACTTTCATCAAGAGGCTTTTGAGTTCCTTTTCACTTTCTGCCATAAGGGTGGTGTCATCTGCATATCTGAGGTTACTGATATTTCTCCCAGCAATCTTGATTCCCCCTTGTGCTTCCTTCAGCCCAGCGTTTCTCATGAAGTACTCTGCATACAAGTTAAATAAGCAGGGTGACAATATACAGCCTTGACGTACTCCTTTTCCTATTTGGAACCAGTCTGTTGTTCCATGTCCAGTTCTAACTGTTGCTTCCTGACCTGCATATAGGTTTCTCAAGAGAGTACTTACCAGATGGCTTCTCATTTGTTTGAAGGTAAAAATGTATTGAAAAATTTAAAGGACATTATCAAAAGATGTTAGGTTTGTCAGAAAAATAACCCAAAGACCGATAAGCTAGCAAAATCTGGATTACAATGAAGTTGAAAATATCCCGGAGAGGACTGGGAAATTGATTTTACTCATATGCCGAAAGCTAATGGATATTCTTGATCACAAGTTTGGGTGAATCCTTTTACTGGATGGATTGAGGCTTTTCCCTGTCGCAGAGAACAGGCTAAGGAGGTTATAAGAATTTTAATCTATGAAATTATCCCCAGGTTTGGGCTGACACGGAGGCTTCAGAGTGACGATGGCTCTGCCGTTAAAGCGGCTCTAACTCAGGGGATGTCTAAAGCTCTAGGAACAGAATATCACTTACACTGTTCCTGGAGACCCCAATCCTCAGGAAAGGTTGAAACAGCCTACGACATTATCAAAAGACATCATCAAAAGACATCTGTGCAAATTAACTCAGACATAGGACAATTGGATTAAAGTTCTACCCATAGCTTTAAGGAGGGCTGGGGCTGCACCGCCAAAGGGGGGGCTGCCCCCCTTTGAATGTATTTATGGAAGGCCTTTCTTATGCACAGACATTGTTATAGACCTTGAAGCCTTAGAATTAACTAATCATGTAACTCAGCTCTTGGCTGTTCAACAGGCATTAACAGAACTCTGGCAGGTGACTCTTGACCCAGCCTCTGAGTCAAGCAAGCCTCTATTTCAGCCAGGAACTGAGGTCCTGATAAAAACATTGGGATCTGGGGCCAATCCCTCGAACCCCTCCGGGAAGGCCTTTATCAGCTTATTCTTTCTTCTCCCACAGCTGTCAAAGCGCCAGGAATTGATTCATCGGCGCATCACACTCGAGTTTCAGAGGTGGCACCCTGACCAGAACTAAGTGACGTCATTTTGTGTCTTTACTTTCTATGCTCTGACTTTGTCCTTTTCAGATGGGCCTGATAACCTGTGTGAGCCTACTGCTGACTCCAAAAATCCTGATCTGCTGTTTGATCCTCAAGACAATGCCTTCCTGTCCTGGGCTTCCTCCTATGCTGCATTCCACAGTGGGTCTAACTGCTGGGTCTGCAGAGTGCCCCCTTCTTCATCAGTGGAAGGCTTCTCATGGTGGACATCTCCACTTCAAGGAAAAGACTTTCTCCAAGTCTGTGAATACCTTCGACCACAGTCATATGTGATGCCTCTTCTTAATCTGATGACATCTAACAACCCTAAGATGGACCGGTGCAACACTTTGTGCTTTAACTATGGGCATAACAGGCCTTTTAATTTTGATTATACATTGTCGCGGTTTAATGACTATTTCACTACACATAAGGTAAATGGGCCTAGATTTAGTGGCGTTTTACCTGACGTTTATCAAATATGGGATGATAGGAGGTTATATGGCTACCTCCTGAAAGAGGAGGTCTAATGTCTACTGCCCCTATATGCTGGGAACAAATAGAGCCATCCCCAGAAGTTAGCCAACAACTTAATTATAATGATTGGAAACAATTGGGACTCTTGCCTCAGGAAATATGCAAGGTAATCATTCTCCTATTTTCCAACCCCAGTTCAGGTCGTCCCTTTGCCTGGCCAGGCACTGATTGGGACTGGATATCTCAGTCATGCTGGCTTGCTCCAAACAGGACCTATTGGATATCTGGCTGTTACCTATGGGCATGGCTTCCCCCTGGCTGGATAGGGAGATGCACCCTAGGCCTAGCCTTTACTCACGGCTTCATATTTTCTGAGCTTCCAGAAAAGCCTGCTAATTTAGCCCACCTTAAACTCGGTGGGCAAGGTCTGTATTTCACTGGTGTGATTATTTGGCTGCAGTGCTTGTTCCCTCTCTGGGAACTACAGATGTTCCGCTACGAGTGGATGCTTTGAACAATTTTACTCAACAGGCATTACAAGATTCTCAAAAAGCTATTTCAGCTCTTAATGCTGAACAAATTAGAAAGGTGGTTTTACAAAACAGATTGGCCTTAGATATTCTGAGAGCTGCACGAGGAGGAACTTGTGCCATTATTCATACCCAGTGCTGTACATATATACCTGATATGAGCACTAATGTTACTCATTTTGCTAAACACATGAACATGATGATTCAGGCTATGGATGCTCCTGAAGCCTCAATTGCCTCACTTTGGGAGACGTTAGCTAGTTCCCCATGGTGGAAAACTATCTTAATTCCAATAATTCTGATTGTTCTGTTTTTGCTGTTTGCTCCCTGCACCTGTAACTCTGTAGCTAGATTTGTTTCTAGTCGCAAGAAGGCTTTTAAGTTACAAATGGATGCTCCAACTCCTGCGACTGCTGCAGCCTCCTCCAGCTACTACTTGGGACCCCTGGGTCAGAGACACTCAATATGAGGGTTAGGAGAATATGTTGCCTCACCAAGTTAGGGCCAAGGCCCCTTATCAGCTTGGAAGCAGTTATGGAATGAGAACGACGCCCCTTTCCCTAGGCAACATAATTCTCCTCAAAGAAAAGAGGGGAATGAGAGGGTAACAGGCAGGAGGGCCAGGGGTCTCCAAACGAAGGAAATAGGCCGCAAGTGTCGGACATTTTTTTCTCTCTCTCTTAAGCGGCAGAGGGAAACAAACTAGTGTTATATTTTTTTCCCTTCTCTATACATATATAAAGAGAGATCTCTCTTAAAATTTTGTGTTTCCATAATGACACCCGGTTCCACCTGAACTTAACTTTTCTCACACCTTGGGCTAACCAATGCATTTTTCTTACGGAAATGCTTGTCTTAAGCTATGTTAATGTTCTATGCATTTACCCTAGACTCTGTCTTCAAGGCGGTTCTGCCTAAAGGCTCAGAACCCACTTGACAAGCCAGTATGTTAAACTCATACCTTGTTCTCCTAATCTATGTTAATGAAACTATATATTTGTACGGAAATCTGCCCTTCTTCAAGATTCAAGTCAATCGTTTTATGGCCTGGGATGACTCACCTGGTGCCAATGTTTATCTCAAAATGCATGTTGTGGGTGAGGGGCCTGGTGACATTCTCTGAGTTTTGAGACATTTCCTTCCTTTAATTAGCAGACTGCTAGTAGCTATATAACATCCAGCTACAGACTAGCAGGAGGGCACTCTTTCTGCCCCCCCTTCTGATGTCTATGTCAGAAGCTTTCTCCATCTCTTCTATACTTTAATGAAACTTTATTACACAAAAGCTCTGAGTGATCAAGCCTTGTCTCTGGCCCCAGATTAAAGTCTTCTCCTCCAGAGGCCAAGGATCCCGGTGTCTCTCGTGGATCAGCAACAACCTTTCACTGGGAAGTATTGAAGGCAAATGGAGAAGGGGGAAGTAGAGGATGAGATGGTTAGATAGCATCACCAACTCAACGGACATGAATTTGAACAAACTATGGCAGACAGTGGAGGACAGAGGAGCCTGGAGTGGTAGAGTCCATGGGGTCTCATGAAAAGAGTCGGACACGACTAGCGATTGAAAATGAACAATCACCACCACCTTACCTTTGAGTTTCCCTAAGATGCCACAGCCCCACTCTCAACGGGGCTAAGAAGCTTTCTGTGTCTATCAGGGCTAAAGGCTGAGACTTATCTCTTCACACTCTCAGCGCCCCCTGCTTAAGGGCGATGGCGGGTCCATAGAACACTCATCACTCCCTCCCAGAGCTCAGAGCAGGGAGCCTTCTCACAACAGTAATGGAGCACTCTGCCCTTCTCACAACAGTAATGGAGCATTTCTGTTACAGAAATGGGAGTTGGAGCTGGTTACCCCCTCTTAATCTGATGCTTTTGAACTGTGTTGTTGGAAAAGACGATTGAGAGTCCCTTGGACTGCAAGGAGATCCAACCGGTCCATTCTAAAGGAGATCAGCCCTGGGTGCTCTTTGGATGGAATGATGCTAAAGCTGAAACTCCAGTACTTTGGCCACCTCATGCAAAGAGTTGACTCATTGGAAAAGACTCTGATGCTGGGAGGGATTGGAGGCGGGAGGAAAAGGGGACAACAGAGGATGAAATGGCTAGATGGCATCACCGACTCGATGGACGTGAGATCGAGTGAACTCCGGGAGATGGTGATGGACAGGGAGGCCTGGCGTGCTGCGATTCATGGGGTTGCAAACAGTCGGACACGGCTGAGCGACTGAACCGAACTGAACTGAACTGAATATGTTTTCTCCCTTTGCATTGAATTCACTTCCACATTTCTTCTTTGAGTCACCAAATCAAACTCTTCTCAATCCCAACTGGTTACTGTAACAGTAACAGTAACCAGCATCTCTATCAAGGACGGTCCACATACCCCCTGAGCTATGTATTTTCTTCCTCCTTTCCTGTCAGAATCTGTAGACTCCGAGACATCACAAAAAGGGCTCCAGATCACCCACAAAAGGGGTGGCGCTGCAGGGCAGGCTGTGACTCTCATCCACAGTCTGAGCCAAAGCAGGACTGTGTTATAGGTGTCACAGGCTGCCCCATTGCATCATGGGAGCCAAAAAAGCAATGGTCTGAAAGTCCTAACACAGACACTTATGTGGAAGGAACACCAGTGTCTTCCTAGGGACCTGTGAGTTGTTGTTTGGTTTGGGCCTATAGAGTCAGTGACCTTTTTCACAACACTTGCAGGCTTAGCTAACCTTCCATCAGGACCTCTCTCCTCCCCTCCAGCCCCCTACCTACTGTACCAAAAATCATACTTCTGACTTCAGTGTGCCAACTGGGTTTTCACCTGGCAGGGATACCAACACAAGTTTTTATGCTGAAACCTCAAGATACCTGAAGAGAACGAGTTTTCAGAAAGTCCATCTTTCAATTATAATAGAAAAACTGCCTACATAACAATGAAGATACAACAAATTAAAATACTAATAAAATGTTATTTGGAAATTATCTAGAATGTCACACTTAAAAGAGAAAAATAATTTAGTATGTGGTCTATTGCCTTTCAGGTTGAATCTGCATTTAAGAAAATTAGGAGATGGGCAAGGTAATGTCTTCATGATATTGTATTTATTGTTCTGTTTATCATTATATTATTTCTATCGTTATGCTACTTTCCACAATGATGAGGGTGTTCCACTAATGTCTGTCACGGCAAATACATGTTTAGAGCTTGATATGTTCTCTGTGACGTGTGCATGTTGACATGACACCCCATGGTCTTTCATGCACTCAGGAGAAACTGTGTTCAGTCCATATGCAGATCCATCGTAGTGTTTCATGCAGATGGACATGTTGATCTGCCTTCTGACCCACAGTAGACTAGACACTGCACTGTATTCCAGACTGGGAGTCAGATACCACACCTGTCTGTTTCTCTCTGGCCTGGGCACCAATCTGACTCAGCTCTTGCCAGCTAGGTGACTTTGTGCAAATTCATTCACCCATTAACATCTGTGTGTCTCTGCTCCTCAATTGCACAAAGGGATGAGAACATTAAAAATGTTCACTGTACAGTGATGCTATGAGTACTACCTATGGAGTACATATGTACATTGTGTACATGTGGAGAGCTAAGCATGATCCAGAGGGTGAGCTTTCCTTCTTGTCTCTCTTCACTTCTGTTTCTGCTTGTACTCATATCCCCCTGTCCTTGCCCCATGCTTTTACCTCCCCGATCCCAACTGATCTGTGTCGTCTCTGATCTGTGCCCCTGTCTTCAGACTCTCCATCCCAAAACACAGCTGAACATCTCCTCAGGATTTACCTTGGAAAATATCCATATCATCACCCTTGGATTAAACAATCATGAGTATTAGTGGAAGAAATAAGAAACACACACACACACACACACAAAAACTGGAAATGTGAAAACTGCACAAGAAATAAAGCATTACTGATGATCGTCTGACTATTAACGTTTTCATATCTTCATCACATTCAGATCTTCAGAATTTGATTGAGAATTAGACTTGATGAAAATAATGGCAAAAAAGGCCATGTGATGAGGTTTCTTGGCCTTTTAATTTCCCTGGGCAATGTTTTTAAAGATTTATATACTCATGTTCTATAACTGTCCAGTGACCACTTGCTTTCCTTTCATGATGCAAATCCTATGAAGAGGTCATTAGACATCTAACTTCTCACAGAATATTCACTAAACTTTTTCATATCAGCACATGATGAAATCCAAATATTTCCTTTAATCTTTACAATATCCTCATAAGAAGAGAGGGATACTCACTGTGGTAAGGAAACAAAACAAAACCCTCCCTCATACCTCATACACTCCATTCTTGAGGCCCCAAAAGGCCTGAAATGATAGTGCAAGGTCCATGCGGTGTGTCAAAGGTGGTCTTGACCTTGTGTCTCGGGAACAATCTCCAGGAAAATTTGGAACAGCAATAATATTAACAACAGTAATGACAACAGCTAGAATTGACTTGGAACATACCATATGGCACGTACTGTCCTGACAATCTCCCATGGCTTAACATGGTCAGTGGGCTACACTGCCCCATGAAGTAGTTAAATTTACTCGAAGCCAGTATTTCCATGTGGTTAAAAGAGGAATGAGGCGCAGAGGCACTACTTAACTTGTTCAGGGTCGCCCAGCAGTAAAGGAGCCACAGGTCTGGACGCACTGTGGAAAACTCTGGGTGTTCTGTATTTATTCAGTCAAGGGTAAGATCCAACGGCCACAGCAAAATATGTAGAATAACAGCTACCACATAACAAAACTTGATCTTACATCATAGAAATGCACACTAAATAGAAATCTGATTTCTTCAGAAATCTTTCAATGGAGGCTTGACAAGACTGGCATCAGGATGTTTTGTAGACACGATGGTCTGAGAGCCTCCTCAGAACAGCAGACAGCATGTCAGTGAGTCTCCTAGACTGGAGGTCTTGGGTTTGTGCATCAGAGAAGGCAGGAAACCCCTGTCACATGCTCTCGATGGAGACGGAGCTTGGCAGTAGGCAAAATAAGACCATGCCTCTGCTGTGGTCGTGCCTAGACAAGCTGTCCATGTCAGTCAGAACTGAGGAATTGTTTTAAAAAGTGCAGATTCCATGATCTACACTCAGTGAATCTCACTCAGTGTGGCTACAACAGTGCCCTAGAATCTGTGAGATTGCACTATACTTGGGAAACTCTCAGGGACTTTATTAAACCCCTTTGGTAGTGAGACTGTCAGCAAAATAAGGAAAATAGAGACTGGAACACATATTAGAAAAAATATATAGATAATCAACAAAACCCAAAGCTGGCTCTTTCAAAAGGTCAATATGAATTCATAAGTTTCCACCCACAAGAATTAAAAAAAAAAAAGATAACTAAAGACAAAATTTACCAATATCAGGAAAGAAATAGGTTACAGATTTCACATTTCCTAATCCAATCATTTCATCAAGGTGAATTGGGCCAAATCCCAGCAATGTGATGAAACCACTGGTTTTCTTTCTCATTGTCCTCCAGCTTGCCCTTCCTGCCTCTCTCCTTTGCCCCAGTTCCTTTCTCCTTCTTCAGTCCTGCCCTCCATCAAGAGGAGCAATATCATGCCTCATAATCCCACGATTATAACTGATATCTGCTGTTTGACTGACATTCACCGTGGATGCTATCATCCCCGTAGCTGGTACACTGAAGCTCTCTGTCTCTCAGGAGGGACCAGAAGGTTTCACTCTAATTTCAAGTATAGGTAGGAGAGAAGTTGCAGGGCACATGTTGGAGCCTTGAGTCCTTCATCTAAGAAATGCAGAAGACCACAAACTGTGGGAGAAACAGAGATAGCAGCACCAGAACCCTTTCAACGAGAGCTACATGCCAAATCCAGCACATCACGGGATTCCCTGACATTCAGGAGCATGCCAAGTAGATTTCCAAGCCAGGACTGTTGCCTTTATTGTTCCTTCTGCCTGGAATGCTCTCCCCTTAGGTAACCCCGCCTGCTCGCTTACTTCCTCCAGATATCTGCTTACTTGCCATCTTTCAGGGAGTCTTTCCCTCATTATCTTGAATAAAATAATAACATCATACCTACATACACCTTTTCCCCTGATCTAGCAATATCTTTCTTCATAGTGCCTGCCACCCTTGATTATTTACTGACAACCAACTCTATGAAGTGAGAGACTTGGCTGGTTTTGTCCTGTCCCAAACTCCTCCAAGTAGTGCTCAGGTCTATGGCAGGTGCTCAGAAAACATTTGCTGAAGGACAGTCTGGAGCCAAGCCCTTCAGACACATTGCTAACATGCACAGGTACCCTCCAAGATGGGCACTGGCCCCATTGTATTATGATACAAACTGAGATTTCAGGAGAGAAGTGATACACTCAGCAACACACAGTCAGCATGTCAGGTTCCAGGCTTCGGAATCATATCTGCCAGTTTCCAAATCCTCAGTTCCTGGACAGAGACCTCATAGCCAAGAACATAAGAGGCTTTATATCTAACACAAAGACTCCAGAGACACCAAAAAGAGCTCACTGAATCTCTGCACAGAGAGCACACAACTCGCGTCTCAGACCCTCAAACACAACAGCGACCATAAAGATACACACTGTGACAAAGACCCTCCAATCAGACCAAAGTCTTCCAGACAGAAACAAATGAGAGCTGCACAGATAACTTCACATCATGGAGACTAACTCCAAAACCACTGGGACACTTATCGACCTAATACAGAAACCCCTAACAGAAAGACAAAAGTTTTAATAACTCAAGAACACCATATAATCTTAAGATAAAGTTCCCAGAGAAATGAAAAACTTGCCACCTGTGCCTAGATCCCCAAGCAGCTGATAGTTTTCACCTTTAGACTGACCCATCCTTAAAGCAGCACAGAGGCATCACAACTTCGGACCCAGAATCAAAAGCTCAGTGATCTCACATTCTGGGGTGCAGATGATTACACAGAGATCTCACACCCAGGGACTGAAAAGCCAGCAAGCTCCAAAGATGCACATCCCGGTATACAAGCACACATCCTAGAGGCTTTGTACTATGGCTCACAAAATCCACTCAGATCAAAAGTCCCATCACTCACAACCCCGCCCAAAGGTTCATGGAGATCAAACAGTACCCAAACAGCACCTGTGTTGTCACACGTAGCAATACACAATCCCAAGCTGCCAGATACAGGTTATTCTCCAGGGAGAAACACCAAACTCAGGGACCTCTCCCTGGACATGAATTGCATGAATNTATCCTGACAGTGAGTCAGTCATAGGGTCCTTGCGGCCCTGTGCAAACGCCCCCTCCCCCACTACCTGGCCAGGGTTGTGCTGAGTCTTCCCTGCCTCCTCCAAGGAGCCCAAGCTTACATCCAATTCCTCCCCTCCTCATGACCTGAGGCCTTCCATCTGCACAGGGCTTTGGGTGCCCATCTGCTAATGGTGCCCTCCTTGTTGTGGGTTGGGCAGATGGACCGAGGGAGTGTGTATACACAGTTTCTGTCACAGGGCCCCTATCAAGGATGGTAGTCATATCAGCAAGTATTGTTCTTAACAGCATTATTACCTGGGCTTCTGTGACCTGTGCGTTATTACCCTCTCTGAGGCTGGGACCCCAAGCTCTTATCTCTGTAGAGAGGCATGGTAGAAATCTTAGCAAATGTGACATCACAGGCCTACTTCTAAGACCCGTGACAGTGGGGACCATTCAGCCTTCTTCTTAAAACTATTCTCATATGCAGCTACATGAACAGCTGAAAGGCCCAACCCTCTGGACAAAGGCCCCTGAAATTGTTCTGAGATTTCATGCCCTGGGACAGCGATCTGCAAACAGTTCAGAGTGATCATTCTGGACACCAACCCAAAACAGCTCTAATAGGTCACATCTGAAGACAGAGACACACTCCATCTAAGAAATTCCACCTGTGGCCTCAGATGAATTAGGACCCCTAAGAGATACAGCATTGCTCACAGCCAGTTCTACAGGGTTAACTTGTAACCTCTGTGGTTCCTGCATCACACTGCAATCTGAAGGAATTCTGGGTGACAAACAGGGAGAGGCACACTGTGCTTTGGACAAACTGGCCCTTATTTAGTCCTACGCTTACCTCAGGAAAAGGTTCAGTGACCCCAGATTCTGGCAACTTCCCACATACACAAAAGCATGAAAATGATTAACTTGCGATATCTGATCTCTGTTTCACAGTAGTCTTTTTGCCAGTATTCATGTNACTGTGCTTTGGACAAACTGGCCCTTATTTAGTCCTACGCTTACCTCAGGAAAAGGTTCAGTGACCCCAGATTCTGGCAACTTCCCACATACACAAAAGCATGAAAATGATTAACTTGCGATATCTGATCTCTGTTTCACAGTAGTCTTTTTGCCAGTATTCATGTTAGACTTCATGTATTTCCTAGGCAAAAATCATATTGTCTTCACTGCTACCTCCTCAGAGCAGTGGTCTCAGAGCTAATGGAGGAGCTGTGTCCCGGGCAATAGTCCCCAGGAGACCCCAAATCCAACTTAAACTCACAACCCTTCTGTTATATGGTTTTCTTTAAGTCAACACTACTCTAGCTAATAGCTCCCATTTACCTCAGAGGCTTCACACTCCTCCCCCAGAGCCTACAGTCTGCACCCTTGGACACAGAGACCCACATCTTTGCCTCTGTGCTACTGAGTGGGCATTTGCACTGAGTCTCTGTTCGGTCAACCCCAAGGGAAAGAGGCCTCCAGTCTTGCAATTCCTGAAGCCCGCAGTCACCAGCTTGTCATCCTGAGGAAGGCAGGTTCATTCCAGGGGCATGTATAGGCTCACTATTAACATCATGTGCGTGGTATGAGACACTTGGTGGCAAATCAGATAGCATCGCCAAATATTCATTTTTCAGAGTTGATGGAGGGAGAAGAGAGAAAAGGATGATAAACCACAGGTTAGTTGTGAGACAGTTTCTAAAATCTCAGTATTTCTTCACAAGGTGTATGTATGAAATCTTTTCTTTATCTGAGAACTGGCTTTCTATATGAAGAAGTATCACTGTGAGAGACTCCTTGTGACATGTGAAAAGTGGTTGGGAGTGAATTGGGTTAAGGTCATTTTCCAAATGTTTCACACCAAGTGCTTGTGTAAGGGTCATAGCAGTGGCCCTAAATAACTCAACTAAGTGGTTGAAATAACGGTTTCAGTTACTGAAATGTGAAGAGGCTCTTTCTGGGATGTATGTTCATCCTAGCCTGTGGTCACAGGCAACTCACAGGATTTGAACCGTGTTTTCCTAATGTCTCTTGTTTCCTGCCCTTGAATGTGCTGGAGGCCACAGTTCCAGTTACTACAGTTCCTAAGTAACAGTCCTCTGAGAAAAGTAGCTCTCTTGAAAAGAGCAGTGCCTGGGAAGCTGATCTAAAGTTTTGATATATCCTGTGGTGCAATCTTTGTTAGCTTCACTCAAGATATGATTATTCAAAGAATATGGAGAGATGCATCTACTTTAATAGCTACCATTGGATTTTTCAAATGTGCATACAGGAAGATCAGCTTGGTTTTCTTTCTTATTATTTATTTATTTACTGTTGGCTGCAATGAGTCTTTGTTGCTGCATGAGGGCTTTCTCTAGTTGTGGAGAAGGAGGACTACTCTCTAGTGGTGGTGCACGAGCTTCTCATTGCAGAGACTTCTCTTCTTGCAGAGCATGAGCTGTAGGCTCGTGGGCTTCAGTAGTTGCAGCAGGCAGGTTCAGTAGTTGTGACATACAGGCTTAGTTGCCCTGCAGCATGTGGAGTCTTCTTGGACTAGGAATCAAAGACCTTTCCATTGCATTGGCAGGTGGATTCTTTTTTTTTTAATCATTAGTTTAATTAGGAATAATTACAATAATGTGATGTTTTTTGCCATACATCAACATGAATTGGCCACAGCTATACACATGTCCTCCCAATCCTGATCCCCTCTCCCACCTCCCTCCCCACCGTATCCCTCTGGGTTGTCCCAGAACACTGGCTTTCGGTGCCTTGCTTCATGCCTGAAACTTGCACTGTTCATCTATTTTACATATAGCAATGTATATGTTTCAATGCTATTCTTTCAAATCATTCCACCCTTGCCTTCTCCCGCCAAGTGGAAAAGTCTGCTCTTTATGTCTCTGTCTCCTTTGCTGCCCTGCATGTATGAAAGTTGCTACTGTCTTTCCAGATTCCATTATATGTGTTATAATATACAGTATTTGTCTTTTTCTTTATGACTTACTTCATTCTGTAAAACAGGCTCCATGGTCATCCACATCATTAGCAGTGATTCAAATGTGTTCCTTTTTATACTTGAGTAATATTCCATTGTATATATCTACCAAAACTTCCTTATCCATTCATCTACCAATGGACAGCTAGGTTTCTTCCATGTCCTAGCTATTGTAAATAGTGCTGCAATGAACATTGGGGTACATGTATCTCTTTCAATTCTGGTTTCCTCGGGTGTATGCCCAGCAGTGGGACTACTGGGTCATATAGCAGTTCTATTCCCAGTTTTTTTTAAGGAATCGCCACATTGTTCTCCATAGTAGCTGTATCAGTTTGCATTCTCAGCAAGAGTGGAAGAAGAAGGTTCCCTTTTCTCCCCACCATCTCCAGCATTTGTTGTTCGTAGACAGTTTGCTGACGGCCATTCTGACCTGTATGAGCTAATCCCTCATTGTGGTTTTGATTTGCATTTTTCTAATAATGAGTGATGTTGTGCATCTTTTCATGTGTTTACTAGCTAACTGCATGTCTTTGGAGAAATGTCTATTTAGGTCTTTTGCTCACTTTTTATTAGGTTTTTCGTTTTCCTGATATTCAGCTGCATGAGCTCCTTTTATATTTTGGAGATTAATTCTTTGTCAGTTGTTTCATTTGCTATTACTTTCCCCCATTCTGAGGGCTGCCTTTTCACCTTGCTTATAGTTTCCTTCGTTATGCAAAAGCTTTAAAGTTTAATTAGGTCCCACTTGTTTACTTTTGTTTTTATTTCCATTACTCTATGTGCTGTGTCTTAGAGGATCTTACTGTGATTTATGTCAGAGAGTGTCCTGCCTGTTTTTCTCTTAAGAGTTTTATAGTTTCTAGTCTTACATTTAGGTCTTTAATCCATTTTCAGTTTATTTTTCTGTATGGTGTTGGAAAATGTTCCAGTTTTATTCTTTTACATGTAGTTGACCAGTTTTCCTAGCATCATGTGTTGAACATACTGTTTTCTCCATTGTATATTTGTCCCTCCTTTGTCAAATACAACATGTGCACAGGTGCATGGATTTCTATTTTGTCCCATTGATTGATATTCCTGTCTTTGTGCCAATACTATACTCTCTTGATGACTGTAGCTTTGTAGTACACTCTGAGGTCAGGAAGGTCGATTCCTCCAGTATCATTCTTCTTTCTCAAGATTGCTTTCAGTTCTGGGTCTTTAAAGTTTCTGTACAAATTGTGAAATTATTTGTTCTAGTTCTGTGAAAAATAGCATTGGTAGTTTGGGATTTTATTGAATCTATAGATTGCTTTGGGTAGTAGAGTCATTTTCAATATATTGATTCCTCCAATCCAAGAAAATGGTACTATTTTCTCCATCTATTTGTGTGATCTTAGATTTCTTTCAGAGAAGGTGATGGCAACCCATTGGAGTACTCTTGCCTGGAAAATCCCATGGGTGGAGGAGCCTGGTAGGCTGCAGTCCATGGAGTCGCTAAGAGTCGGACACGACTGAGCGACTTCACTTTCACTTTTCATGCATTGGAGAAGGAAATGGCAACCCACTCCAGTGTTCTTGCCTGGAGAATCCCAGGGACGGGGGAGCCTGGTGGGCTGCTATCTATGGGGTCGCACAGAGTTGGCCACGACTGAAGTGACTTAGCAGCAGCAGCAGCAGATTTCTTTCATCAGTTCTTTATAGTTTTCTATATACAGGTCTTTTGTTTCTATAGGTAAATTTATTCTTAAGTATTTTATTCTTTCATTGCAATGGTGAGTGGGATCGTTTCCTTAATTTCTCTTTCTGAGTTTTCATTATTAGTGTACAGGAATGCAAGGGGTTTCTGTGTGTTAATTTTATATGGCAGCTGGATTCTTAACCACTGGACCACCAGGGAAGTCGTGGCCTGGTTGTCTTTGGGTGTGCAGCTCTCCGAGCTGTGACACACAGAGAGAATCCAGTGACCACCACCATGGACACAGGCCATGTCCATCACACTGAGAACACTCAAGTGCTGCCCCTTTCTGGTTTCCCTTTCCACACTCCAATCCTTGGCAAAAGGATCTGTCCTCCTTCAGTACATTTTAGCATTTGCAATTTTAAAATTCCTTACATGTTCTGAATATAAGACCTCTCTCTCAGATCTGTGATTCACACACATTTTCCCCCTAATAACAAATAGCTTCCCTTTTCAGGAGACATGAGTGATGAAATCTACTTTTCCTTCCCACACTCAGAGCCCAATGTTGTGTACCCAGCAAGTGCTCATGAGATTCTTCAGAAACAAAAATGAATTCTGCTGTCTGTCATTCTGTGCTCTCAGCTAGTCCCCAGAGCTATATTTCTGCAGAAATCCATGAACAATCTGCACAGTAGAGCTTGAGAACACGTGAGTTTATTAGAGTCTGAACTTGTAATCTCATCAGAGGGCTTCAGAGCCCAACCGATCTTGCAAGGCTTGTCTCCCAGCTCCAAGGGAGAAGATAAGTCAAGCAGTGCTTTTCTTCCTGAAACTCAGAGGCCTGAATTTATTCACTGTTGGTACATTTAGCAGGGGTAACATGGCATTCAAGTTTGTTCATCCTTTACCAAGTGTCAGACAGCATTCTATATATTTCTTACTTTTACCTTATTTAATCCTCCTTCACAGACCCATCATTTTGGAAGATTTCAATCCTAATTGGTGATGTGAGAAAGCAGAAGACAGAGAAGTTAGGCAGATTGCTCAGAGTCATATAGGCCGTCAAAGGAAAAGTGACCCACAACTTCAGCATCCTCCATTCAGAGCCCACACTCTATTTCTTCAGTAAAATTGCCATGCGTGCGTGCATGCTAAGTCACTTCAGTCATGTCCAATTCTTTGTGACCACATGTGAGTAACCCACCAAGCTCCTCTGTCCATGGGATTCTACAGGCAAGAATATGGAGTGGGTTGCCATGCCCTCCTCCTTGGGATCTTCCTGACTTAGCAATCAAACCCAGGCCTCCTGCACCTCCAGCATTGCAGGAGGATTCTTTACCACTGAGCCACTGGGGAAGCCCAAAATATGACATATGATATTATATTCATTTCAAGTGCCCAATAAAGTGGTTCCATATCTTTAAAAATTGTGAAATGTATTACTAAGATAAGTTTGGTTACTGTCTGTCACCATAGAGATTTATTACGAGATTATTGACTATATTCCCTGTATGTACATTCCATTCCCATGAATTATTTTATAACTTGAAGTTTGCATCTCCTAATCCTTTCCCTGTTTTACACATCTCCCTACTCCTTCCTCCTCTGGTAACCACCAGTTTGTTCTCTGTGTCTCTGACTCTATTTTTGTTTTGTTTCCTGTGTTCTCTTATTTTATTTATGAGGTTCCACATATAAATAAAATCTTGTGGTATTTGTCTTTCTCTGTTTGGTAGTTTCACTTGGCATAACACCCGCTAGGTCCATCCATCCATATTGTCTACAATGACAAGATTTCATTCTTTTCTTATTGCTGAGTAATATTCCATTGTGTGCATGTGTGTTTTGTGTGTGTATATACTATTTCTTTTCCAATGAATCATCTCTTCCCATCAGGTGGCCAAAGTACTGGAGTTTAAGCTTTAGCATCATTCCATCCAAAGAAATCCCAGGGCTGATCTCCTTCAGAATGGATTGGTTGGATCTCCTTGCAGTCCAAGGGACTCTCAAGAGTCTTCTCCAACACCACAGTTCAAAAGGATCAATTCTTCGGCGCTCAGCCTTTTTCACAGTCCAACTCTCACATCCATAAACGACCACAGGAAAAACCATAGCTTTGACTAGACGGACATTATTCGGCAAAGTAATGTCTCTGCTTTTGAATATGCTGTCTAGGATTGGGGGCAGGAGGAAAAGGGGACGACAGAGGATGAGATGGCTGGATGGCATCACTGATCCGATGGACGTGAGTCTGAGTGAACTCCGGGAGTTGGTGATGGACAGGGAGGCCTGGCGTGCTGCGATTCATGGGGTCACAAAGAATCGGACACGACTGGGCAACTGAACTGAACTGAACTGATACCATTTCTTTCTTTTTGATTCATCTATCGATGGGCACGTGAGTTCCCTCCATATACTGGCTATTGTAAATAACACTGCAGTAAACAGAGGAGCACATATATGTTTTCTGACTATTGTTTCTTCTATTCTTCAGAAAAATACCAGAAGTATTTTTGTATAAATACCAAAAATTCCAGAAGTGGAATTGCTGGATCATATGGTAGTTCTAGTTTTCAGTTTTTGAGGAAACCCTCCTTGTCTCCATCATGGTTGCACCAGTATACATTGCCACCAACACTGCATGACTGTTTCCTTTTCTCTACATCCTCACCAACATTTCTTACTTTTTGTCTTTCTGATAATAGCTACTTGACAGGTATGAGGAAGAACTTCACTGTGGTCTTGATTTTCTAATCCCTGATGAGATGTTGAGCATCTTTTCATGTGCTGTTGGCTATCTGTATCTCTTCCTTGGAGAAATGTCTATTCAATGATTGGCCCTAGTTTTAAATTGGGTTTGGGGTGTTTTTCCTAATACATTCTATGAGTCCTTTAGCTATTTTGGGTGTCTACCTCTTTTTGGATATATATCACTTGTTCATGTCTTCTCCCAAATAGCAGGTTGCCTTTTTCTTTTGTTGACAGTTTCTCTTGCTGTGTAAAAGCTTTTTAGTTTGATGAGCTCCCATTTGTTTATTTTTGCTTTTGTTGCTCTTGTCTGAGAAGACATGTCAAAAAAAAAAAAAAAAAACTGTTGCTAAGACTGATGTCAGACAGCATACTGGCTATGTCTTCTAGGAGTTTTATGGTTTAAGATCTATCAATTTAATCTTTAATCTTTTGTTGTTTATTTTTGAATGCTGTGTAAGAAAGGGGTCTAGTTTTCCCATAACCATTTATTGAAGAGACAGCATTTTCCCTGATGGATGTTCTTGGCTCCTTTGTCACAGACTAATAGGCCATATGAGCACAGGTTTACTTTGACAGATCATCCCCAACTGTACCCTCCATAAAGACTGTGGTGAAGTGAGAAGACCCGGTGACTTCCCTGTCCATCCACAGCTGGTGGCACACCAAGACTGGATAAGATACGTCACTGATGCTACTCACAGTGCACTGGAGCAGGGATAATCATCTACACCTGGCACAAGTTCCCTAGGGTGGGGATGCGATGGGCTCACTCCAGCAGCCAACCCAGGTCAATCCTGCCAACCACAGTCCCTCATTTAGTGAATCATGAAGATTTTCACTGTATCTGTTACATTACCGCCATGCCGTGCCAGGCTTGCTATGAGACAGAGAGGTGAGGAGGAATTCCATGGCTAGTCCCTGCCTTCAAGAGTTGAGTCATTAAGCAGAGAGGAGATCTGACAGCCTTAGATGTGGTGGTGAGTACATCATTGATCCCCAGTGGGGCTGCGTGGCTAGCAGACAAGAGGAATGACTAGAATCAGGGTAGGATGAAGTGGACATTGCAGGGAAAGGGACAGGGTACTCTGGGTCCTTCCTGTGCCAGCTCCAACTGCAGAATTACCCACAGCCTGCATGAGGGTGCGCAGAGGATGGATGGGTGGCTGTATATGAGGGTATCAGCAGTGTCACCCCCTCCCCACCTCAAAGTCTGTATCCCAAACCTGCCCATTGGGTGTTGCTGATCTGGGGGTCACTTCTGAGACAGCATACTCTCCCCAGTTACAGAATAGGAGCCAGAATCCTGTGATGTGCAGAGGTGTCCAGCATGTCAAATTGTAGGCCAGAGACTGAGCCATAGGAACCAACAGGCCAGAGAATACTGGATGGGAGTTGGCTTAAATGCAGTGGCCAATAACAAATATGAATGTACCTGTAGCAAGCAACAATACTGAACCATTCATTTAAAGACCTTCCCACAAAGGGAAGTCCTGGGCCTCCTGGTTTCATTAGTGAAAACTATCAAATGTTTAAAGAAGAAATAACACCCATCCTTCACAGATTCTTCCTGAATAGATAGGAGGGAGGACATTTCCTAACTCATCCTATAAGAACAATATCACCCCAATACCAAAGCCAGACTTGACATCACCAGAAAGCTACAGACCCATATCTATCAAGAATAGTGATGCATACACCCTCAGCACAATATCAGCACACCAAATTTAGAAACATTTGAAAAGGGCTGTGCAAAATTTTTCCCATGATTGCAGTATTGTATCAACACTCAACTTCAGTTATGGGAGAGAACGTATTAATATAATGAAGGACAGAAACCATCTGTCATCTTGGCAGACAAAGAAAAAGCATTTTATTCAAGACCCATTTGTGATAAATAAGTAAATAACTAAATCAACAAACATGGCTAACCAACTCAGGATAGAAGGGATCTTCGTCATTGTGCTGAAGAACATCCCCGAGAAACATCCAGCTCTCGTCACATTACATCTAGTAGTGTTTGAGTGAATGCTTGCCTCTTGAGATCCAGACCAAGGATAGGAAGTCTGCTTCAACCATCTCTATTCCACACTGACTGAAGGGTCTAGCCTCTGTAAGGGGCAAGACGAGAAATGAAATCGTGGAGAAATAAGAAAGAAAGAAATGAAACCTACATCCATACAAATACTTATCCTTACAATGTCTTTCATAGCAGCACTGTTTGTGATCTCCAAATAGCGGAGCAGCCTAAAAGTTTGTCAGCTGGAGAGGGGTAAAGAAAGTATTTTGTAGCCATACAGTGGAATAGCATAGATGAATGAAAAGTGATGAACTTCTGCTTTCTGCTGCCACATGGGTGAGAGCCTCCAAAGCATTATGCTAAGTGAAAGAACCCAGACACAAAAGACCACTTCCTACAGCAGTCTGCTTATATGAAATGCCCAGAAAGGGCACATCTACAGAGACAGAAATTAGATGAAAGGATGCCTGGGCCTGAAGGTCCTATTGGGGATTGACTGCTGATGGGTTACATGGAACCTTTTTGTGGCACTGGCAGGATTCCCCAACTGCACTGTGGTGGTGGCTGCACCACTGTGTGAAATTACTAAAAGTCACTGCCCTGGATGCATTGAATGGATATAATTTGTGGTATGTGATTATACCTCAGTAAAGCAGTGTAGGAAGGTAGTGAAGATGTCCAAGTGAGACATGTGGGAAAAGATATGCCATTGCTTTTGTAACAATGAGGAGTGCCCCTGCTCCAGGTTCATCTACCTCATTAGAGCTGATTCAAATGCATTCCTTTCTATGGCTAAGTAACATTCTATTGTGTATATATACCACAGCTTCCTTATCCATTTATCTGCCGATGAACATCTAGGTTTCTTCTATGTCCTAGCTATTGTAAATAGTGCTGCAGTGAACATTGAGGTACATGTGTCTCTTCCAGTTCTGGTTTCTTTGGGGTGTATGCCCAGCGGTGGGACTGCTGGGTCATATGGCAGTTCTATCCTAGTTTTTTCAAGAAATCTCCACACTGTTCTCCATAGTGGTGTACCAGTTTGCATTGCCACCAACAATGGAAGAACATTCCCTTTCCTCCCCACCATCTCCAGCATTTATTGTTTGTAGATATTTTGATGATGGCCATTGTGACCCGTGAGAGATGATCCCTCATTGCGGTTTTGATTTGCATTTTTCTAATAATGAGTGATGTTGAGCATCTTTTCATGTGTTTTTTAGCCATCTGTATGTCTTTGGAGAAGTGTCTGTTTAGGTCTCTTGTCCACTTTTTGATTGGGTTGTTCGTTTTACTGGTATTGAGCTGCTTGTATATTTTGGAGATGAATTCTTTGTCAGTTGTTTCATTTGCTATTATTTTCTCCCATTCTGAGGGCTCTCCTTTCACCATGCTTATAGTTCCCTTCATTGTTCAAAAACTTTTAAATTTAGTTAGGTCCCTTTTGTTTGTTTTTATTTCCATTACTCTGGGAGGTGAATCATAGAGGATCTTGCTGTGACTTATGTCAGTGAGTGTTCTGCCTTGTTTTCCTCTTAAGAATTTTATAGTTTCTGGCCTTACATTTAGGTCTTTAAGCCATTTTGAGTTAATTTTTGTGTATGGTGTTAGAAAGTGTTTCAGTTTCATTGTTTACATGTAGTTCACCAGATTTCCTAGCATCATGTGTTGAAGAGACTGCCATTTCTTCATTGTATATTTGTGCTTCCTTTGTCAAAGATAACGTGTGCATAGGTGCATGGATTTATCGCTGGGCTTTCTATTTTGTTCCATTGATGTCTATTTCTGACTTTGTGCCAATACTATACTTTCCTGATGACTGTAACTTTGTAGTATATGCTGAGGTCAGGAAGCTTGATTCCTCCAGTTCCATTCTTCTTTCTAAAGATTGCTTTGGGTATTCAGAGTCTTTTGTGTTTCCATACAAACTGTGAAATTATTTGTTCTAGTTCTGTGAAAAATACCATTGGTAGTTCGATCGGGATTGTGTTGAATCTATAGATTGCTTTGGAAAGTAGAGTCATTTTCACTATATTGATTATTCCAATCCAAGGAGATGGTCACATTTCTCCATCTATTTGTGTCATCTTTGATTTCTTTCATCAGTTTTTTATAGTTTTCTGTATACAGGTCTTTTGTTTCTTTAAGTAAATTTACTCCTAAGTATTTTATTCTATTCATCGTAATGGTGAATGGGATGGTTTCCTTAATTTCTCTTTCTGATTTTTCATTGTTAGTGTATAGGAATGCAAGGGATTTCTGCGTGTTAATTTTATATGGCAGGCAGATTTTTAACCCCTGGACAACCAGGGAAGTCCTGGCTTGTTTGTCTTGGGTGTGCAGCTCTCTGAGCTGTGACACATGGAGAATTCCAGTGATCACCACCATGACCAGGCCACAGGCCATGTCTATCACCCTGAAAACGCCCAGGTGCTGCCCCTTTCTGGTTTTCCCTTCCACACCCCAGTCCCTGGCAAAAGGATCTGTCCTCCTTTGCTACATTTTGTCTTTGGCAGTTTTAAAATTCCTTACGTATTCTGAATATAAGAACTTTCTCAGATCTGTGACTCACAAATATCTTTCCCCTAATAACAAATAGCTTCCCTTTTCATTATAGGAGACATGAGTGATGAAATCTACTTTTCTTTCCCATGCTGAGAGCCCAATGTTGTGCTCTTAGCTAGTCCCCAGAGCTATATTTCTGCAGAAATCCATGATTCTTCTGCACTTGAAAAGAGAAAACAGTTGAAGCACTGAAACCAGAAGCACTTGAAAACAATTATATTTATTGGAATCTGAACTTGAGATCGCATCAGGGAGCTTCAGAGCTCAACCAATCTTGCAAGACTTGTCTCCCATCTCCAAGGGAGAAGGTGAGTCAATCAGGGCTTGTCTTCTTGAAACTCAGAGGCCTGAATTTAGTCACTGTGGGGACGTTTAGCAGGGGTAACATGGCATATCAAGTTTATTCATCCTTTACCAGGTATAAGATAACATTAAATGTATTTCTTTCTGTCACCTTATTTACTCCTCCTTCACAGACCCATCATTTTGGAAGATTTCAATCCTAATTGATGAGGTGAGAAGGCAGAGGACAGGGAAGTTAGGGGGATGGCTCAGAGTCACATAGGCCGTCAGAGGAAATGTGACCCACAAAACTCAGCATCCTCCATTCAGAGACCCCACTCTTTATTTCTTCAGTAAAGTTGCCACGCGTCCTTGCATGCTAAGTCACTTCAGACATGTCCAACTCTTTGCAACCACATGACTGTAGCTTCCCAGGCTCCTCTGTCCATGGGATTCTCCAGGGAAGACTACTGGACTGGGTTGCCATGCTTTCCTCCAGGGGATCTTCCCAACCCAGAATTGAACCCACGCCTCCTGCAGCTTCAGCATTCCAGGAGGATTCTTTACTACTGAGCCACTGGAGAAGTCCAAAGTTGACATATGATATTAAATTCGTTTCAAGTGCACAACAAAGTGATTCCATATTGGTAAATTTTATGCAATGAATTAATACAATAAGTTTGATTACCATCTGTCAACATAGAGATTTATTATGAGATTATTGACTATATTCCCTGTATGTATAGTCTATTCTTATGACTTATTTTATAAATGGAAGTTTGTATCTCTTAATCCCTTCTTTATTTTACACATCTCCCTACTCCTTACTTCTCTGGTAATGAACAGTTTGTTCTCTGTGCCTCTGACTCTATTTCTGCTTTGTTTCCTGTGTTCTTTTATTTCTGACATACCACATATAAATAAAACTGTGTGGTATTTGTCTTTCTCTGTGTGCCTAGCTTCACTTGGCATCATACCCTCTAGGCCCATCCATGTTATTGACAATGACAAGACTTCATCTTTTTTAATTGCTGAATAATATTCCGGTGTGTGTGTGTGTGTGTGTGTGTGTGTGTGTGTGTGTGTGCGTACCATTTCTTCCTTTTTGATTTACCTATCCATGGGCACTGAGGTTCCTTCCTTATGTTGGCTATTGTAAATAATGCTGCAATGAACAGAGGAGCACATATATCTTTTGTGACTAATGTTTCTTCTATTCTTCAGAAAAACACCAAGAAGTGGAATTGCTGGATCATATCATAGTTCTAGTTTTCAGTTTTTGAGGAAATGCTTATTTTCCCCATAGTGGCTGCACCAGTGTACATTCCCACCAACATGGCATGAGGGTTTCCTTTTCTCTAAAGCCTCACCAACATTTCTTACTTGTTTTCTTTTTGATAATGGCTACTTGACAGGTGTGAGGAAGTACTTCACTGTGCTCTTGATTTTCTTATCCCTGAGGATGTTTTCATACGTCTGTTGGCCATCTGTATCTCTTCTTTGGAAAAATGTCTATTCAGTGCTTAGCCCCATTTTTCTCATACATCTGTTGGCCATCTGTATCTCTTCTTTGGAAAAATGTCTATTCAGTACTTAGCCCCATTTTTCAATCAAGTTTAGGGTATTTTTTCATAATACATTCTATGAGTCCTTTAGCTATCTTGTATAGCTACCTTTTTTCGGATACATATCAATTGATTATAACCTCTCCCACTCAAAGGTTGCCTTTTTGTTTTCTTGATGATTTCTCTTGCTGTGTAAAAGCTTTTTAGTTTGATGAACTCCCATTTGTTTATTTTTGTGTTTTTTGCTCTTGCCTGAGGAGACAAGAGCAAAAAAACTATTGCTAAGAGCTATGTCAAGAGCATACAGGCTATGTCATATTCTAGGAGTTTTATGGTTTAAGGTCTAACAATTTCATCTTTGCTATTTTGTTGTTGTTGTTTATTTTTGAATGTTGTGTAAGAAAAGGGTCCAGTTTTCCCATAACCATTTATTGAAGAGACAGCATTTTGCCTAATGTATGTTCTTGGCTCCTTTGTCATAGAGTAATCGGCTATATGAGTGCAGGTTTATTTCTGACAAAGTATCCCCAGCTGTACCCTCCGTAAAGGCTGGGGTGAAGAGAAAAGACCTGGTGACTTCATTGTCCATCCACTGCTGGTGGGCACACCAAGTCTGGATAAAATATGTCATTGATGCTACCTACAATGCACTGGGGCAAGGACAGTCATCCCCACCTGGCACAAATTCCCCCGGATGGGATGCGATGGGCTAACTCTAGCAGCTAACCCAGGTCAATCCTGCCAACCACAGTCTCTCAAATAGCCAACCATGAAGGTTTTCACTGTATGTGTTACATGCCCCCATGCTGTGCCAAGCTGGCTGTTGAGATGGGGAGGTGAGGAGAAATTGCCTGACTATTCCCTGCCCTTGAGAGTTGAGTCATTAAGCAGAGAGGAGATCTGACAGCCTTAGATATGGTGGTGAGTGCATGAGTGATCCCCTGTTAGGCTGCATTACTAGGAGACGAGAGGAGTGACAAGGATCAGGGTAAGGTGAAGTGGACATGGTGGAGGAGGGGACAGGGTACTCTGGGTACTTGATGTGCCAGTGCCAACTGCAGAATTAACAACAGTCTGCACGAGGGCACCTGGAGGATGGATGAGTGGTGTAAATGAAGGTATCAGCAGTGCCAATCCTTCTCCACCTCAAGGTCTGTATCCCCAACCTGATCATTGGGTGTTGCTGATCTAGGGTCACTTCTGAGCAGCATACTCTCCCCAGTAACAGAGTAGGAGCCAGAATCCTGTGATGTGCAGAGATGTCCAGCATGTCAAATTCTAGCCCAGAGACCGAGCCATAGGAACCAACAAGCCAGAGAATACTGGATGGGAGTTGGCTTAAATGCAGTGGCCAAATAACAAATATGAATGTACCTGTAGGAAGCAATGATATTGAATCATTCATTTAAAGACATTCCCACAAAGGGAAGTCCTGGGCCTCCTGGTTTCATTAGTGAAAACTATCAAATGTTTAAAGAAGAAATAACACCCATCCTTTGCAGATTCTTCTGGAAAGACAGGAATGAAGAGGGAACATTTACTAACTCATCCTATAAGAACAATATTACCCCACTACCAAAGCCAGACTTGACATCACCAGAAAGCTACAGACCCACATCTGTCATGAATACCAATGCATACACCCTCAACACAGTATCAGCAAACCAAATTGAGAAACATTTGCAAGGGCTGTGCAAGATTTATCCCAGGATTTGCAAAGGGCTGTGCAAGATTTATCCCAAATAATGGGACTAACACTCAACTTCAGTTACTGGAAACAGTGTATAATGAAGGGCAGAAAAAAACCTGTCATCTTGACAAAGAAAAAGCCTTTGACACAATTCAAGACCCATTTGTAATAATTAAGTAAATAACTAAATCAATGAACATGGTCAGCCAATTGAGGATAGAAGGGATCGTCATCATTGTGCTGAATAACATCCGTAAGAAATATCCAGCTCTCATCACATCACATCTAGTAGTGTTTGAGTTAGTGCTTTCCTCTTGAGATCCAGACCAAGGACAGGAGGTCTGCTTCAACTACCTCTATTCCACACTGACGGAAGGGTCTAGCCTGTGCACCATGGAAAACAAGAAATGAAATTGTGGACAAATGAGAAATGAAACCTAGGTCCACATAAATACTTGTCCTTACATGTCTTTCACGCAGCAGCACTGTTTGTAATCACCAAATAATGAAGCAGCTTAAAAGTCTGTCAGCTGGAGAGTGGTAAACAAAGTATTCTCTACCCATACAGTAGAAGAACATAGATGGATGAAAAGTGATGAGCTTCTGTTTTCTGCTGCCACATGGGTGAGCCTGCAAAGCATTATGCTAAGTGAACAAACTCAGACACAAAAGGCCACTTCCTGCAGGAGTCTGTTTTTATGAAATGCCCAGAAAGGGCACATCTACAGAGACAAAAATTAGATGAGAGGATGCCTGGGCCTGCAGGTCCTATTGGAGATTGACTGCTGATGGGTACACGGACCCTTTTTGTGGCACTGGCAGGGTTCCACGACTGCACTGTGGTGGTGGTGGGTGCACCACTGTGTGAAATTACTAAAAGACACTGCACTGGATGCATCGAATGGGTGTAATTTGTGGTATGTAATTATATCTCACTAAAGCAGTTTAGGAAGGTAACGCAGAAGTCCAAGTGAGACATGTNTTCCCCACCCCTGTCTTCCTAGGAAAGCAAGCTTCTTGATTGCCTCTCTCTGCTAAGGTCCCAGCCAGGGCTTGGCAGAGTGGGCCTCGGGCAGGGGGCAGGGGGCAGGGGGCAGGGAAAGGGGAGAGTAGGGGGCGGGGGTCTCCAGTGGAGTCGTGCTCCAGATGCAGTGGGCAAAGGGCAGGGAAGGTCAGGGTGTGCCTCTGGACTCAGGGTTGCCAATCGTCTGCTCCCCGCCTAACCCCATCCTGGACAGAGCCCTGGGAAGAGGTGGTTAGCATCCACATTTGATGGATGAAGGGCCTCAGTCTCAGGCCGAGGAAGGAATTGTCTGGACCAGGTATAGCAAGCCATACAGAGTGGGAGGAACTGCCCTGTAGCCCAGCAGTGTGGGAGAGGCTAGTTGGGTGAGCCGGCTGTGGTCACCTGGGCAAATGGCTGCTGGACAGGATCCCTCTTTCTACGCCTTCAGGACCAAGGACACTCCCAGGCTGAGTCTCCTCTTGGTGATTCTGGGTGTCATCTTCATGAACGGCAACCGCGCCAGCGAGGGTGAGTGGCCGGACAGGCAGCTGGGGAGTTGCCCGTCGTCTCCACCTGCCTCCGTCTGCTAAGCTCTTGTACCTCATCTCTTCTCACAGCTGTCCTCTGGGAGGCACTCCGCAAGATGGGACTGCGCCCCGGGTATGTTTGGGGTCTCTTGGCTCCCGCTCCTCAGTGTGTCCTTGGGCACAGGAGGCCGCAGGATTGCAGTGGCCTAGCGGTCTCTGTGGGCCGTGGCATCCTGGACTAGGTAGAGCGCCAAGGGTTCACCAGGGTGCGTGGGGGAAATGGTCCTGAACCCCGAGCCCTCTTCTGCCCCGTGTGCCCTCTCTGTTCCCACACGAGACCTCAGAGACACCATCGGACCTCGGGGCTCCATCCAGCCCCTCCCTGGGGCCGTGCGGACAAGCGGCTGCCTGGCCTCTGCTGCCAGCCCAGGCGTCCACGAGGACGCCTCACAGGCTAGGAGGCCTCAGTCCTGCTGGGAGCGCTCCTGCCCAACCCAGGCACTGCCACTCTCTCTAGTCACGCATTCCTTTCCTTGCTCTCAGGGTGAGGCACCCATTCCTTGGCGATCTGAGGAAACTCATTACAGAGGACTTTGTGAAGCAGAAGTGAGTATCTTTGCTCCCCCACTCAGGCCTTCCTCGTGTGCTGCTCTGGCTGAGGACACCGTTCCCCGGCCCATGTCTTAACACCAGAGGGATGGGTGTCTGGTGTGAGTGTGGGGTGGGAGGATGTGAGTGTGGGGGGCAAGGGGACAATTCCAGGGAGGCCTGGGGAAAGGGAGCACTTGCGGTCTGTAAACACCGGGTGGGACGGCACAGCCCCCACCTCCTTCAGCACCTGCCCTGTAGGCAGTGTCCCGGCTTTACATCTCAGGGGCCTGGGACTCAGAGAGCGGAAACCTGATCATGGCCCTGACTGGAGTAAGGCCCATCTGGGCCTGGAGCCTGGCCCTGCGGATCTTCTAGCCCAGGCTCACCCCACCGTCAGTGCTTGGAGAGCTCTTGTGCCCTCACGAAGGCCCCGTGTGCATGTTCATCCATCCGCCGCCCCACAAACACACGTTCACAGATGTTTGGGAGTACGCGTGGAGTCCCCTACTCTTGGTTGACTGTTTGTTCCCATACAGTCATTTTCTAGGATGGATTCTCCCAGGGTTCAGTCAGGTCATGGACAAGCCCCGTGGTGGGTTGTGCTCAGAGCATGGAGCCTGAAGAAATGGCTCCTGCTTACACCAGACCCAACAGGAATCTGGGTTATTGTGACAAGGGGCACAAAACTCGTGGCCTTCCTCTGAACAAGTACCCTACACGTGCCCCCTGCACCTCCCCATGTCTACTGGGCAGGACCAGTGGCCTAGGGGCGTGAGCCCCTCCACTGAGGAGGCAGAAACCCTGGGAGCTGGTGTGGAAGTGGGGGCAGGGGCTGCAGGGCCAGGGCCGGCCTCCTGCAGCAGCCGAGCTGCAGCCTCAGGGCTGAGAAGGAACTACCTGGGAGCCACTGGAGCAGCCACAGGTGTGCCTGTCTGGGAGCAGAGGTTTGTTGTCCTCTCTCACGCAGGTACTTGGAATACAAGAAGGTCCCCAATAGCAGCCCACCCGAGTATGAGTTCCTCTGGGGTCTGCGTGCCTGCCATGAGACCAGCAAGATGAGGGTGCTGAGATTCATCGCCCAGGTAAGGCAGAGCCTGTGTTCTGGCTGCATCTTCCCGTACCTGGTTTGTGTCTTGGTCCCGGCCTCCTGACGCCTTTTGTCCAGTGAGGATGCCAAGGCGCAGCAAGGTGGTTCCCACGTCACTGACACCAGTTCACAGACTGTAGGGAGTGGACGGGGTGAAATCCCAGGTCTGGCACAGAATGACGGGAGCCTGATTTCAGTCGCGTGGGTCTTTAACATGACTTCACAAAGCACTTAAGTGAGTGGAAGGTGGGAAGCGGGTGCTGAGCGAGGTAGGGTGAGTGTGCAAACGGTTGCTGTGCTTCCTTCGCAGTATCAGAACCGAGACCCCCGGGAATGGAGGGCTCATTTCTTGGAGGCTGTGGATGATGCTTTCAAGACGATGGATGTGGATATGGCCGAGGAGCATGCCAGGGCCCAGATGAGGGCCCAGATGAACATCGGGGAGGAAGCTCTGATTGGACGGTGGAGCTGGGACGATATCCAGGTGGAGCTCCTGACCTGGGATGAGGACGGAGATTTTGGCGATGCCTGGTCCAGGATCCCCTTCGCTTTCTGGGCCAGATACCATCAGTACATTCTGAATAGCAACCGTGCCAACAGGAGAGGTACCTGGAGGGCTGGTGTCAGCAGTGGCACCAATGGCGCGGCCAGCGCCAGCATGCTCGATGGCCCCAGCACCAGCTCCACCATCCGGACCAGAAACGCTGCCAGAACCAGTGCCAGCTTCTTCTCCTGGATTCAGTAAGATTGGAGGTCATTACACGGGACTCTGGAGGCTGGGCTGGGGAGGGGCTGGCAGGTATCAGGGACAGGCCTGGGGTGGCCTGGGGGAACGAGGAGAGCCTGACAAGACACTCAGTCTGTCCTTGCTGTCCCTCACACGCATTGACACCTCTACTCCGGCTTTCGTGTCTCCTGGTTCCAGGCAGCCCTGAGGAGCTGCGGCAGTCCCCCGCCGAGCCAGAGTGCCTCCGCCGCCCGGTCCCCGACAGAGCACTCCAGGCCCGCTTCTCCCCATCCATGGAAGATGGCATGCAAGATGGCACACTCCATGCCCTTCCTGCTTTCATTGTGTGCTTTTCTCGTGCTGTCGTGTTTTGGGTATCTGTGTTACATTAAAGTTGTGAAATCAGTCAGATGTTTCCTCCTTTTCCTGGGCAGGTGTGGCTCTGAGCAGCCCACGGATCAGGCCCTCGGGGACAGGCGGGAGCCGCCTCTGCCTAAGAGACAGGCAGGTGTGGGTGGGTCCGGTGCTGGGAAGGGCAGAGATGCCCCTGAAGGGGGGCGACCATGAGTTTCCAAAGGCTCTGGTCCACAGCTTCATGATCTCCTACACTGTGTGCCCCTAGTCAAACACAGTGGCAGTTCACAGGAGCAAGGGTGGGGTGGAGGGCTGTGAGCTGGTGCCACTGTCCCTCCCACCAAGGGACAGGCTCCACAGACATCCCCCAGGACCTACCTGCCCCGCCCCATCTCTGGAGTCGCTGTCCAGGATTCCTTCCCTCATCAGCCACACAGTTTTGGGACCTCACCCCTCTTCCCGAGTCCTTGGGACAGCGAGGTAAGCCTCACAGTGACATCCTCACACCTCCAGCAGGTAGAGGGCAGGTAGAGGAGAAACCATCATAGGTGAGACAGCCTATTTCATGGGAGGAAGCGCCAGGCAGACCTGGACGGCCCGTTGCCCATGACCATGACCCGAGGCTCTGCAGGAGGCTCCAGGGCACTCCTCCATGGAAGCAGGGCTCTCCCAGTGAGGCCAAGGCCAGCCTAGGTCCCTGAGTCTTCAAGGGCTGTGTGATCCCTGAGAGGGCTGAGGCTAAACTTTCATTCCCCAGGCAGACGACAGTGAGGGCAGAGACACTTTGGAACTCTGGGAAGGACTCTGTAGCAGGGAGGGGCCATCTGGGGCTCTTCTGGGTATCTCAGTGATGTCCACAGCTTGGAGGACAAGGCTCCAGGTTAAGAGGAAGGAGAGAGTAGTGTAAAGACCGCAGCCCACCTGCCCAGCCACCCGTTGCTTGCCTCTTTGGCCCAAGAACAGGTTCCACTCCCTCAACCAGATCTGGATCCTGACCCAGACCCAGCTGCATCATGTTCCAGACCCAGTGGAAAGCAAAAACACCCATCACTTGGCTCGAAAATGAGTAAGAATTCCAAGCAGGCAGCAGGAGTCCACCACTAGTGCACCCCTTCTGAGTGACGGCCTGGGCCGTACCCCCAGGAGGCAGGCTCTGTGTGTACCCCTCCCTTAAAGACAGGCTTCATGTGGGTTTCTGCCTTATTTGTTGATGCTTTGCTGTCTGCCTCCCTGGCTGCTGGGTTGACGCCTCGCCCCGTGGACACTCTGTGATTCTGACAGAGATTCAGTCCCCTCCCAGGTGCAGGTAACCGGGTTGATGGTCCGGATTTGGGGAACCCCGCTCCAGTATGGTGAACGAGACTGGACTATTTCTGGCTCCCTCAACCTGGGACCTCTCAGGACCCTACTGGGCACTCAGTAGGTACCTGCCTTCTCACGGATGAGGTCGGGGCACTCACCACAAGCCATAGGTGTGAGCGGGAGCACTGTGCACCGCAGGCACCTGAGATAAGGCAGCTCCTCTGGAAAGGAGGCGAGAGCAGCTCTCAGAGGCAGGGTGCTGGGGAAGTCGCCACCTCTCCGGGCCTCCAGGCTTGCACCTCTCTCTCCTTCCAACCCCTTCCCCATGGATATCTTCGCCTGGCTCCTGCCCCTCCACACCGTGCAGAGGGCAGTGCTGAGAGCCGGGTGGGGAGTGAGGAAGTGAGCAGAGAGGCAGCCTCAGGAGCAAGGAGGAAGGCGGGTCCCAGGGATCGGGGACAGACCCTGAGTCCCCCAGAAACTGACGATTGGCACCGCGGAGGTGGCTGACCTTCAACCGCAGGGCAGACGTGAGACCAAGGCAGGCCTCCCTCCCACCCCCAGCCTCAGCCCTTCCACGGGGTCCCTCACCACAAATGCCACCACAGGTCCCAGCCAGCGTTTTCTGAGGCCCTACTACGCGCCAGGGCCTCGGCTGAGGTGTACGTGCACCTTGGCAGCTCCCGCAGATTTCTCCCCAGCCCGGGCCTGTGCCCTCTGACTCCGCAGACACTTGCTGATGGACAAGCATTCACCGATTGATTCACTTGTGTCCAGTTCCTGACGATTCGCATGCAATGGCTCGCGTGGCCTTGAGGTCAATCACCAGGTAGCCTCAAGGGAGTAGATGATCAGGCACATTCCATGGATGAGGACCCTGAGGCTCTGAGAGGGAAGACACTTGCCCTGAGACCCACAGCCAGGAAGTGGCCGTGCTGGGACTGGAACCCAGGATGCTTTGAGCCCAAATGCATGCTCCAACCACTGCAGTCTTTTGCCACTGCCTTTGAGGGATTCACAGTGCCATGAGGTGGCGCTCCCACCTCTCACGCCTCTCTGCAAACACCCCGCCTCCTGATCACCCAGGAAACATATACAGCTTTCCAAATCCCTTCATTGAGCCAGAACCCCACCCCTCATGGCCTCCCTGCCCCTGAGGGTCACCCTAGGCTTTTGAGGCCTGCCACTGCCCACCAACCTCCTGGCACATCCTCACTTCTGTGGCCTGGAGAGGCCAACACTTCAACATCCCTGTCAGAAATGGACTCTCACACCTGAGGGGGACACAACAGTCCCTTTCCAGGCCAGTTGCCCTAGTGTGGGGTTAAGCAAACACATTCAATTTATTTTGAGCCAGTTGACTTTCCAGGGGTTACAAATTTCGAGAGGTGAAAAGCGGTGAACATTCCCAGTGAACACATGAAAGTCGAAAATGGAAAAATCAGTGGATGCTAAGAGCTGATGACAGGGTGGAGCAAATGAACTCCCATACACTGTCCAGAGAAGTCTTTATTTGTACGAGGTCCCTGGAAAACAGGAGGGATACATCCGTTGGTTTATCAAAAAAGCAAGAGAGTTCCAGAAAATCATCTATTTCTGCTTTATTGACTATGTCAGAGGCTTTGACTGTGTGGATCACCACAAACTGTGGAAAATTCTTAAAGAGGTGGGCATACCAGACCACCTGACCTGACTCTTGAGAAATCTGTATACAGGCCAGGAAGCGACAGTTAGAATTGGACATGGAACAACAGACTGGTTCCAAATAGGGAAAGGAGTACGTCGAGGCTTGTATATTGTCAGCTTGCTTATTTAACTTATATGCAGAGTACACCGTGGGAACGCTGGGCTGGATGAAGCACAAGCTGGAATCAAGATTGCCAGGAGAAATATCAGTAACCTCAGAGTTGGAGATGACACCACCCTTATGGCAGAAAGCGAAGAAGAACTAAAGAGCCTCTTGATGAGAGTGAAAGACGAGAGTGAAAAAGTTGGCTTAAAGCTCAACATTCAGAAAACTAAGATCATGGCATCAGGTCCCATCACTTCATGGCAAATAGATGGGGAAACAGTGGAAGCAGTGACAGACTTTTTTGGGGGGGCTCCAAAATCACTGCAGATGATGCTAAGAGCTAATGGGATGCTCCTCCTCCTCCTGCATCCATGAAATTAAAAGATGCTTACTCCTTGGAAGAGAAGTTATGATCAACCTAGACAGTGTATTAAAAAGCAGAGATATTACTTTGCCAACAAAGGTCTGTGTAGTCAAGGCTATTGTTTTTCCAGTAGTCATGTATGGATGTGAGAGGTGGACTCTAAAGAAAGCTGAGCTCAAGAGAACTGATGCTTTTGAAGTGTGGTGTTGGAGAAGACACTTCAGAGTCCCTTGGGCTGCAAGGAGCTCCAACCAGTCCATACTGAAGGAAATCAGTCCTGAATATTCACTGGAAGGACTAATGCCAAAGCTGAAACTCCAGTCCTTTGGCCACCTGATGTGAAGAGCTGACTCTTTCGAAAAGACCCCGATGCCGGGAAAGATTGAAAGCGGGAGGAGAAGG
This sequence comes from Neotragus moschatus, assembly GCA_006410615.1. Taxonomy (NCBI): domain Eukaryota; kingdom Metazoa; phylum Chordata; class Mammalia; order Artiodactyla; family Bovidae; genus Neotragus; species Neotragus moschatus. Next base: position 1,248,611 of record SJYA01003326.1, on the reverse strand, counting down.
GGAGGACGGAGGATGAGATGGGTGAATGGACACCATCACCATCATGTCCACTCAATGGACCTGAGTTTGAGTAAACTCCGGAAGTTGGTGATGGACAGGGAGGCCTGGTGCGCTGCAGTCCATGGGGTCTCAAAGAGTCAGACACGAGTGAGCACCTGAGCTGAACTGAACGGAACGGTTGAGGCTACTTGAGGCCACCTGGATGGAGGAGGCGTGAGAGATCAGCTCTAGGTGAAAGTGAGCCTTCTGAAAGCAAGGAACGAAGACATTGGAAGATGAAGCTTCACTATGTGCAGTGCACCGCTTTTAGCCAGCAATCTGAGCGAGCTGAGATCCTGACAATCACGTACCTTTCAGGAAGGCAACATCTACAAATTAGCTTCTCTCTGAAGCTCTCTAGGACGCTGTGGTGTCCCAATCTATTTGCCATGAAGTGATGGGACGAGATGCCAGAGTGGGGAGGCAGAGGAGGGGTCCTAGAGTCAGACCGCCCTGGCAAATCTCCTCTTCCTTCCTTCCCCAACACAGGGGAGGAAATGGGCCCTAGGCCCAAGGTTCGGACTGCAGGAGGGACGAGCGCAGCAAGGGCAAGAATCAGTGCAGAAGGGTGTTCCCAGGAAATGGTGTCCAGCCTCAGCTGTAGTTTCACATTCTTGCTCAAAGTACACTGTGCTCTTCTGTGTGTGGGCGGGTTTCGGAAGACTGCAGAGCCTGGCGAGAGTGCCCTGCTTGCTGCCCACAGAGAGAACACTGCGTGACTGATAAAGCCCTGAAGATTTTCATTATCAGAGGTCCACGGTTTGGATGTTGCTTATTTGCAACCTGAATTCCTCCAAGTTAAACTAATACTCAAAGATTCTCTTCATCAGTTGTACTGGGGTTTCATTGTCCAGCAAAACAATGTGTCCATTTAAGCGTACAGGTCCAAGGCCTTTGATAAATCCACCATGTAACTGGCACCTCAATCAAGAAAGAGAACATTTCCATCACCTAATAAAGTTCCCTTCTGCTCCCTCCGAGTGAATCCCTACCATCCACGTGCAGCCTTAGGCAACCGCTGATCTCCTTTCTATTTCGCTTATAGCTTAGAATGCTCTTCACTAGAGCCTGTAACGGAGAAGGCAATGGCAACCCACTCCAGTACTCTTGCCTGGAAAATCCCATGGATGGAGGAGCCTGGTAGGCTGCAGTCCATGAGGTCGCTAAGAGTCGGACACGACTGAGCGACTTTACTTTCACTTTTCACTTTCATGCATTGGAGAAGGAAATGGCAACCCACTCCAGTGTTCTTGCCTGGAGAATACCAGGGACGGAGGAGCCTGGAGGGCTGCCGTCTATGGGGTCGCACAGAGTCGGACACGACTGAAGCGACTTAGCAGCAGCAGCAGCAGNAGAGAGAACACTGCGTGACTGATAAAGCCCTGAAGATTTTCATTATCAGAGGTCCACGGTTTGGATGTTGCTTATTTGCAACCTGAATTCCTCCAAGTTAAACTAATACTCAAAGATTCTCTTCATCAGTTGTACTGGGGTTTCATTGTCCAGCAAAACAATGTGTCCATTTAAGCGTACAGGTCCAAGGCCTTTGATAAATCCACCATGTAACTGGCACCTCAATCAAGAAAGAGAACATTTCCATCACCTAATAAAGTTCCCTTCTGCTCCCTCCGAGTGAATCCCTACCATCCACGTGCAGCCTTAGGCAACCGCTGATCTCCTTTCTATTTCGCTTATAGCTTAGAATGCTCTTCACTAGAGCCTGTAACGGAGAAGGCAATGGCAACCCACTCCAGTACTCTTGCCTGGAAAATCCCATGGATGGAGGAGCCTGGTAGGCTGCAGTCCATGAGGTCGCTAAGAGTCGGACACGACTGAGCGACTTTACTTTCACTTTTCACTTTCATGCATTGGAGAAGGAAATGGCAACCCACTCCAGTGTTCTTGCCTGGAGAATACCAGGGACGGAGGAGCCTGGAGGGCTGCCGTCTATGGGGTCGCACAGAGTCGGACACGACTGAAGCGACTTAGCAGCAGCAGCAGCAGAGCCTGTAATACACATCAGTGTGCAACATGTAATCTTCTCGGTCGGCCTGCTTTCCCCTCTGCCTCAACGCTTTGGAGATTCATCCATGCTGTGGCACAAGTCAGCAGACTAAATTAAAGTTGTTCCAATTCACAAGCTGAGTATCTCTGTTGAAATGACACAGATATAACACAATCTCCCAGAACTAGTAAGTGAATTTACCTAGAGAGCAAGATACAAGATTAGAACAAAATCAACCACATTTCTAAATCCTAGCAAAGAAGTGCTGGAAAATGAAACTGAGGAGAGTGCTACCACGTACCACTCACAAATACCGGCGATTCTGTGTCGTGAATCTAACAAATGCCACACAGTATTTGCATGCCGTAAACCGCAAAACGGTGAACAAAGAAATTGAAAATAGCCTAAGTAAAGAGAAGAATACGCCACGATCATGGATTGGCATGTTTACCACAGAAGAGATGAATCTTCTCACCTCTATTTATCTATAGATTTAATGCAAGTCTAATAAAAACCCTGGTAGCAAGTTTAGCAGGTGTAGACAAGTTGATTCTAAAGCTTATGAAAAAAGCAAAAGAAACTAAACTAACCCAACCATTGTGAAAGGAAGAATAAAATGGGAAGAGTCATATCATTATCTCATTTAAAATGTATTAACCCACACAGAAATTGCTTGCATTCCTACACATTAACAATGAAAGATGAGAAACACAAATCAGGAATACAATCTCATTTACCACTGCAACAGAAAGAATAAGATACCTAGGAGTAAACCTGCCTAAAAAGTCAAAAGACCTGTGCTCATTAAAACTATAAGACACTGATGAAAGAAGTCAAAGAAGGCACAATCAGATGGAGTGATATAGTCAGATGGTAAAGCGTCTGCCTACCACGCGGGAGACCTGAGTTCAGTCCCTGGGTCGGGAAGATCTCCTGGAGAAGGAAATGGCAGTCCACTCCAGTATTCTCGCCTGGAAAATGCCATGGGCAGAGAAGCCTGGTAGGATACGGTCCATGGGGTCGTAAAGAGTCAGACGCGACTGAGCGACTTCACTTTTTTTCATACACACACGCACACGCACACACACTATGTTCTTGGACTGGAAGAATGAATACTGTGAAAATGACTATATAACCCAAAGCAAGTTATTGGTTCAATGAAATCCCTATCAAATTACCAATGATGTTTTTCACAGATTAGAAGAAAAAATTTTATACTTGCACAAAAACATGAAAGACCCCAAATAGCCAACAGAATCTTTAGAAAGAAAAAATAGAGCTAGAGGAATCAACCTTCCTGACTTCAGACTACACTACAAAGCGACAGTTGTCAAGAAAGTATGATACTGCCACTTAAATAGAAATAAAGATCAATGGAACAGGATAGAAAGCCCGGAAATAAACCCCCCCACCTATGGCCACCTAATCTGTGACAGAGAGGTGAAAATATACAATGGAGAAAAGACAGCCTCTTTAATAAGTGGTGCTCAGATAACTGGACAGCTACATGTGAAAACAGCAAAATTCTGTAAAGGAATTATCCTTCAATAAAAAAATTAATTAATTTAAAAAATGAAAGTAGAACACTTCCTAAAACCATACACAAAAATAAACTCAAAATGGATTAAAGACTTCAGTGTAAGCTCAGACACTATAAAATCTTAGAGGAGGGACTTCCCTAGTGGTCCAAGGGCTGAGACTCCATGCACCCATTGGAGTGGACCAGGGTTTTTTCCCCTGGTAAGGGAACTAGATCTCACATTCCACAGCTAAGTTCCCACATGCCACAACTAAGGCCCTGAGCAGTGAAAGAAGAAAAAAAAAAGAAATATTTTTTCAAGTAAATTATAAAAAGACTCTTAGAAGGAAACATAGACAGAACACTCTCTGACATATCACAGGAAGACCTTTTATGACTCACCACCTAGAGTAAGGAAAACAAAAACAAAAATGAATAAATGGGACCTAATTAAATCAAAAGGCAAAGGCAACCATAAACAAGACAAAGAGACAACCCACAGAAGGGGAGAAAATATGTGTAAACGTGGCAACCGACGAGGGAGTCATCTTTAAAATATACAAACAGCTCGTGCAGCTCAGTATAAAAAAAGAGAAACAAACAATCCGATCAAAAAACGGGCCAAATACCTAAGTAAACATTTCTCCAAAGAAGACATACAGATGGCCAACAAACACAGGAAGAGATGCTGAACTTCACTAATTAGTAGAGAAATGCAAATCAAAATGACAATGGGTGTATAACCTCATACCAGAGTGACCATTACCAAAATATCTGTTGTTGCTCAATCACTCAATCATGTCTAACACTGCGACCCCATGGACTGTAGCCCACCAGGCTCCTCTGTCCACAGGACTTCCCAGGCAAGCACGCCGTAGTACATTGCCTTTTCCTTCTCCAGGGGAGCTTCCCAACCCAGGGATCAAACCCGTGTCTCATGCATTGGCAGACGGATTCTTTACCACTGTGCCACCAGGAAAGCCCTTCAACACAACAATCAGGTATCGCTTCACACTGGTCAGAATGGCCAACATCTAAAAACCTACCAATGAGAAACGTTGTAGTACTGGGGAGAAAAGGACACTCTCCTGCCCTGTTGATGCGAATGTAAATTGGTGCAGCCACATGGAGAACAATAGGGATGTTCCTTAAAAATTAAAAGTAGAACTGCTATGAGACCCAGCAATCCCATTCCTGGGCACATACCCCCCGAGAAAACCACGATTCAGAAAGATACATGCACCCCAGTGATCGTTGCCACAATATTTACAATAGCAACCTAAATGTCTATCGGTAGGGGAATGGGTAGAGAAGATGTGATCCATATGTACAGTGAAGGGTTACTCAGCCATAAAAATGAACATAATTGGGCCACTTTCAGAGACCTGGATGGACCTAGAGACTGTCATACTGAGTGAAGAAAGTCAAAAAGAGAAAAACAGATAATCTTAAAATACCACTTGTATGTGGAATCTAGAGTCATGACCCAGATGAACTTATTTGCAAAGCAGAAATAGAGATACAGAGGCAGAGAACAAACACATAGATATCCAAAGGGGTGATGGGAAGGTTGGGATGAACACATATACTCTACACTGCATAAGAGAGATAACTAATGAGAACCTACTATATCACACAGGGAACTAACTCTCCTTAATTCTCTCTGGTGGCATAAGTGTGAAGGAAATGCAAGAAAAAAGAGGGGATATGTATACACATATGACAGATGCCCTTTGCTATACAGCAAACCCCAATACAAAGATGGTAAAACAACCATCCTCCAATAACAGTTAATAAAGTATCTTATAAAAAGGGAGCTCCAAGCAAAATAAAATAATGATCCTTATAAAACTACAGTAAACAAAAGTCAGTGTGCCAATGGTGAAGCAACAGACACACAAAGAAATAAATCAGAGGGAGGACGCCATAACTAGCTTTTCCAAATATAGCCAATCCGTTCTGGACAAAGTTGCAAAAGCGATTGAATGAAGAAAGTATTGTCTTATCAGAATATGTGTGTGAAGAATGGGATGTCCGTCTGAAAGAGAGCCTCATACCTTACCCTAAAACCCACTAAAAATGAATCTTAGATATAAACCAGGAGCATGAAACTGTAAGACACTTAAAAGAAAATGACACAAAATCTTCAGCCTCGAGTTTGGCAACAATGTTTTAGCCATGGCTCCAAAAAAACACCCCCTTCCTCTGTGAAAGATAATGTCAGGAGTTTGAGAAGACAAATCGCAGGCTGGGAGAATGTATTTTAAAATTACATAGCCAACAAAGGTCTTGTATCCCGAACATATAAAGAACTGTCAAAAGTCAACAGAAAGAAAATGGTGGAAAAAATAGTTGAAAAGATACTTCAGTGAAAAGAATACACAGGGGCAACTGAGCACATGAACGAACATATGTTCAACTGGCCAGGCTCTCAGGCGAGTGCAAATTAAAACTAAGGTGAAATACCAGTCTTCCGATCTGAAAATTGCCAAAACACAACAAAACTAAGCAAAATGAACAAAGGAGCAAGCAAAGAAACAAACAAACAAGAAAACATCAGACAATACCAAATGATGCTAAGGATGGGCAGCGAGTGGACTGGCCACAGGTTACTGGTGGGAATGCAGGGTGGCACAGGCACTGTGGAAAGAGATTTATTGCTTCTAAGTTGGCTTCTAAGTGGCTACGAAGTTAAACTTATGCGTAGCCACGTGACCAGCCACTTCACCCCAAAGTATTTCCCCTATTCAGGAATGTTATAGCAATAGCTGTGTTCATAATCAACAAAACAGAGCAATAACCCAAACAATTGTCCTTCAGCAAAATGCATCATTTTCATTTTGGAAAGGACAGCGAAGTCGCTCAGTCATATCTGACTCTTTGCGACCCCATGGACTGTAGCCCACTAAGCTCCTCTGTCCATGGGATTTTCCAGGCAATAGTACTGGAGTGAATTGCCATTTCCTTCTCCAGGGGATCTTCCCGACCCAGGGATCGAACCCAGGTCTCCCGCATTGTAGACAGACGCTTTCCTGCTTTACTGTCTGAGCCACCAGGGAAGTCCTCATTTTCATATTATTGAATACTATTCAGCCCTAGAAAGGAAAGAACTATTGATACAGTCCACAGTGTGGGTGAAACTCAGTAGCATTATGCTGAGTGATAGAAGCCAGCCTCAAGTTACTTTNCGCTTTCCTGCTTTACTGTCTGAGCCACCAGGGAAGTCCTCATTTTCATATTATTGAATACTATTCAGCCCTAGAAAGGAAAGAACTATTGATACAGTCCACAGTGTGGGTGAAACTCAGTAGCATTATGCTGAGTGATAGAAGCCAGCCTCAAGTTACTTTTAAATGGCTTGATACGTAGGATGGTCTTGAAAAGACAAATGTGCATTGTCACAGACAGCAAATTGGCGGGGCCTTGGTTAAGTGTGGGAGTAGAGCATGGCTGGGAAAGGATAGCACTGGGGACGTCCTGGGGGTTGCAGAAATGTTCTGTATACTGATTGTGATGGTGGTTACAAGAAGCCTCAGAAGTGCTGAAATTCCTAAAATTGGATGTCCAGAAGAGGATGATGCCACCCAACATTAAGTTTAAAATAAAGGTAAAGAAATAATGATAAAACAGTCCTTCAAAGGAACAAGCAAACAAAAAGCTTTCATAGTTCTCCAGCAGTGGCCTGCCCAATAGAAAATACTGAAGGCATTTATTTAGGATAAATGAAAACCACGTCAAATATGAGCACAGATCAACACAAAGGAGCAAACATCTATACAAATGCTAAATATGTGGGGGACTGGGAGGGGAATGGTTTCTAAAAGAATGAGGTAACTGAATGTTTCCAAGAGCAATAACAATGCATTATCTGGGATATAATATATGTTTTAAGAGTTGTATGGAAACAAAAGCAAATGGACAGGATTATAAAAATAAAGGTGTTGGTGTGGGTAAAGAATCTTATTCTTTGAAAGTGAAAAGTCAACATTTAAATATATATAGTATATTCTCTACAGGAACCACTTACATATATAACAAAAGGAATAACTAGTAAATATGTACATTAAGATGGAATACTGAGAACTACACCAGCAGTACAGAAGATGGCAAGGGAACTGGGTCAAAGGAAAAAAGGAAAAACTCAAGGAAATATGGAAAGAAAGAAGGGTAGAAGGAAGAGAAAGAAAGAAAAGGAGGAATGAAGGAAAGAAGGAAAAGAGGGAAAGAAATTGACTTGAAATGAGATGACGGATATAAAGCCAATACTACTTCTACTTAAACTATATGTAAATATCCTGAACTTTCCACGTAAAAGGTTGAGATTTCTAGATAGAATAGGTGCAAGATTCCATAATTTGTTGTTAAATGGAAACTCAGTTTAGAGACAGAGGCAGGTTAAATGAAGAAGGGCTGGAGAAAATAGCCCATATGTGAAGGTAAATTGTACGACAAAATGAGAAGGTATGATAAAGGATAGGGTCAATTGTAGGATCAGGAGTATGAATCAGTGATAAACAAGCATATTTAACAATGGGGGGAAAAGGGTAATTACTCAGGAAATCACATCAGTCCTCAATGCACCGGACAATTGAACTTTAAATTACAGAGAAGGAAAACAGACTGAACTTAAAAGAGATCTAGATAGACAAATGCATTTAACATTTGGAACATTCAAACATTGTTTCTGAGATTTTGATATAGTAAGTAGGCAGAAGGCCAGTAGTTATAAAGAGAACTTTAACAACATTCTCAACTACTTAGACCTAATTATAGTACATTCCTCTCAATAGCAGCAGAAAACACATCCTCTTCAAAGGCACGTGAGACATGCACCAAGAAAGAGCCTCTCATAGGATTAGAAAACAATACTCCATCAATTAAGATGGATTAAAGTCCTGTGGAGGATGTCCTCTGGGCACAGTGGAATAAATCAAGAAATTCATAGCAAGGAGATTTGTAGAGAATCCCCAGACTTTGTAAGTTAACAAAGATTTCAAAACAACACACGATCAAAGAGACACTACGGAAATTTGAAAGTATTATCGTCTAAAGGGAAATGTAAACACAACATATTCGCTTTGGTTTGATTACGTTAAAGCCTTGGTTAGAGAGAAATTTGCTCTTTGCGTGATTATATTTAGAAAGAGGAAAGGGCTAACGTCAAGGAACTACGAAACTGAGATGCCACCAAAAGAAGCCAAAATTAATCTGAGAGGAAGTAGAAGGAAACAATAAAGAAAGCAATGAAATGGAAAGCAAAGAAGTCATAGAGAAAATACAATAGAGTCAGTAGCTGTTTGGTTCAAAACATTTATACCATGTGTAAACTGGATGTAGACTAATCAAGAAAAGAAAATCCCTAAGACACAAGAGGACAGGATAAGGAGCCACAGCAGGGACATGACTTCAGAGTGCAAAAATGCTAAAATGACAGTAAGGGAATAAATAGAAAGCTTTAATAGAAAGATAACATTGAAAAAAAAAAAAAGAACCAATTGTTAGAAAGACACAGTTTTCCAGACCAACTCAAGAAAACAGAGAATACCTGAGTATCCTTATATCTCCTAAAGAAATAGAATTTTTGGCTAAAATCTTCCCACAAAGGAAACTCCAGGCACAGTTGGCCTCACTGGTCTGGTCTATGGACCATTTCAGGAAGAAGTAGCACCAGATTATACAATCCTGTCAAAAATGAGGAGAATGTGTCACTTGGCAACTGTCTCTCTGAAGCTGTGATCCTTATACCAAACTATCCCTATACCAAAACCAGACCGAGACATTACAAGAAAATACAACTGCAAACCAATATTCCTCAAGAAGATAGACACAAAAATTTGTAACAAAAGGTTAGTAAATAAAAAACAACAGACATAAAAGAAATTTTTCTGACCAAATGGGGTAACTCTCAAAGTGAAAGTCCTCTTGAATATTTGGAAATCAGTATATGAAATCCACCATATTAATCTCTCCAAAAGAGAGCCATGCCGTCACCTCAAATGATGCACATCCTAGGCAGAACAATGGCACCCAAGGGCATTAAGCTCTGTAGCCTGTGAATATGCTACTTTACATGGCAGAAAATACTCTGCAGATGTCATGGCGTTGAGGATATTGAGATGTGGAGATTATCCTGGATGATCTGGGTGGACCAGTGTAACCACAAAGGTCCTATTTATAAGGGGTGGGCAGGAAAATGAGACTGAAGAGTAGGAGATGTGATGTCAGAAGCAGAGGTCAGAGAGGAGAGAAGCTGGAAGATGCTAGGCTACTGCCTGTGAATATGGAGAAAGGGGCAGGATCCAAGGAGTAGAGGTGGCCTCTAACCTAGGAAAGGCATGGGAGGGATTCCTCCCTAGTAGCCTCAGAGGAACATAACACTGTGGACACATTGACTTTGGCCCTATTAAAACCCATTTCACACTTCTGACCTCCAGAATGGTAAGATAACAAAACTGTCTTGTGCTAAGCCAAGCATGTGGTAATTTGTTATAGCTGCAGGAGAATACTAATATAGTTCAGAAAAAGCACCTAACAGAATGTAACATTCTACTCGGGCTCAGATGGTAAAGAATCTACCTGCAGTGCNGGTAAGATAACAAAACTGTCTTGTGCTAAGCCAAGCATGTGGTAATTTGTTATAGCTGCAGGAGAATACTAATATAGTTCAGAAAAAGCACCTAACAGAATGTAACATTCTACTCGGGCTCAGATGGTAAAGAATCTACCTGCAGTGCAGGAGAGCTGGGTTCAATCCCTGGATGGGGAAGATACCCTGGATAATCGCCTGGCAACCTAGTCCAGTATTCTTGCCTAGAGAATTCCATGGACAGAGGAGTCTGGTGGGCTACAGTCCATATGGCAGCAAAGAGTTGGACATGAATGACCGACTAACACTTTCACTTTTCCAATAATCTACCCAGATTAAGAATTCTCTGGAAACTGGAAACAGGAGTGAGCCCCTAACCTGATAAATGTCACCAAGAACACACTTCACAGTTAAAAAGCTAAAGACTTACCCGCTAAGATCTCTTGTCCCTCCTGATTGGCCCTAGACTGGCATTCCTAAGTAGGGCATTAAGGTAAGATTTTAAAAATATACTTGAAAGTATACAAAGTGAAAAGGGAGGAGTAAAACTTTTTATTCATAGAGGAAATAATAATCAGTGCATGGAAAATCTTTAACTAGCTTTTTAAAAACTGTCTAGAATTACTACTGCTAAGATAAGCAACTTTTCAGAATATGAGGTCAGCAAACAAAAATCAGTTACGGTTATCTGATGAAGTTATTTTCAGAGCAGCAATGGAGAAACAGACATAAATAACAGGCCTATGGAGAAGGCAATGGCACCCCACTCCGGTACTCTTGCCTGGAAAATCCCATGGATGGAGAGGCCTGGTGGGCTGCTTGCTATCCATGGGGTCACACAGAGTTGGACATGGCTGAAGTGAGTTGACAGCATGGATATGCGAGGAGGGGAGGAGGGACACAGTGAGATGCATGGAGAGAGTAACAGGGATACGGACATACTGTATGTAAAATAGATAGCCAATGGGAATTTTCTAGATGACTTAGGGAACTCAAACAGGAGCTCTTTGACATCTAGAAGAGTGAGATGGGAAGGGAGATGGAAAGGAGATTCATGTGGGAGGGAACATGGGTGTACCTATGGCTGATTCTCACTGATGATTGACAGAAAACCACAAAATTCTGTTAAGCAATTATCCTTCAATTAAAAATAAATAAGTAAAATAATATCTAAAATAGCTTCCAAGTGAAATTGCACAGAACAAATATACAAATTATATGTAAAATATTAAAATATATCCTAACACAACCAAAGAAATCAATTATAGTTATTTAATGGAGAAACAATTAGTATTTTAAATGAAATTATAATTTATAATTTATGCAAAACATGAACAACAGGTGAAATTAACAAAATATGAGTGGAGTACAAAATGATACACAGTAAGAATTGCTGAGAGAAATTCACAACTAAGTAAATAAATGGAGCATGTGTTTGAATTTTCAGAGTCGATAGTGTTAAGAAGCAAATTATCCCACAGTTGATCTATTGATACAGAGCATGTCAAATGACTAGAAAGCAACAAGATAATTCTACAACTTTTACTGACATACAAAGGATTGGAATAGTCCAAATAACACAGAAAGAGAATTACATATTTGGAATGCTCACATTGGCTAACTTTGTAAATTACTGCAAAGGTACAGTCATGGGACTTCACTGGTGGCCCCGTGGTAAAGACTCTTCACTTTCAATGAATGAAGAGAAAGAGTGACCTCTGAGCCAACCAAAGGACATGGAAGCAATGAATATGAAGTAGAAGACAAATATGTGGATATATATAAATGATACTGGTTTTATAAACTTATGATCTCTTAAGGTTAAAACCATATGTGTTTGTGTATTTATATTTGTGAGGGATTAAAAATCATGAAAGCAGCAATATTAAAGTAAGGAAAGGGTAAATATGGACCAAGTGTTCTAACATATGCACAATTTGGGGGATGAGAAAAGGGGACCAATTTATTTCAGATTTTGAGGAGTTAAGATTTCAAGTTGTAGTCTCCCAGTAACCACTAGACTTGGATTGCTGTTGATATTGAATGGTTTGTTTTGGAAATGAACAGAGATCATTCTGCCATTTTTGAGATTGCACCCAAATACTGCATTTCAGACTCCTTTGTTGACTATGAGGGCTACTTCATTTCTTCTAAGGGATTCTTGCCCACAGTAGTGGATATAATGGTCATCCAAATTAAATTTGCCTATTCCAGTTCATTTTAGATCATTGATTCCTAAAATGTCCATGTTCACTATTGCCATCTCCTGTTTGATCACTTCAGATGTATACCTTGATTCATAGACCTAACATTCCAGGTTCCTATGCAATATTGTTCTTTACAGCATTGAATTTTACTTCCATTACTAGTCACATCCACAACTGGGTGTTGTTTTTGCTTTTGCTCTATCTCTTCATTCTTTCTGGAGTTATTTCTCCCCTCTTCTCCAGTAGCATATTGGGCACCTACACACCTGGGGAGTTCATCTTTCAGTGTCGCATTTTTTTTTGCCTTTTCATACTGTTCATGGGGTTCTCAAAGCAAGAATGTTAAAGTGGTTTGCCATTCCCTTCTTCAGTGGGCCATGTTTGTCAGAACTCTCCATGACGACCCATCCATCTTGGGTAGCCCTACATGGCATGGCTCATAGTTTCATTGTTAGACAAGTCTGTGAATCATTTCATCAGTTTAGTTAGTTTTCTGTGACTGTGGTTTTCATTCTGTTTGCCCTCTGATGGATAAGGATTAAGAGGCTTGTAGAAGCTTCCTGATGGGAGAAACTGGCTGTGGGGGAATCTGGGTCTTGTTCAGGGCTGGGTTCCCATCCTGTTGTTTGGCCTGAGGCCCAACTATGGTAGGGATAATGGTGGTAATGGTGGCCTCCTTCAAAAGGGCTTATGCCAGCACTGTTGTATTCAGTACCTCTGACCCTGGGGGCAACAGAATGATCTTTGTTCCTTTCTAAGGCAAACATTTCGATATCACAGTAATCCAAGTCTAGCTCCAACCACTAATGATGAGAACCTGAGGTTGAACAGTTTTATGAACACATCCAAGACCTTCTAGAACTAGCACCGAAAAAAAGGCATCCTTTTCATCATAGGGGATTGGAATGCAAAAGTAGGAATTCAAGTGATACCTGGATTAACAGGCAAATTTGGCCTTGGAGTATAAAATAAAGTGGAGCAAAGGCTAACAGCTCTGCCAAGAGAATGCATTGGTCATAACAAACACCCTCTTCCAACAACACAAGAGAAGACTCTATACATCCCATCACCAGATAGTCAATGCTGAAACCAGATTGATTATATTCCTTGCAGCCAAAGATGGGGACTCTCTATACAGTCAGCAGAAACAAGACCAGGAGCTGACTGTGGCTCAGATCATGAAATCCTTATTGCCAAATTCAAACTTAAATTGAAGAAAGTATGGAAAATACTAGGCCATTCACATATAACCGAAATCAAATCCCTTACAATTATACAGTGGAAGTAACATATAGATTCAAGGGATTAGTTCTTATAGACAGAATGCCAGAAGAACTATGGACAGAGGTTTATGACATGGTATAGGAGGCAGTGATCAAAACCACCCCCAAGAAAAAGAAATGCAAAAGGGTAAAATGGCTGTCTGAGGAGGGCTTACAAATAGCTGAGCAAAGAAGAGAAGCTATAAGCAAAGGAGAAAAGGAAAGATATACCCTTCTAAATGCAGAGTTACAAAGAATAGCAAGGAGAGATAAGAGAGCATTCCTAAGCAATCAGTGCAAAGAAAAAGAGGGAAAAAATAGAATGGGAAAGACTAGAAATCTCTTCAAGAAAATTAGAGATACTAAGTGAACATTTCATACAAAGATAGGCACAGTAAAGGACAGAAACAGTATGGACCTAAGAGAAGCAGAAGATATTAAGAAGAGGTGGCAAGAATACACAGAAGAACTACGTAAAAAAGATCTTCATGATCTGGATAACCACGATGGTGTGATCACTCACCTAGAGCCAGACATCCTGGAATGTGAAGTCAAGTGGGCCTTAGGAAGCATCACTACAAACAAAGCTAATGGAGGTGATGGAATCCAGTTGAGCTGTTTCAAATCCTGAAAGATGATGCTGTGAAAGTGCTGCACTCAATATGCCATTAAATTTGGAAAACTCAGCAGTGGTCACAAGACTGGAAAAGGCCAGTTTTCATTCCAATCCCAAAGAAAGGCAATGCCAAAGAATGCTCAAACACAATTGTACAATTGCACTTATCTCACACACTAGCAAAGTAATGCTCAAAGTTCTCCAAGCTAGGCTTCAACAATACATGAACCATGAACTACCAGATAGATGTTCAAGCTGGTTTTAGAAAAGGCAGAGGAATCAAAGATCAAATTTCCAACATCTGTTGGATCATAGAAAAAGCAAGAGAATTCCAGAAAAACATTTATTTCTGCTTTATTGACTACTCTAAAGCCTTTGACTGCGTGGATCACAACAAACAGTGGAAAATTCCCAAAGAGATGGAAATACCAGACCACCTTATCTGCCTCCTGAAAAACCTATATGCAGGTCAAGATGCTATAGTTAGAACCGAACATGGAACAACAGACTAGTTCCAAATTGGGAAAGGAATATGTCAAGGCTGTAAATTGTCACCCTGCTTATTTAACTTATATGCAGAGTACATCCTGCAAAATTCCAGGCTGGTCAAGCTGGAGTCAGGATTGCACAGAGAAACATCAATAACCTCAGATACGCATATGATACCATCTTTATGGCAGAAAGTGAAGAGGAACTAAAGAATCTCTTGATGAAAGTGAAAAAGGAGAGTGACTGCTGGCTTAAAACTCATCATTCAGAAAACGAAGATCATGGCAACTGGTCACATCACTTCATGGCAAATAGATGAGGAAACAATGGAAACAGTGACAGACTTTATTTTCTTGGGGTCCAAAAATCATTACAGATGGTGACTGTAGCCATGAGGTTAAAAGACACTTGCTCCTTAGAAGAAAAGCTATGACCAACCTAGACAGCATATTATAGAGCAGAGACATTACTTTGTCCACAAAGATCCATCTAGTCAAATCTATGGTTTTTCCAGTAGTCATGTATAGATGTGAGAGTTGGACCCATAAGGAAGGCTGAGAGCCAGAGATTTGATGCTTTTGAACTTTAGTGTTGGAGAAGACTCTTGAGAGTCCCTTGGACTGCAAGAAGATCCAATCAGTCAGTCCTAAAGGAAATCAGTCCTGAATATTCATTGGAAGGACTGATGCTGATGCTGAAGCTTCAATACTTTGGCCACCTGATGCAAAGAACTGACTCATTTGAAAAGATCCTGATGCTGGGAAGGATTGAAGGTAGGAGGAGAAGGGGACGACAGAGGATGAGATGTTGGATGTTGTCCCCTTCTCCTCCTACCTTCAATCCTTCCCAGCATCAGG